>JAMPIV010020571.1:0-500025 GCA_024509875.1 Oreohelix idahoensis
TTTAGTTCTGCAGGTTTTGCGTTTTTCTTCTAGCTTTGTTCTCTGAAACTCTGCTACAGCCTTTTTCCATTTGTTGTGAGTTTCAAGTGAAGGCTGAGACTCTGCGTCCTTTCTAGACTTGTCCATAGCTTCCTGACGTTCTTGGAGTGTGCTGGACCAGTATGGTATGTAGTTACGCCGGCATCCTTTGGGAATGGTTTCTTTTGCAGCTTGTAGTATGCATCTGTTGAACTCTTTTACCACTTCATTAATGTCTCTGTTCTGTACCTTGAGGGTAGACAGCAGCGTGTTCACCTGATGCCTGAATAAACCCCAGTTGGCTTTTTTGTAGTTCCATCTCGTAATGGCTGGGCCTGTACTGAGAGTTGCACTCTGGACAGTAAGAAAGATTGGGCGATGGTCGCTTCCCCCTAGTTGGTCTCCTACTTCTCTACTAATAGATCCAGCTATATCTGGTGGGGAGAAGGCAAGATCTGGTGTTGAAGTTGTGTGCCATCCTCTGGAGTAGAAGGTAGGAGTATCTGTGGCATTATTGACTAGGATTAGGGAGTGATCATCTTGCCAAGTTTCAACCTCTTCACCTCTGTGATCCAGATGGTTATAGCCCCAGCTCTGGGAGTGGCTATTAAAGTCTCCAACTGCTATAAAGTTGGTGGCTGGTACCTGTTTAGAGCTGAGACTCAGGGGTTTGTTGTTCGGACAGTAATAGTTTCAGCGAGTTCGATTCCCATCCTTGTCTACCTTTTATCTGCAACAGGTGATATTCTGCCTACCATCCATGATGTTTTTTCCTTTCGTGGTGCAGGAATGTTATTCCGTACAAGAGTATGTAACTCCTCCTTTTCGTCTATCTTTTCCTGTCGGATCCTGAAAGCCATAATGATATCCCCTTATTTTAAAGGTTTGATCTGCTTTCAAGTGAGTCACTTGGATACAGCAAACACTGACTTGCTTCTCATACAAGATGTTTTCCAGCTCTGTCTTTTTGCTGTGTCCAGCCTGCGTGCTGTTTCACATCCCTCTGCATTCCAGTGCATGTATGACAAGTGGCACTCTGGGTATTCTCTTTTTCTGTTTTGTTTTGGTCAGTAGTTCTCCTCCGCCGTCTGCTGACTCCACAAGACGGTCTAGAAGGTCCTCCAGTAGCTGAGGGTGGGCTCTGTCGAGGCTCAGAGCCCGGCACTGCACCTGCCTGGTGGAGCTCCACAGGGCGAGCACCAGTACGAGATTTATTTGACGGTGTACTCTCCATAGAAAAAAAAGCGAGTTGCGTGATACTGTGGTTTCCGGTGCGCCTTCTGGCCCAGTATCTATGACTTTAGCACCTGTTCAACTGGAGAGTGGGCTCATCCCTAATCTGTTTATGTTTCCAGTAGTAGACTATTCGCAAGCAGCCTGGGGGTGTCACTGCTCTGCGCGGACCTTGTTTACCGAGGCGGCGTCCGAGCTCGTATGGTGAAAATATGGTTGCGTTATCTTCAAAATAGCCCTGTCTTTCCCATGGCTTTTCTGCCATCCTGCAACTTTGAGTTAGGGAGTTCTGAGCTCCAGTCTCTTTCCCAGGCATTTATCCTGGCCTGGCACGCATACAGAGGACCCCACTTCTGGTTCTAAGTTAGCAGTTGGGGATAGGTGGGGTAGCACACTGTGCATTCCCCGTCATCCAGGGGGCTCTCCAACTATTTAGAGCTTGCACAATGCTGTGCTCTGGTTCTGGGCTCTCCCAAGGAATCCTCACGTCCTGCACAGAGACACTTCCAGATACCCACCACCTGCCAACCCTCCATTGTAGAAATCTCCTGCATGCGGCCATCCAGTCAAGAGCCAGTATTAAGTCTGGTGCCCAAGTGATCCCCCCAAGCTCAGTGTGCAATGCTGGGTTCTCATCATGCTGCAACACAGGGGGGATTGTGATGCTCAGCCATCTCTCTCAACTCTGCACCGATAAGTGACATCGGGGACTTAACTGTGCCTCAGTACTGGGAGGCCCCGTTTCAGGGTACACCACACACAGCCAATTGAGGCAACGGTCGCCGTGGGCGTGTCTTCAGGGGGGAAGTTGTGGAGGCTTCCTGTCCATGTTCTTGCACATCCTAACACTGCCCGCAAGACATCGGAGGTTTGGAGAGTGGCCTTCTCTGCTTTTTTGAGCCGGGGTGTGCTCCCCGGGCAAGTCTCGATGGGGATCGGGACGTGTCCACGCGCCAGTGGGCCCAGCATTGGCCGCATCTGATGGAGGACTTGCTCTGCCAGGTTTGATGTGGATTTCCTACCGCCCGGGTAGAAGCCAGAAGTGTACTGTGCCAGCTCTGGGGGAGATAAAGGGGGTGTTTCTGCGTCTCCTTGTGATACGTAGCCAAGGTAGGGCTCACAGTGCTCTTTCCCCGCCACCAAATTGCCTGCTGGTTACGCCGAGTTCTCCGAGGCTCTAGGCATGTGACCAAGAGTTGAAGGCAATAGGATCGTCAAGTCCTGAGTCTCTGTGCCTGTACGATGGGTTCCGATCTTCAGGGAGCAGTCCACACTCGTTCCCACTCCCAAGACTTGTTCAGTATCCATCTGGCTCCTTCCCACCCACAGAGGGCGTGTACGGTGTAGTGCACCGGTTTTATTATCGAGGTTTGCTCCTCTAGATCCGTTGTGTTTAGCCTGAGGATTCGCACCCTCAGTTACCAGGACTACCTCGAGGAGGGTGTGGCTCTTCAACAAGCACAACGATCTTGGGGTATGAGAGGTTTTGCTAGGCCAAGAGACTAACACCGCAATGGTCGCTCCTTTCATGAACAAGAATTCACTAGGCCTAGGGTGAAGCAAGGGGGGAAACCCATTACCCACAACACCAGCACATCATACCCCCTGTCTGTAAAAGACTTTGCCCCTAAAGGGGCAATGTGTAGTCGCTATAGATCGGGAGAGATGAGTCCACCCCAACAACACATCCATAAATAGTTCTTCCCCATAAAGTACAACTATAAACAGTAATAATATTAACTAGTCTTGTAACATACCTATGAACACAATTTTCATGTATTATGACATATATTCATGCATATCATTAATACTTTCAAAACCTTTCATATGTTCTGACCAAAATAAAACCTTGGTTCAGAACAAATAAATTTAAAGAAGATTTACTATAAAAAAATTTACACAGCTTGAGTTAGTTTAGTGTGTTTTAAAGTTTATTAATATTATTAGACTTATTAAATATCTGTGTGTGTGTGTGTTTGTATATATTAATACAACACCTTACATTCAGTACCCTAGATTTTTTAACGTAGCCACATTTATTAGAAAAAAAAAAGATAGGTGTGAGGTCGTAGTGGTAGCAAGAAGGGCCTTCTGAAAATTCACAGCTACATTTTATCTCAGGAGCCTTCACAGCTGACCTCATGCATCACACTTAGTAATATCACCATCATACAATACCATCAAAACCACTACAACTACATAGTTGTTGAATTGAAGCCTGGCCATGGAACACTTCAGTTTACCAGCTGTAAATGGGCACTCAGTTGTGCGCTCGAACTAGGGAAGGCAAAGGCAGCGAGGAAGGGAACTAGTCACCTAACCTCGTACAAGCGGTATCTTCCGTGATAAAGCTTCTAACACTTCATTTGCCTATGACAATCTCTGCCATGGGACTGCCTTTATCTTCGTACGAGGTACAGCATTTAATATGATAAATATTATCTTCATTTGGCTGTGGGGCTAGTTGTGATACGTTGTTGTACAAGCAACAATCATCCACAAAGCACATGTTTAAATCATATTAAAAATCACAAGACATTATATCAAGGAATATTCTACGTGCATATATTGAGAAGTTTATCCGAACCTGAAATAAAAAAATATTATACACGGTAGTTATCATAATTTCGCTTACCCTCAGACTTCAGATACTGGACTGAAAAATTTTCTGGCGATCCGCTCACAATTCCTATGGTATATGGGTAGTGGCAAAACTCTGCCTCCAGTCTGTCTCAAACCTCTTTCGTTGTGTCCTCTCTCAGTTTTCGATCCGCTACTTATAAGCCTCTGGCGGACGTATCGGAGGGCACTGACGTCACAACTGCAGACTCGGGCTGAAATCACTTTCCGAAACAGCGATTTCACTCGATCTGTGCGTTGCCTGAAACATTCCCCGTCTTATCCTCGGCTTATATATTATCCATACTGTTCCATCCTATCTTGTTTTATACAGCCGATATATCTCTATCTTCCTATCCATGTACTTCCGCAATCTGTTACTTGTTGATTTAAATATTTAGAACAGAAGTGGGTTTACAGGCTTTCGACTTAACTGTAGACAGCCGTAATATGCATATAACTCCGTAAATGATAACTTCCTACTGTTTTTCCTGATATACAGTTATACACAATCCTCTCCTGGGCTACAAGGTGATATCCTTTTCCCAAAGATTCCATTATGCTCTTATTTATCATTGCCGATTGTCGATGTCTTATCGACATTTTGCCGATACACCGCCATTTTGCAAGCGGCCGGCCCTGTGACAATCGATCGGTGAATGGTCTGTAAATTACACGACGCCACTTTTGCAATGTATTGAAACCAATTTTGCGACAGCTTTGACCCACAAAAACTAGCTAATGCAGACAGCCGTATCTCCAAAAAGAACGGGCATACGCCTGTGTGCAAAAGCATACACAACACCACACTTTCGTCCCCGAAAAAAAAACAGAATTTTTTTTTTTCATTTCCCGGAATAAAATAGCCAAAATTAATTACAACAGCGCAATAAATTGGCTACATCAGTACACAAAAGTGTCATAGTCCAGTCTGTGTCCATTCATACTGGAATTATCAATGAAATTACAATAAAAAGATTGTCATTAGTGATAGCATTGTTATGACAATAACATGAATGCAGAAAAGATTTAAAATATCAATATGAGATACTAATGGCATGCAAAATTGTTACATAAAGAGAATTAACCTACTAAGACATACGTAAGTAAGCAAGATTTATGTCCCTTATGGGAAATTAATAAAATGACTAAGTATAACTATAAATACAAGAAAAATGTGAAAATGCAAAAAACAGTTAAGAAATTATCAATGTATTAGAACACATATATATGATAAAAGAATCAATAGTAATAAGATTTCAGTTAAAAAATGTCAATAAACAAGTTAAAGAAATTAATCCATGATAAGGTGGATTTTTCCTTTCTTTTATACCACTGCATTGATAAGTGTGTTCATGGGGGTATACTGGACACATAGATGAATGAATGGTGGTGTTGTGTGTCAATCCCAATGTACCCTTATGCCACTGTTAGAGCTGGGCACACAGTAGAATGGTCAACTTGTTCCGACACAGTGTTAAGTACTTAGGTCACCATGTCCGTCAAGTGTTGAAGCGCTGACAAGAGACAGTGTTTACGTTGAAGTGAGAATGTAGATGTAATTGACGCGAATGGGTGTAAGGTTCTGTTAAGTTGACAGGTCACTCACTCAATCATAGTTTGAAGTCAATAAAGGGTGGACTACTGCTGACGTTTCATACATTTAATCATGGACGCACTCGGACATCACAGATACAGTCACTTGAACAAGTTGGCAAAAAATCATCGTATACTTGAAAAATGGGTGACAACATCAGATGTACATTCATGGAGCATATAAATACAATGGAACGATAGTAGGCAAGCACTCAATATTCTGGTTGTCTATCGTCTCATGCTTCAACTGACTAATCGCGTCAGTTAAGGTGGATACCTAATCATCAACAATGGTTCACTGTCAGAACCTTCTTCTGGCTAAGTTTCTCAAGCCGTAAATTCATCAAATGTTTATGGTAACAATCTTAAACCACAGTAGTGGGTTTCCATAATATATAGATCTCTGTACCATCATCAGATAATAGGACCTTTTCTGTTCTCCGACGATGATCCGCTTAGGCACAGGCGGGATCCAAAATGGCTCTCATCCGTGAGCTTCGCTCACCCAGGATGGAAAATTATGAAGCAGAATTAATTCGTTATTCATACATAAATGTCCTCCTTGGGCTTCTAAACATTCTGCAATCAATAAGGCTGGTTACATCAAATAATCTAGTGCTGCTAGATAACACGTCATCTTCATCTGTAGTCAATAATCCTAGATGTACAATAATACGTCTGCCCATCTAGGCTTTAGCAAAAAGTTCAGCAAAAAAGGTTTTGGTTTTACCTTGCTTTAGAAAAACACACTAGCGAATAACGCACGCCATTTTTGGCGTTAATAATGAACATAGGGAGAATCTCTGATACTACAGTCATACAGAGAAACAATCTCCTTCCTAGAATAAATCACAGAGATCAATCTTCAGACATTCTAGTCGAACAGCCCATAGTAGCGACGACATGACAGCACTCTCTTGTCGACACCCCAAATCGACGCATGCGCAGAAAAGCCTTTTACATCCAGAGTTCAGCTCACAAAATAGTCCGACATAGAAATACCAAGATACAAAGATATAAGACCGAATCACCTTAAATAGTCAAGGAATAAATATAAATTCGGGCCATAAACATTTTAAGCAAGACCAATCTGTTTCTGGCCATACCAGACGCAAACTGACGTAAATCTAGTATTCATACGCCAGATTGTGACACAAGAAAAGATAACCCATAAAACCGAATACAACATCGACCAATCAGGGTTATGTCCCTTAGCCCAAGAATTATTGATTCTCAAATAAATACTTTTCATCAGACAAATAGTTATTACTTTACATCTGTATGCCTACCAACAGTAATCTGTGCGTCACAGACTACCACACAAAAGAACCTGTGCGCAACAATCCATCAACAATATATAAAAATAAATAAACAATGATAATACATCTAATCTAAGTTTTAAAAAAATGAAAATAATTGATATAACTACCAACAAGATATTAAAAAAGGAATATCTCAATTTAAAAAATGCAAGAATCAACCGTCACATAGATCTAACACTGTGAATGTCAAGGAATGCGATGCTTTCCACGGCTCAGAGCAATCAAAGTTCAAATCAGTTTTGCTACAAATGCAAATTTTCAGCTGAATGCATAGTAAACGAAGTTATGAAATGTTTCTAAATGGATAATCACATATCACTTTAACGTCCACCTTATAAATCTTCATAGTCCCGTATCAGAAACGTTAGTAATTAGTTCACTGGCATCACAAGGGTTTACCGAACTCGTAAATGTAGTAGTAATGTTAATGGTAAAGTGTACATGAGTGCAGCGCCAGATTCACTACTTGCAATGCAACGCAGAAAAAAATGCTTGTCCTATATGCGCTAGAAACATGTCTTTACAACAATGCTATTGTGAACTGTTAGTATCTGGCTGTGGGCAGCGTGATAGAACATCTGCCAATACATTTTCAGTACCTCGAATAGCCTGAATGTCAATTGTAAAAGGCTGCATCAGAATTGCGTAACGAGCCACTTTTGCATTCCTGTGGTTAGTCCTTTTGAGGAAGGAAAGGGCTTGCTGGTCAGACTGGATTATAAAACGAGATCCAAGGAGATATCTCTCCACTTCAAAACAGCCCAGATGATCGCAAGAAACTCTTTCTCTATGACAGCGTAGTTGCACTCTGTGTCAGTAAGTTTCCTAGATATATACAGGATAGGATGCAGTGTTCCATCGAAGTTCTGCATCAATGATGCCCCGACACCTTTGGAAGAAGCATCTGTGCGAAGATAAAAAGTTAAATTTTGATCTGGTAAACGCAATATTGGAGGTGTGGAGAACAATTTCTTTAAAGCGGCCTGTCACTCTTGTGTCCAGTGCACATAATTTTGTGAGCCCTTTCTCAAAAGAGCAGATAAGTCAGCAGTGACAGCAGACAGATTTGAAACAATCGACTATAAAATTAAACAAGTCCGAGAAGACTGGGTACCTGCTTCTTAGTAGTAGGGACAGACAAGTTTAGGATTTTGGATACATTATGCTGTTTAGTTTGAAACAAACCGCGACCAACTTTATTATCTAGAAATGATATTTCTCCAAAACCAACATGAATCTTAGAAGGCCTAGCAGTTAAATGATGTGAACGAAGAGTGTCAAGCAATGAATTGAGACCTGAGAAATGATCTTCCCATGAAGTACTAAAGAGACAGATGTCATTTATATATGTGGTGACATCAGACCTGTGAGAAAAAATCTTTCGCATCAATCTGACGAAAGTTGCTTGAGCGTTCATGAGACCAAAACACATGAAGTTCCACTGATAAAGACCCTTTGGAGTTGAGAATGCCGTGAGAGGCTTGGCTCTGTCAGTCAAAGGAACCTGCCAGTATCCTTTGGTAAGATCAAATTTAGTGAAGACAAGAGCCTTGGAGAGTTTAGCTAATAGTACTCATAAGTTAATAGAGTTTAAACATATTTATATGGAAAGTTTTGTGTGTAATCTTAATAACAAGTACAAAGTCAACATTAATGTGTAACAGTAAAGGCAAAAGAATAGGCCTCCCAAAGGTGCAACAATGAAATACCAGGACAAGCCTTTGTCCTTCAGCATCTAAATTGAAACTCAAATGGGTTGTTAATGTCCCTGGGAAGCAATGCTGGGAACAAAAAGACATATATTAAAGCAAATATAAAAGCAAGACTGAACCAGGGTAACACCCTCTGGTTTGCCCTAAGTACATAGGAAAACACTGTCCGAAGCATATCAAGATATTACAAGTAATCGCAATAATCATTGCTAATGGAAGTGTTACTTAGTTCATGGTGAATATCACCATCAGCATCATTCTGACCCTTATAAAGTGTTTTGGCCTGAGAATGTGCAGTATCGACCATTGTCTGACTCTCACTCTGAGTTTCTCCCTCAATATCATCATCCTCCTCAAGTTCAGCAATAGTCTGTAATCTGAACAGGTGATAATCAATACCTGCCGACTGACAAACTCTATCTAAAGAATGATCGGTCTTATGCATGTCTGCGAATGAACCATTGTTAATAGTAGTGTGAAAGTTACCCTTATCATCATCATGTGTCTGGGCCAGTGTTTGTGGTCTTGTTGTGACTGCATAAGCAGATAACATGTGTTGACGTTCCCACTCTTTTATTTCATCAGGTGTGCAATCTTTGCCGCCGCAGATACGGCCAACAATAAGATCAGCGATTGGATTCTTTAAAAGACACACTTTAATCCATCCTGAAAAAATGGGGTTGCAATATTAACAATGGCAGTTGGATAAAAATCCACCGTTCCACCGAACGTCACATACTTAACAAAACCACCTGTGGAGCATGATGGGTGCACCAGTGATTGTCGTACTCCCACTGTAGTGCTGCTAGTATCTCTTAATACAGACACCTGTGTATTATTTAACAGGCCATTGTGAAACTGAAGGGATCCTGTGCCATCAAGTGTAGCCAGTGCAGTCAGTATAGGAAGTTGATGACCACACCTCAATGTAGAGACTACATTTGGCTGAAATAAAGTTTGACAATCAGGACAATGTGAAGCAACATCACAATTAAAAGAACAACAGGCAGCAGCCTGATTGACTACAGTATTATCTTGACCAGTACCTGATGTATCAGCTGTTTGTGCTGAGTTAGCATGGTAATTTGACCGTTCAACGCTACGAGAGTGGTATGCACGATTATGTCCCTGGTTATTACAGGAACCACCTTGGTTTCTGTTTTTTTGGGAGAAATTCGAACCTCTAGGAGGAGCATATTGGCGATTGAATCTATCATCATTCAAAATCCCTCTGTGTTTGACAAAATTGTCATTCCTTCTCCATCCATCATTTGGGTGATATTGGTTCTGCTGTGGTCTCTGAAATCGCTGCAAATTTCCTCTGTTTGGAGGTGATTGATTTCCATCAGGTTGACCACTTCGGTGGAATCCAGAGTTTGTGACCTTACCTCGACCAAAATTTATGTCGAGACTATGAGACACCTGTCGAGTATTTTTATTGTTCCACGAGGAAGCTGAAGCCACTGGTAGAGAATCCTTAATATTAGAGTTATTCACACATGTGCCTAGGTGGGCAGTAATGTATTGGCGACCTAATTCCTCAATCATTGTCAACTTCGCAGGCTTACGTTCATGTAAGTATGCTAGGAATTGTTAGCTCACAGAAGACAATACCTTGTCTCTTAGTATCAAGCCCATAAGTGAATCATATGAGTGATCAATTTTTGCTAGTTCCACCCATCTGTTGAAAGCTAATCTGGTGGCTGCAAATTCCGAGAAATCCTTCCCAGTCTCAGGAATCATGGTCTTAAAGCGCATATGGTAGCCATTTTCATCCAGCTGGTACCGTTTGAGTAACAAGGCTCTAGCAGCATCATAATTATTCTTACTAGGTCCATCTATGGTACAAATTGATGTCAAAGCATCACCTGTGGAATTTGCTGTTCCATTCAGATATGTCACGCCTATATGCTTCACACACAATCTCAAAACGATTCAGGAAACAAGCAGTGCCGTCAACATTTCGTTTAAAAATGGGGAAACGAAATTTTATAGACTTCGAATTATGTTTGTTTGAGGAGCCTTGAACCTCGGGATTATTTTGTTTTCCATTGTTTTGCAATCTTAATTCGCCAAGACGCAAAGTTAACGTCTTTTCTTCATGTGCCAACTGAACTAATTTCAATTCATCTTGTCTTTTTCTTTCTTTTATTTTAAGCAATTTGAGTTTTTCTTGGCTAGCAGACTCCTTAGCCCTCCTTTTCTCAGCTAATTCCTCAGCTCTTCTTTTTTCAGTCTCTGCCTTTGCATACTCAGCAAGAGCAAAAATTTTTAATGTCTCACCATCCATATTCAAGGCCTTACCTTTCTTAATAAAATAATCCAAGGTAGACATTTTGAATCACTGTCTATGACTTAATTAGTAAATATATCACCAAGTAATGTACTGCCAGAGTCCGCTGGGAGAACAACATTAGACAATCTTTGAAGGACCGAGGACTAGAATGGAACCAGGCTAGGTGGAAGACAGCCGATAGGATAGTCCGGCGCTCTCTTTTCCAAACCTCTGCATCTCATGGTAGAAGGGGAATGACAAAGTAGTAGTAATGTACTGTTTTTTTCAACAATATTAATGTAATGTTATCAATAATGTCACTGAAACCTAATCATGCAACATATCCATGAGAATAATAAAAAAAAATTTATGAAAGAGAATAATAAATATAAATAGCGATAAAAATATAAGAATATAGAGCCGGACATAGCACTACAGACAAGAAGACATAGCAGTGAGCAACGAATGAGAACACTAATATCAAACTTGAGAGGAAAATACAGCAATTGTAATAAACTCACTGCTAAAATAAGACAAGAGGACCAGAAAGACATTGTATAAACACAAAATTGGTACAAAAACAAGCGAAAGTTAGGAGAGATCAAGAAAGACAAACAAAACTACTTTGAAAACAAGGCAAAAAATACCTAACAACAATAACATACAAGTATAAGCAACGAAACAACACAGCTAAAACAGTTTAAGGTTACAGAAAGCACTCAGTGGACCAGACTCTACGGCGAGAACTCAAAACGGATTTACCACTGAGGGAAATCTATAAGCAAACTAAAGATACGATCTGTGTAAGCCCGTCTTTCAAGGAGATCTTCTCCTCGCACAGATTAGCCACCCAACCTGCCCGCAAAACAAAGATGCACACACAAAACACAGAAATGGTAAAAAACATTCAATGTGAGAAAAGACTCTGATCAATCATGTACAGCCCACAAGAGATGCACAACATATAGGCACTTATCTTAACTAAGGATGAGGGCCTCCTCGCACAACACTCCTTGAACAGGCATCAAGGCTGCAAAGTACAGCACTGGTTGAATAAAAATAATGATCCGAGATTCATCAAACAGCACAGCAAGAAGGAAACGCCATTGTTCCATTTTCTACCGGTAACCTTCAAACTAGGACAGGTACTCGAAAATCACTGGAACAAGCGTTGCAGAGCTCTTCAGTAAGTAATAAGTGCATCACGATCGTCGTATTCTCTCAGGAGCTACAGTTTGGACAGTAATATATGATTTACTTCATCAACAAAATGGCCCACAAGTCAAAAATGTCAGGTTACAGAAAAGAAAATTGTCGCTGCAACTTGGTCTTCATTGAAAGGCTTCGTGACGTGCGCATAAAGGCATGCGTGGAAAATCAAAAGTACGGTATTCAAAAAGGCATTCGCTACTAGCTGTTGACATCAATTGAAACAGTCACAATTTGAATCTGGTTGATGTTTTTTGATATAGAACAATCAATCCCCATACTGGCCACCACTATACTTGTTGCGAGAGAATTCTATGTTATTATTTGTGTGGAGGTGGTGACTGTAGAATTAAGCAGATCGTGCTGGAAAAACGCGAATATCGTAGGCTTAATAAATAGAGTCATTCAGTGCAACTGGCACGCCACACAAACTGGTAAGTTCAAAATAGTCAACCACAATGCCGATCAAATCCAGTCCACAGAAAAGACATTTATTTGGCTCCATAGTTCCAAGCATGTAATAACATCAATAATACGTTGCATTCAGACGTCCAGTGTCTGTCAGTTGTAGAAGCATATAACATGGCATGCAATAGCAGAATACATCTCAATTCTGGCCGTTATGACTAAAGGTTCGTTCGGACACGACGTGACCCAAGTTCTGCGGCATTAATAGTTGCTGACGATATCGTTGTGAAATACTTCATTAAACTGGTTACTATACTTCTCTGTTAAGACAGTAGATCCATAATGGCCAATAATACTTTGGTGGCAGCCTCTCGAACATGGCCACATGAAATCGCTTGCATAAAAAGTCTCCACGAATTGGGAGCATAAAATGTACGTCCCCACTAGTCAGCGTACAAATGAAAGGCTCAGAAAATTAGCCGTTGGGCTACAATAGCAGACGACACATACGTCATATAGTTACCAATTACGTACTAATGTCGCGGCGTTCAATACAAGTGCTTTGACCTACAAAAACTAGCTAATGCAGACAGCCATATCTTCAAAAAGAACGGGCATACGCCTGTGTGCAAAAGCATACACAACACCACACTTTCGTCCCCGAAAATAAAAACAGAATGTTTTTTTTTTTTTCATTTCCCGGAATAAAATAGCCAAAATTAATTACAACGGCGCAATAAATTGGCTACATCAGTACACAAATGTGCCATAGTCCAGTCTGTGTGCATTCATACTGGAATTATCAATGAAAGTACAATAAAAAGATTGTCATCAGTCATAGCATTGTTATGACAATAACATGAATGCAGAAAAGATTTAAAATATCAATATGAGATACTAATGGCATACACAATTGTTACACAAAAGGAATTAACCTACTAAGACATACGTAAGTAAGCAAGATTTATGTCCCTTAGGGGAAATTAATAAAATGACTAAGTACAACTATAAATACAAGAAAAATGTGCAAAAAGAACGGGCATACGCCTGTGTGCAAAAGCAAACACAATAGATCTTTTTGGAGATACGGCTGTCTGCATAACTAGTTTTTGTGCGTCAAATCACTTGTATTGAACGCCGCGACATTATTACGTAATTGGTAACTATATGACATACGCGTCGTCTGCTATTGTAGCCCTCGCCCCCTACAGTTATTGTTGATAATAATCGACATCACTGCACACCGGGCAAACCCACAGGTGCTCAGTCTCCCTCAGCAAATGTCTAAGGGTTTAAATGCTAATTGTTCTTGTTGCACGTTGGTTGTGTATACGCCAGTGCATCCTCTTATACGTTCATCCCTGCTGGTCTTACGATTGATGCCAAATTCCAACAATCTTAGCCTTGATGTTTCATCGATTGCAGTGGCATTCTCTAATAGGTGATCATAGATTGCCCTCAGCACCTCTCCCGTATCCAATTTAAATGCACCTGCTATGGGTGCTCTTGAAGCTAGTCTATCAGCCCTTTCATTGCCGCGTACCCGTGCATGACGAGGACAGTAGATCCACACCAGTTCCTGAAGACTCAAAACTTCTTTGGAGGTTTTCCATTCATCCTGCAGTCATCCCGACAGTGTTACAGGGTTCTTCCAACCGGAGAATTATTCTATTGAAGAAAGCGATAGATGCCAGGTTTGATAGGGTAGCATGACAGCTGACGGTGCCAGGTTTGATGGGTTAGCATGTGTGACATATTATGAAAATAGCTTCATATATCTTTTTCATTATCTACACTTTTATTTTACCTTTTCTTCCACCTATGCACGTTTTAACTTAAACCCCTATATGCTCAGATATCTGTCTCTTTTTTTCTTTCTAATTTAGCACGCATTCTATTGCGGTTCGCTATTTCTTTGATGTATGTTCAACCTGCAGACCATTTAGCTACGTTGATCTGTAATTTATTCTTAACGCCAGCGATTGAGAATCGTGGTAATAGAAAGACAGCGATCAAGGATGAATTACTTTTAGTACTAAGAGCAGATAATTTTGGAACCAAGGTGAGCAAATTTTTATTACCTCCCTTGTAATCCGTTCACTATAACCACTGTGAGAACGTCGAGATCAAAGACACTGCTCGCTAGAAATGGCTATACGAAGCAGAGACGTGTAAAATTTGCACTGACTAGCATATTACGTTATTCCTGATCTAAGAAAGAGTGTTCTGTTTTTCGGCTCTAGCGTGGAGAATGGCTTTGATTTACGCGAAAAGCCGAAAACTGAACGAAGATTCACCGTAGGTGCAAACATCTGGCTAGAGTCTGTTTTCGGTCAATAGTGTAATAGTCTCTTTGATTTCAGAGATATATATACTAGAGCATTCTAACTAAAATTTACTCAGTACTCCTCAGCTTTTAAAGACATCTAGCGGCGATTTCTAGAATCCCCTGGTTTTAGGATAGTTTCTTAGTTTATCGTTGGAGATAGTCTAGAAGTAGTTTGTGTGAAGGTAAATACTATACTAGTAGTTTTGAGTGATTTTAGGGATAAAATCGTCAATTATATTTCTCTAAGATTGTTGTGCAGAGTGATTTACTAAATAGGTCCGTAAATGGTATTTCTCTAGTTTTACTGTGTTACAGTGGATAGCAGAATAATAATAATTTCTAGTTAAACTCTTCCAGCTATAATATAGGTTTTATTAACGGCTAGTAACCAGTCAGAGAATATTTTAACCAACTAAGTAAATGCACTGATTCATCATGAGTATTGGCGAAATATGTATTTATTTCTAATTCATGATGATGGATTTTTAAAAAATGACTAGAATTATTTCACGAGTTTTTAAACGATAAGACAAGCTCTAGGCTTGTAGTTTATAAATTTTAATAACCAAAGTGAATATATTATATTTTACGCGAGGTAGGATAGGATTGTGTATACTATATATTGGTTAAGTATTTTGTATGTTTTTCTCTTTATACAGTATTTGGGTCAAACCCAAAATCTACCAGCGGCTTCCATGTAAACCTGAGAGTAATCATACTAAAGAACATTTCTTATATTAGTAACTGGGTTTTTCTCAAGGTAAACCTGTCTGAGGTTGTGTTTACACCCAGAAAGAGACAGAATACCAACCCAAAGAACATTAAGAGTGACTTGGTAACTGGCATTTGATCCAGATTTATTGTTCCAATCTCATTTACATTCAGTCCCCATCGTGGCGACCTAACAAACCTTAACATTTCCGACGGTTGATCATTTGTGGTGTGACCAAGAATTTTATACTGAGAGAAGTTGCCGACCTGACATTTCCTAAGTACTGGAAACCTCAAGATTCTGACACTGTGAGCACTGTGACATATATTACCTGAACTGATTTAAAGTGACATAAACATTAATCCAGAAAAAATATAGTCGTAAAGAGAACGCTCCCCGGAAAAATTGGATTTAACCTGTCTCTGTAGAGCTGGGGTTCTCTTTGCCAAAAGAACACTGGATGTGCTGTATGTGTGTGTCCTAAAGTTTGCGCCAGAAGGTGAAAATCAAGTTTGTAGGTAAGAACAAATGTCAGTGGCCACTGTTGTATGGATATAAAGAAAGCAGGAAAGAGTGGTTCTTTGATCGTATAAATTCATATACCCACTTTGTAATATTTTGATGATGCAAAGTTTTGCTAATACTGTTTCCTTTTCAGAATAGATTAACGTATAACTCTGTTCGTTACTGTAGAGGGAAATTCTAGACCATAGCGTAAACACCTTTTGACTCTTTTGGGGGTTAATAACTTCTCTTCTAACGGGATCTTATCTCAACAGAGGGAGGGAGGATTACACATATGAGTCTAACTCTTTAATTAATTCATTAACCTATGTTTATTTGTATTTGATTTGATATTCAAAGTAGGGCTGTTGTAAAGTTTCTTTATGATAAATAAAATTTACATAAACATTAATTACGTGTGTCGGTCAACTTGTCCAAAAAGATCCCTAATCCATTGATGTAGTTTTCACGTCTGTGCGTCTAACTGTCGTCACTTATGTGTGTGTGTGTATGTGAGTGGTGATATATATATATATTAATATATATTCTAGTAGACTGTCTGACAAACTAAGTTCTGTTGTAGAGATAGGCTGAACGAGAGAAGCTTCTCGATGTCAGGGACAGACTCTAACTAGTTTCCACCATCTCACTCGTGAAAATCTATTTTCTTTACATTACCTATGTTACGTTGGGATAAATTAGAGGATCATGCATGGATACACGAATGATAGCAGGTATTCATTCAGGACAAATATTGTCAGTACACATAACAAAGCCGGTAGGTGAACAGGTCCACGGGAAAAACATGGTTGACATTTAATAAACAAAGTCACTTCACAATGGTCCATCAAACATCAAAAGTACATGGCAATGGATAAGCGTAGTAGATTATCCCTCGTCCGTCAATAAGTTTCAAACGTCAGGCATCTTAAAGTGGCAATAATCTGATAATAATACAATCCTCTCATCTCCACTCAATTCTGGCCGTTGTACTAAAGGTTCGGGCAATCCACGAAAACCAAAGTAATGCGGCAGAAGCAATCAGTGCAAACCAAATATTAGTTGCCTCGTATATCAAATTTACTTGTAGTAAATTAGGGTCTGAACTTCTAGATGAGTTCAGGAACCAACTTGCACATAACGTGGCGGCCTCAAACAATAAATGCCACGATGTATATATTCATATCACGCTCCATTATCCCGGAGCTCGAAAAATTACATCCCTCTTGGACGCAAACACAAAGACGGAAGCCCAATTAATTTACACACTGAACCCCACGACATGTGACCGAAACGTCACTAGTTGACCGTCGCTCATCACGCCGTAGTTTGCCTACAGGCGAACACAATTCCTCACATAAAAATGGAAATGTGCTAGCGTGTAGTAGCATGCCTTACTATTTTGACTGCACTCCAAATCTATCCTTAACAACCTATCACTGGGCTATCACCTGTACTACTCTATACAGAAGGGGCCAATCTATGTCTTAATTCCCCTATCCAAAATCTACGACAGCTGACGATGCCAGGTTTGATGAGGTAGCGTGACAACTGACGATGCCAGGTTTGATGGGGAATCATGACTGCTGACGATGCCAGGTTTGATGGGGTAGCATGACAGCTGACGATGCCAGGTTTGATGGGGTAGCATGACAGCTGACGATGCCAGGTTTGATAGGGCAGCCTGACATCTGACGATGCCAGGTTTGATGGGAAAGCATGACAGCTGACGATGCCAAGTTTGATGGGGTAGCATGACAGCTGACGATGCCAGGTTTGATGGGGTAGCATGACAGCTGACGATGCCTGCCAGGTTAATGGGATGGCATGTGTGACGATACTTTGTCGCGTCCTTTTACGCCTCTTCTTTCTCTCCTGCATTATCCATTTATTTCTTCATTTTTTTCGCACATAAATGTTTGCACCCGCCGCTCCTTAAATTTGTTTACCCTTTTTCATACTTCGATCGTGTCATTTCACGGCTAATAGATATACCAGAAGATTAAAATTTTAATCGCCGAGAGTTTTGAACTCATACAGAATGACGATGGTCATGATACGGTAAACGTGAAAGTACTTGTTGACTTTCTATGTAATTCATTTCCGCCAGATTAGAATGTCCAGCTGGGTGCGTTGTTTATAGCGAACGCGTTCAGACACTTTGGCAGAAAATACAAAGACAGACAGGCTGGGTGTGTCTACAATAGCGACAAACTAAAGGTTACCCCACCTGTAAACAGAGGAAAGGTGATGCCTAATCACTTCCGTCCAGAGATTGTTTGTGATAATAATTACTGTGACGTGTAATGGAAAAGCGTCTACAGTAATCTAACAGCCTATTGTAACCTAATAGCTGCTCTTTGATTTGCTAGCTAAACATGCATTGTCCTGTCTTCTGCAGCTTACCCTTTTGTCCCCGCCCTTTCTATTGAAACACGGGCCAACGTGGTGTTTACAATCTTCGCTGACCTGTCAGTCATAGCAGGAAGCAAATCACGCTTTGGTTATACTTCGTTCCACTCACGCGAGCTCATCTGTCAATCATATAATACTCGACTGCCAGACAGCACGTGAGAGTAACGGAACAGACCCTTTGAAGTTCACTCAGGGAAAATCTAGAAATCCCTAGTACCCTTTGATCGTGAGCACGGGCATTCGAAGGGGAAACCCGCTAGTAGAACAAAAGTCTTTTGATGTCGGTCAAAGCTCCAGACGAGAAACTCTGGAAGACCGAAACTTAAAGCCTTTCATCTTGAAAACTCTAGCTCCTGAATGTTTGGTCCCACTCAGGAGTGCGAAATAACGCCATTAGAAATCAAGAGCAATCTATGATATATATACTGCTGTTTCTAAAACCTAACCATCAGTCGTCAGTCAGAACTTGAATAGAGTCTAGCGTGCAGTCATAAACCATTTCTTTTGGATATTGTTTATAAGTGATTCGTGGAGATTTCATTCTGGATTTTCTGGTAAGAGGAAAAATAGTTCTAAGTATTAGAAGTATTTCATGGTGATAGCATTTAAAGTTAAACACTTATACTTCACTTAGATTTTTCTTGCTAGTAAGACGAATTCAATAAAAATAACGCGTAGCGATTTTCATAACCAGGTATCCCAGTAAAATGTTAGACCACGCCACCCGACCGCTACCTAACTGAGACGAGACCGTAATTATGTTTACAGTGAAGACGGACGCGGCACTTAACTCTCCAGGAGAGAGAGATAAACACGACTGTTAACCAGACCGGACTTAGAGGCGTTAGACGACTGACAGTGGGATAAAAGAATACATGTTTATATTTCATTTGTAATTATTGTTATTATAGCGTCTATTATTTTTTTAATGCCTATACGACAAAATAACAGACACCGACAATTTAATAGCTAACTAAATGACAGGTGATTATTTTGTACGTGGTGCGTATGAAAAAAAAAATTATAATAACACACTGTGCGAGTGACCGCCAGCCGCGAGACGGTACGGGTGAGTCATCATTGACTCGGTCTGAACCAAATCAGTGGCCAGCGACGTCTGTGAGTGTACACGCAGGGCAAACACCGTGTATCTTTTAAATTCGTCAGGATTGACAGAGCGTATGAGAGAATGTCTTGTCCCCGTCCATATATATATATTTACATAGAATGGTAGCATTTTTTTCCACAAATGTTTTCTTGTATTTTCGCAGACCTGATCCCAAGCGGACGACCAGCGGTTTTTTCATTTTTTTTCATTTATAAGCGTGTACTAGTCTGATTTTGTGACTGTAAATTATAACCACTGGACTTACCAAATCCAGGATATATTATTTTAACAGCCCACAGTTGGGTGTACCTGATATCATCATTATTCCCCCCGACACCTGACAGTTGCATTCAAGTGGAGTACCTATTTTATACACTGTGCAGGACCGGACTTCTGGCAAAGAGTCGGCCGATATAAAAATACATCATCATCATTTTTTTTAAACATTAGGAGCAACCGGATTTTTCCAGATACTAGAAGTATCCCCCTCTCTTAAATGGTAACCAGCAAGGATTCTCACACTATTCGCCAATTTGTAATGATACCTGTATCCAGATAGAAGTTCCAAACCGAGCGGAAAACTAGCCTGTTTTCCCCCGCCCGCCCATACACTGCAAGCGTTGTCGCAACGAATTTATTCAGGTGTAGTTCCTGTGTCTAAACTTACTTTCCTCTGTGCACACCATCGGTGGAACAGTGATAGTTAAGAGCAGTGATAGTTAAGAACAGTGATAGTTAAGAGCAATGATAGTTAAGAACAGTGATAGTTAAGAGCAGTGATAGTTAAGAGCAGTGATAGTTAAGAACAGTGATAGTTAAGAACAGTGATAGTTAAGAGCAGTGATAGTTAAGAACAGTGATAGTTAAGAGCAGTGATAGTTAAGAACAGTGATAGTTAAGAGCAGTGATAGTTAAGAGCAGTGATAGTTAAGAACAGTGATAGTTAAGAACAGTGATAGTTAAGAGCAGTGGTGATAACCTTTAGGATTCATATTGCTACCAGGATTAATCGAGGAAAATAACATATTCGGCGTTCACCTCATTAGTGTTTTTTGGGGGGGATGAACTGGGGCCAATTTGTATCCTCGACAGCTAGAGTGGTACATTAATTCTTCTTCTTCTTCCGTCCTTAGCCAAAGACCGACCAAGCAGTCAGAGGCCATCACGCCTTGTGGCGTCTTAAGGGCAACAGCAGATTGATTTTCTCTGTTGTAGTTTCCCATCACGCCTAGCGGCGTCTTTAGGGCAACAACAAATAGATCCATCTGCCGTTGTTTCCGTAATCGGTGTGACAAGCCAACGGGTGATCAGCCCATTGGGCTGGTACATTAATAACAGTGAAATAAGGATTTATTTTCGAGGAATAATCTGTCACCAATGGATACCACAGACCCACGGGTAAAGGGCACTAGGTAAGAGAGTGAGAGGTGGCCACTGACTGAGAGAGTGTGTGATGATCTTTGTTTTATGCTGGGAACTATCTATTAATTTGGTTGTGTTTTAAAACTTTACTTGGTCTTATATTGTACCAAGATTGTTTATTTTGTAACCAAGTGCTAACCTTCAACCTTTCGGTTAATATTTTATTGTGTTTTTCTCCATACGCTAAAGGCGCACCATTCTTCTTTATTTCCTTTGTATGTAAATTATTTTCTTGATATCTTTTGGGTATTTGATGTTGTGACAAGTTTAGTGATAATAAACAACAAAGAAATTTAACTTTGTGTGTTGGTGAGACCCATATCCATTTATCCTTAGTTTTTCACGTGTAATTGTCTTGTTGTCACATAGTTGTGTGTGTGTAGAGTAACGTGTCTTATTTTAGATAGGGAGGCAAAAGACTGTCTTGTAACAAAGCACAGTTGTACGGATAGGCTGGAGGAGAGAAACCTACTCCCTCCAGAGACATATCTTTCCCTCAACCTACCACCAGTGAAATCTATTTCTATATCTTCTCGTGTATCTGTCAACATTCAATCTTTACTTAGACGGGCCAAATAAACCAATTTACCTACCGTACGACAATTACAGATAAACCCGTCTGGGGAGACAAGTTAGCGAGGACACTATCTTTCGGGGATGAGGTTACAAATCTGATTTGAAAGGTTACTAAGAAGCCCGGCCATATATGAAGATGAGGTCATGTGTTAAAATTTTAAAATGATATTTTAAAACAAGAGGGTGAAGGTAATAACTAACGCCCCAACCCACTTCATTCTTGCCCATCGATTGGGTCAAATGAGAGCAGGAAATATACATTCATTCTGATTTGAAGTTTTGTCGGAAACTCCATGCGGAGGCTTGGAGCGAAAAGGGAAATATAACTTAGCGAATTCGGAAGCTAAAACACACAGCATTGCAACGTCAAAGTAGCATCTCCAAGAGCAAGAGAAGAATAGGACGAGAATTCCACATTAAAGGACCGAACAGAGTATTGATACCTTCTGGATATATCAGAAAAAAAACAATCTAACCTTAGTAATACAGAGCCCAAGATCATTAAAACATGAATACCAGTCATAAGAGGGATTCAACAAAATTACCCCAGACGAAATGTTCTAAGGCATCTAATCAATTTGCCGTGTCCATTCTAAACTGTGCCCGGAGATTGTATTTATCAATTGGGTTTGTAGTACGAGTCTACAAGACCATTTGTGGTACGATTCTGTGCTACGAGTCAGTGATTCAGAAGCTGGTTGTCGACACTAGACGGCTACATTTGACGGGCTTGTGAAGATAATCAGCACTGACACCAAGAGAGGTTACCCCCTGCACCTTCGCTCAGGGCGTGCCCCTTGTCACAGAGAGACGAATTGATGAACAACAGCAGCAGTACTCATCGATTTTCAGCTAAATGCTTTTTAAACAGGCCAGCAACGACCATGTATCTTCCGCTATCAGTTATCATTGACGAAAACCAAAATTTTCTACATCACATCTAATCATAACCTTATCTATTTTGAAATGTAACATATTATTGATCATTAAATTTGTTATATGTTATTTTACAAATTAATAGTTGATTCAGTTATACAGAGAGAAGTGCACACGTTTGAATCGGAATTATAAATATATATATTTACATCTATAGAGCCAATAAGAAGAATGTTAATTCAGTTTGGGGCTTGAACGAGCTAAATCATACAATTTACCTCTTCACAAAAGGCGACGGGCAGATGCTAAGTTAACTTTACTAAGAGACATTCAGCATTGTTCTTGACTTCTGAATATCTTGTGAACACTTCATCAAGGTAGAAGCATCATCATCCTTCTATTTGCATCTCTGCCAAGAATAATCTTGTGCGAAGGTAGATACCTTTGAAGACCCACATTAGATACTCTAGGTTTTGGCCGTTGTTGGACCATCACTGCATTACAAGGGAAGGCAACCCGTGACAGCGTGATAGCTGACGATAAATTGTTAAAGAGCTGGTAAGCTTATTATAACTACGGTCGTGTATTTAATAATCTACCAAAGCTTTTATTCTCATCTGCCGATGATTATGGCAGTCTTAACGTGTATAACTTCTGATCAGAACTTACCCAAGCTGTTATACTCACCTGCACATGTTTACGACAATCTTAACTGTTATAACTTCTGATGAGAACATGCCCAAGTTGATGTATAAAAGTCAACAAATTCTGCCAAGCGAATTGTTAAATTCCCGCGCCAAAATCACGAGTTAGAGTTAACTGAAAATAGGAATATCAAAATGTTTGATCCTAAAGAAGGCACTCAGTACGTCCTGCTACGATTTGTGTGGAGAAGTAATAAAATCTTCCAACGCTTTGTTGTATTTGCGTGCGCGCTACAGACCGCCAGTAAACATTCTTGGCCCACGCTCCCAGAAAATGGCCTATGTTTATTTATACAGGATAACAACTTAAGTTATCCTTTGACTAGAGGAGGAAAATGACCGGGCCTGGGATGATCGATACTAGCCCGAGCATGCTCCTGTTGGGGGTTACATGGGGTGCAGGGATCAGAGCCAGAGATGTAATGCCGATTCCAAACAGCCGATTTGATATTCCCTCTTCGATTTTGGCCTGCACGAGACTTAACACAGACTGCGGGCATTTTTCCGTGACACTCTTCCATCATAACCTTTGTTTACTCGCCCTCCTTAGACACCTTGACTTGTTTGTCGGCACCCTTATTTGTTCCTCTATTGTGACCTTTGTTTACTCCTGTCCTGACCTTTGTTTACTCGTCTAGTATGACCTTTGTGTATACTTGTAAGAAGAGTATCTGAACTTGCCCTTATTTGTTTATCTTTGTTTGTTTCGTTATCTGATTCAGCCACAATTCAGAAAAAACGAATCACAAGCAATGCCAAATATTCAACCCACACGTCACATATTTTTGTATTTACCACTTTCTACCCTCACTCAGACAATGGGCATGTAACGGGATCCTTTACCTTACCTTTCTACCCTCACTCAGGATTTTTGTAAATGTTGTCTTTTTCATCTGAATATTCGTTCACTTGGCTTTTCTCTGATAATTTTTTTTCTCTTTGGGAATGTACCCTTAATACAACTGACTAATAAAGGGGTATATATTCGACATTCACATGTTGCGTGCGACTGAAACAGAAGGGGCGGGAAACAGGAAAGGGTGGGGGTGGTGTTCAATCAAGTACTACCCGATCTAACTAATAATGAGCATTCTGAACAAATATTAGTGTTACAGTAACTGAGTAAAGCACTGTACCGAAATATCTCAGCAAATAAAAACATTACAGTAGATGAGTAAATCTACACACCAAAATATCTATGTAAGTCCGAATATTACTGTTAAAAATCTAAACACCAAAAAATAACTGAGGCCCTTGAGATGAGGATAGATTGAAGGATGGGTCATGTCTCATATGGAAAGTGAAGAGGTCCTAGAAAAGTTAGGAATGAAAAGATAATTAATGAAGGAGATCAAAATTAGACAGCTAACATATTTCGGCCATGTAAAAAGACATAACACCGGACACTGAAGATCATAATAAAAGTCAAAGGTGAAGGTAAACGTGCAAAAGGAAGACAGCGCTATAAGTGGGAAGATAACATCAAGAGATGGACAAGAAAAAGTCTATCAGAGTCAACCGTCAAGGCAAGAGACAGAAGACGTTGTAGATCCGTTGTCGTCGACCTTCGACGTGAAGATGGCATATGATGGTGATGAAGCACCAACATTTCTATGTAAGTCAGAACAAGACAGTGCTTAAGAAAATCAGTAACCCACAATATCTAAACAAATAAGAAAGCTGTGCTGTCTGAATAAATCTACATACTCCAGACCTGGCATTAACCAGCCAAGACCTGGCATTCCCCAGCCAAGACCTGGCATTCACCAGCAAAGACCTGACATTCACCATCAAAGACCTGACATTCACCATCAAAGACATGACATTCACCAGCAAAGACCTGGCGTTCACCAGCAAAGACCTGGCATTCACCAGCAAAGACTTGACATTCACCAGCAAAGACCTGGCAGACACAAACACAGAACAGCTAATCTAAATGACATACTTCCACAGCAGAAGCCTCTACCACAGTGTAAAGGCCAACAGAAACAGTTGAGAGACCTAACGGAGACGTACTGAGATCAGCACACGTCACACGAAAGTGCTGAAAATATTGTGACTGGTAAATAAAGCAATTCTATAAGCAGTGAAGGAATCAATTCCTCGAGGTGTCAGAAAAAAAAAACCAAACAAACAAAACAAAAACTGTGACTAGACCGAACAGAAAAATTTGAGGAACAATTATTGACTGCTAGAGAGCGAACAGACATAGAAGAAACACTTGTTTGTTGTTGTTGTTGTTGTTGTTGTTTTTGTTGTTGTTGTTGTTATTGATGTTGTTGTTGTTGTTGATCCAGCGGCGCTTGGTCTCTCGCCCTACAGCCCAATGCTATGTAATGATATCTGCGTGTTTTCGCAAGTTGTTTTGTGTCTCCGTTCAAGGTGTTCCACTTATCTGGCCTGAGAGGAAGGAGCATTTTCCTAACATCATCGAGTGCTGGGCACTCAAAGAGGTGGTGGTCAACAGTTTCGTAGGGGTAATTACATAACTGGCACCCTGGATGGTGTTGTGGTTGGATTCTCTTCAAGTGGCTGTTGAGTGGTGTTTGTTGTGTTCAGGGTTGAAGAATGGTGCTCTGATCCCTTCTTGTAAGATGGCAGATGTTGTCATTAGGATCAGGACCAGCCAAATGTTTGTAAACCTCTTTCCCGGTGTTTCCCATGGCCCATCTGTTCAACCAAGTTTCTTTGTTTGTTGTTCGTATGAGTGATTTGGCTGTTTGGAGAGTTGTTGCTGTGAGTGGTTGTTCTTGTATTGCTCCCTTCTTTGCTAATCTGTCTGCTCTGTCATTACCTGGTGTATTTGAGTGACCAGGGATCCTTCTTCTTCTTCCTTCTTCCTCGTTCGCCCTGAAAAGAACGGTGGTTGCATTGTGTCTGTTTGCGCCTAAGCTGTGATATCTGCACCTTTCGGTCGACACATCCGACTTCTGCAGGGCATTTTTCTAGGGACCGGGTGTGGTGAAAAATACAGTGATACAACGTTAAAATATCTCCAATTATAAAGATAACGGGTAAGATAACATGTAGGGATAAAATTATACGTAAGATACGAGGATACATTCTCGCCTACGCCAGCGCTTTCTACCGCCATTGAAACTAACTAGTTGGAACCTGCAGACAAACGGTTTACCCTTTTTAGACGGGAGGGAAACGGAGATAAAAGAAAAAATATGACGGTCGGAACACGTGTTTAAATCTAAATGCTAAAAAGACGCAATTTGTAGTTTTAAAGAAAACATCACGCCACTAGTTGACACAATGTAAGGAATTGGTAGAAAAACGACCTTAGCTCTTATTAGAAACAGTCGTATCTTAGACGTTTTACCGTAATTAGTTGTTTTGTTTGAATATAGCGGCAAACGCCGTGGACGAAGGTTCAAAAACAAATTTCAAAAACTAACCTTGAGAAAAGTAGGGTTTTCTTTAATAATAAAGTTATGAAAATAAAACCTAGCTAGTTTGATAGCCCATCTTGAGCAGAGAAATAATATACTTTTAATTACACAGACGGACAGATAACACGGAAGATATTGACGAAAGACTGTATTGTTCAAATCAGACTAGCGAACAGTTTTTACTGTGCATACTTTCACTAAAGTTACATTTTAGCGTCCTTGAGACTTAAAATGCAAAAATCAAACTGCAAAATGAACTAGGGGGCAAAGTCGGAGGATAGTAGCTATAAATAACTTAGTGGGGCAGGTTTGTGTAGTTTTTACATGTAGTTAGTCCAAAAAACAAGTGTATTTTTGTGAAAAGCCAAGTTGAGACAGACGGACCGATAGAAAAATACTACATACTAGACTGAGACTGGACTGAAATTTGACTTTTAGTTTGAATATTTGAAAAAACAAGTAGAGGGGGAGTCTGTTGATTGGACGGAAGATTTTATATTACTGACGGACAGACGCTCGCTTGTACCATTTTATAGAAGACTTTCCATTAACACAGTTCTTGACTGCTAGAGGTGATTTCCAGGAATTATAAAATAAAAATCAGTGGGACGCCCTAATCTAGCCAGCAGCTCAGCTGAGTTTTGCTAGTACTAAGTAACTGTGTTCTCAATTCTGAATTGTGGTAAGGAAAAAAGCATTTATCTTGTTTATTTTAATATTTTGAGTGATTGAAAAATGATTACGACAAGTGAGTGCTTGCTCCAGGTTCCCAGCAGGAGTCCAGGGCCTAGAGACAAACAAATAATATATGACAACCTATCTAAGACTATGGAAGGCGGATCCATAATTGAGATCAGTGGGAACATATCACCCACCTTATTGAATGGAAGAGGAAACTATTGAACATATTTCGGATGCAATGCAGTCTTGGGAAACTGGTACTAATTGATAACAACTGGGTGAGATGTGCTAAGTTGGTCAGAGAGATCTGACCCAATCTGTGTAATGTTGTTTTGTGGTGTTGTGTGTAAGAGTGGCGCAGTAAATAGAGTGTTGACACATGGCACAAATTTTATTTCAGAGTTTCTGATCTGGCACTACGATTGTGCCAGATGCTTTTGTAGAAGTACAAAAGCGGGTGTCTGTGCAGCCTAACATTTTACTCCAGCTACTGAGAGGAGTGGGCCACAAGAATTCTGTACTACATCGTCACAGGCCAGTAAAGTGCAAACCTGGCCTGCTGGAGATTCATAAACTATTTCCACCATCAATAAAGAAATAAATCTTGTTATATAAACACTAACATCAGTCCATATGTCAAGGACAATGAACTTGGTAGCCATAGATTGGGCATGATGACGCCACCCCAACTAAACATCCAGTGCTAGTTTTTCCCAAGACATTGTAGATATTAATAATATTAACCATTGTAATAATATACCTATGTACAAAAACTTCATTTGATTATGCAATATATATATATATATATATATATATATATATATATATATATATATATATATATATATATATATATATATATATATATATATATATATATATATATGCATTTCATTTATAAATACATATCATTTCATATGTTCTGACCAAAAGAAACAATTGGTTCAGGACTAATACATTAAAAAAATTTTCAAACTTAAACTATAACAGCCAGAGTTAGTTCAGTGTATTATAGAGTTTATTATTATTATTAGACTTATTATTTACATGTGTGTGTCTGTGTATTTTATTACCTACACATAACATTTCAGTACCCTAGACTTTTAACGTAGCTAACATTCATATAGTAGAATAGGTCTGTTTGAGGTCGTAAGTGGTAGCAGAAGGGCCTTCTGTAACTCACATAAACTTTTATCTCAGGAGCCGTCACAGCTGACCTCATCCAGTACACTAGGTAACATAACAAACATACAATAACATCAAAAACCACTACAGGGATGTAGTTTACGTTCGCCTTTCTCCATTTTTTGCTTATAAGTTGGTTTTTCCAAGCATTTTTCAGCAAACGAAGCAGCCGTTTCTGAACTTCGGGACATCTCTTATACCCAACATATGGGACACCATTTGAACCTGGAGCTGACTTGCACCGTGTTTTCTAGACAATGCTTTCTATTTCTTGCGTTGTTGGGGGCTTGGTTTTGAATTCAGCTCCTGGCTTACTAGGCCATATAAGGCCTTCCATGCTGCTAAGCGGCTCATCTTTGTTACCATCTGAATAGATCATTCTAAGGTGTTCTTCCAGATCTTCTTTCCCGATGTATAGTGTTCCCGAACGTGGCTGTTCAAACAGTTCTATGGCAAACTTGAAGGGCTCTCTGAAGAATCTCTCCCTATCCCTCCGTGTTTTCTTTCTTTTCCTGCACAACCTTTCTGCTCTACAAAGAGCATTATGTTGGCCTTTCAGGTGCTCCCAAACCTGTCGTAATCCTTCCTTCTCTGTGTCCACTGTGTTCTTGAACTGTTTCGGGCATGCTTCTTCTGTTTCCTGATCTCTTCTATTCTGATTTGTCTAAAACATTTTAGTGGTGGGTTACTTTCCATTGCTTCACTTACTCCAAACACTTTGCGACAGTGAAGATATATTATGGCGCCGAAGATATACAGTGCCAGTGAAGCCTCGTGGCTCATCATAAATAAAGCTTCTGATCTTGTGGGCCACTGTTCCCGTACTTCTGAAGCAAAATAAAAATAAATGAAATGGCCAGAGGGAAATTTAGCGCTATCATCAGGTCATGCAGCAGAGAGAGAGCACAACATAATGATCTGCTGCTATGTTTTGTTGGGTGACTCCATCGTAGAAAGCTAAACACTGTGGAAGGCAAGGTGCGAAGATTTTTTAAAAAAATGTATTGTCTGTAGCTTTGTAGTCTATGTTATAGTATTTGATAAAATAGAAGTTTTACTTCGTTTTGGCGAGGCACAGCCATTGATCTGAAGTGAAAGTAACTTTGATCAGAAGGGGCAAGAGCCTTGATTTAAAGTGACAGGAACTCTGATCTGATTTGACAGTAACCTGGATTTGAAGTGGCAGAAACCTTGATCTGAAGTGACGGGAAACCTGATCAGAGGTGATAGAACCCTTCATCTGAAGTGACGGAAAACCTGATCAGAAGTGACAGAACCCTACATCTGAAGTGACGGGAAACCTGATCAGAAGTAACAGAACCCTTCATCTGAAGTGACGATAACCTGATCAGAAGTGATAGAACCCTTCATCTGAAGTGATGGGAAACCTAATCAGAAGTGACAGAACCCTTCATCTGAAGTGAAAGGAATCGCTTCCTGTCAAGGTTTCTGTCACTTTAAGTCAAAGTTCCTATAACTCCCGATCGAGGTTCCTGTCAGTTAAATTTAAAATTCCTGTCACTGCTGATGCATGTGTCTGACAGTTATGATTATGAATTAATATAGAAATATATAAACGGATGTATTTACTAAGTGAGTTATGAAAAATTAAAACAAAGAAAAGAAAAGAAACGTATATGTGTTCATGCATCACTTTGTCAGGTCTGAGACAAATGAAATCTGTGATTAATGCTTTCTTTGTTGTTTGAGAATGACATGTGAATACAATCAGATCTTTTGATCTAATCTTTTTTAAAACCAGTGCCACCAAAACACAGGCTTGGTGGGTTGATCAGAAGTATTAATTGGGGGTATCGGGTTTTGTAGAATTTCGATTTGTCCTTGGGGAGGTTTATGGGTATTATTATCTCGTTGGTTATAATGTTGAGAAGGATTGGAAGAAAAGGATGACTGCTCTAGATTTTGTTTTCGAGATGGCTCATCTGTGGGTTTACGTTTTTTCTGGGAAGTTCGGCCATTGCATTGCTATAGCGTTCGGCCTTATTGAGGATGTCCTCAAGCCTGAATGCCCCCTGTTCCGCCAAAAATCTACGTGTTTCATTCGACAAAGTGGACTTTATCTGCTCCACAAGAACCAGTTCAAGGAGTCCCTCATATGAAAGAGGTAGGTCAGATAGTTCAATGCACTTTGTCAGATAACCCGTGAGACGTGAAGAGAACTGCGAAAAAGTTTCCGTGCTATCTTTCCGGCTGTTTCTGAACAACTGCAGAAACTTTCGGGCAGTCATCTCAAACCGCTCTAGCAAGGCCTGCTTCAGTATGTCGTAATCATGTTGGTTAGGTCCCAGCTTTGTGTATACGTCATAAGCATTGCCTTTCAGTGACGTTGAGAGTTTAAGTGCCCAACGGGAACTCTCTAACCCATACAGATTGGCGAGCCTCTCGAATTTTTCTAGGAAGCTGTCAATTTTTTCGTTAAGGCTAGGAAAAGAATAACGCAAAAGACATCGCAGTTAATTGGGCAGAATGAGTTCTGGAGAGGTCCACTGACTGAGACTGGGGCGAAGACGGCTCTCCGTTATTTGAAGTAGAGGCACCCCGGCTCTCTAAAGCCTTGAGCGCCAATTCGTGCTGTCTTTCCCTTTCTCTCTCTCTTTCCCTGCGGGCTTCCATCTCTGCCTCAATTTTCTTATGTTCCAATAGGCGCTCTTCCGCTTCTTTCCTATCTGCCTTCTCATGTGCTTCTCTCCTCTCTGCTCTCTCTTTCTCTTCCTTCCTCTCAGCTTCTGCTCTTTCCTTCTCTTCCTTCCTCTCAGCTTCTGCTCTCTGTTGCTCCGCGTCATATATGTCCAGTTCCTGGTTGACAAACGCGTTTGCAGCATCTGCGTCTAATCCTGCCTCTTTCGCTTCCAGCCTCAACATGGACCTCATCTTTATCCTCTCTGCCATTGTCAAAGAATAAGATGTAGTATGACTAGAGAACTAGTAAGAAGAAACGAGAGGGAAATAAACTCAAAGCCGCTCCGAGAAAAAACCCGAAGTATAAAAAAATTTACTTAATTACCTCCTACCTTGTAATGTGTTAACTTATCGCCGCTATTATTGTCACTTAAGTTTTTTTTCTTCATCTTCTGAATAATACAGGTTTTTGTTGGACATTTCTTAGGTGCATGTTTTATGTCTGAAATGCTATACTTACGGGTTTGTAACGCGATACAAATTAAGAGAATGAATTATGATATGCTCTTTCTGTTCCATGCCCTGATGACGGCAGTATATCTTCTGTGACCTTTACATGCCTTTCCAGTCCATTTCAACTTCATTGAATCTTTCTAGTCAAACTTATCATGACTTATGGTCGATGGGACCACACAAAAATTGGAAAAGCCTGTGTTCTTTTGAAAGGGGTTCAAGTTAGCTTTCGCGGTGCAATGCGCGGCATTTCGGTTTTTCCCCGAAAAGCAGGCGGAATGTTTTCATGGTTCGTTACATGACGATTAGCGATATAGGTATTATCTGTTAGAGTGGTTTGTTCTTGTTTCACTTCAGAGAGTTAACACTGAAATATATGTATGCATATCATCACAGTCAAGCGAAGTACGTTGCACTGTTTCTTTAGGCTTGTGTCCCAGTGCATCCGATTTCAACAGGCATTTATGTCTGGTTGCCTTCCTAAACCTTTGACTGTCTCCAGCCTGCCTGCAAGGCAATGGGTTTGTGTCTCTCTTGCCTTGGTCCTTACCCTTAGACCTGCCTGGCTTTAGAAACCCTGCTGGTAGGTATGCTACCGCCGGCATAACTCTTAGGGTCATGGGGACACCCAAGCTCCTCTACCTAGCCAAGGTGGAGACACAGCAGAGGAGCTGTGTGCATAAATCTGGCACCAAACAGCTACAGACTTTCTTAAATGGATGCTTGCGTAGAATAGAATAGACAAACTTTCCCGCCTCTGTCCTACCCCTGAGATTGTCCCTGCCTCCTCTACTCCATCTCGTTCCCAGGTTGTTTGTATTCCCTCTGATCTTGCCCTCTCTGAGGGAGAGTTTTCAGTCCTCAGCAAGGGCTTGCACTTTGTCCCTCTCCAACCATCCTCTGATCAGTACAATCTCCTCCAAGATGTCTATCAGTTTCATCGCCGTCTGCGACTTCAGCTCCATTTCCGCAACAGTGATTTTCCTCAGAGATCGCAGGCTGAATCAGATGATGCCTTTGCACGCTTTGCTCCTCCCAAGAATAAACATTTTACACCCTCTCCTGGGGCTTCCCACGCTCTGGATTTATATATTCAGAATACCCTACACGACATTCAGCAGCTCCAACCACAACGCCTGCGTTATTCAAACCTTTCTTCTGATGAGTCTCATGCCCTCTCTAAGCTCCGCCGCAGAGATGACATTGTTATCAAACCGGCTGACAAAGGAGGTGCCATTGTGGTATGGCGCAAGGACCTGTACCTCCAAGAAGGTAATAAGCAGCTCACCAACAGCTCCTTCTACCAGCGCCGTGACAATGATGCGACAGTCCTCAACAATCGTCTGGTCCATGACACCATCAAACGTCTTATCGCCAACAAGTCCTTACCTTCTAGCGCTTCTCATCTCCGTATTGACAATAGTGGTCTGGGCAAACCTGTGTTTTATATGCTTCCCAAAATTCATAAACCCTCCAACCCTGGGAGACCCATTGTCTCTGCGTGTGCCTGCCCTACCGAACGTATATCAGACTTCCTCGACGGCATCTTCCAGCCTATTGTAGAGCAGCTTCCTTCCTTCTTAAAGGACACAAACCATGCTCTTACTACTTTTTTCTCTATTCAGCTTTCTCCAGACGGTACCTACCGTTTATTTCTGTTAGATGTTTGCTCACTTTACACTTCCATTCCTCACTCTGATGGTCTCCGAGCTCTCCGGTTTTTCCTGGACCAGCGCACGCATCCTTCTATCGCTACAGAGACTCTCCTGCGCCTTGCAGAACTGGTCTTTCGACTCAATTCCTTTGAGTTCAATGAACAGTTCTTTGACGAAATAAGTGGAGTTGCCATGGGCACCAAGATGGGTCCCAGTTATGCCTGCCTCTTCATGGGCTACCTGGAGTATCAGGTGTGGCAGCAGTATCCTGGACCTTTTCCATTGATGTATCATAGATACATCGATGATGGCATAGGTCTCACCGATATGCCAGAGGTTGACCTATCTAGGTTCATTAATTTCATTAACAACTTCCACCCTGCGATCCAATTCCCCTCTCACATCTCCACTGTCTCTGTTAATTTCCTTGACATTGTTGTCACTATCACTCCCCCTCACCTCACCACTTCGGTGTACTACAAACCCACCGATGCACACAGTTACCTCCTTTATACTTCCTCTCATCCTCCGGCTTGTCGGGACTCCTTGCCTTTCTCACAACTTCTCCGCCTCCGTCGGTTATGCCAAGATGATGACAACTTTCTATGCCGAGCACAAGAAATGTTGGACTTCTTCCGTAACAGACAGTATCCAGAAGATGTTCTTACCTCTGCCTTAGAACGTGTTCCCCCTATCTCACGTCTAGATGCCCTCAAACCCCGCCAAAAAACCTCCTCTGATAGAGTCAAGTTAATAATGACCTATCACCCTCACAGCACTGCTGTCAAAAGGATCCTGTTTCGCCACCTACCTCTCCTCCAAGCTGACCCAGTGGCGCGGGAAGCATTTAGTGAGCCACCCTTGCTGTTATATAGACGGGACAAAAATTTGAGGGACCTCCTAGTCCACAGCCGTTTGAAAACTGTCAACGATGGCCACTTTGGAACCAAGCCATGTAACCGTACACGATGTAAGACATGTCAGTATGTAATCGAAACACGTTCAGTCTCGTTCCCTAACGCCAAGTTCACCATCACCCATGGCTTCACATGTGAGTCACGCAACGTCATTTATGCTATTATATGCAAACGTTGCACCATTACGTACATCGGCCAAACGGGCACACGACTGGGCGACCGATTCTGCAGACACCTCTATGACATCTCTCAGTTTAATTCCACACCTGTGGCCATCCACTTCAATGGCCCTGACCACTACGGTGCCGCTGACATCCAGGTGACAGCCATCAGATACTGTTCCTCGGACGCCAACAGTCGGTTTCGCCAGGAACAACGCCTCATCCATCTTATGGGTTGCCTCAAACCACACGGTTTGAATACCCAACATTCTTTTGTCTGAGACGCCTTTCTCTATCGAGTCCCAGTTGTATTATGACTTTCTACTTTGATGCGATCACCCTTTTTTTTTTTTTTTAAACCATTTTTTTAAATTTAATAATTTTATTTATTTACTTATTATTATTATTATTTTTTTTTTTTTTAATTTGTTTATTTTATTTTATTAAAAAAAAAATTATTTTTTTAAAAATTATTTTTTCCTTTATTATTTTTTTTATTTTTATTTATTTATTTATTTTTTATTTATTTATTTGTTTTAAATTTATTTATTATTATTATTTATTTATTTATATTTTATTTATTTTTTTATTTTATTTATTATTTATTGATTACTTTTTTCTCACTCTTTTCCAGTCCTTGTTTTCATTATTTCTTATTTTTAATATACTATCAACTTCCTCTTTCCGGTTTAGTGGCAGACATCTTGCTTCCCATGTGACTGAACTTAATATTAAGGGAGTTTTTTTCTCTTATTTTTATAGTTTCATGTTCTCTACTTAATTCTCATTTTCTTTACCTCCTGTCTCTTGTTTGTCTGTCCCTGACGAAGGCGTTGTGGCCGCAACGTAGGTTTTTCTTGTCCTTCTCCTTGTAAGACGTATTACTATTTGTGTGGGTGTGTGTGTTTTTTTTATTTATTTATTTATTTATTTTTCAACTAGAATAGAATAATTGAAGTGGTATGACTAGATCACTAATGTGTAACTGACGACAAGAACCAGTGTAACAAGAGATGAGAAAATCACGCTGGAGATCGATAGGACATACATTGAGGAAACCTGCTGATAGCATTACAAGGCAGTCCTTGTTCTGGAATCCTCAGAGTAAGAGAGGTAGAGTGAGAACAAGGAACACACGGAGAAGAGAACTGGAGACGTACAGGAAGAGGGTGAAGAAGACGTGAAAAGACAGGGATCTGATGGCACGGGACAGGAAGATTTAGCGTACATTTGTTGAAGACACATGCTCCTGGTTTCAACCACTCTACCAACTTTGAGCGATTGTGATAGTAAAGGTTTTTGCTGTAAATATGATTCTATCCTGAATTCAATTTCCCATTGCGAATGTTCCACAACTAGCACAAGATCTTGTCAACAGTCTTGAGTGCTGATTACTAAATATTATAAATAACGAAGCACTAATGGTTTCGTAAACACACGTTTGTTTTTCCGGAAATACATAGTTCAGTAATTGATAACGGTATTCAGAAATTATAAAAGAAAATAATCGATATAATTGGACCTCAATCAGTATCTTTTTTCGGTACGAAGTTGAGCGATGATTAATTAAAGTCAATGTTTTATTTAATAAAACGTTTAAAAATGTTTATTGTTTACTAATAACTGCCTTTTCTAGGTAACCCTCTCCAAAAAAAGGCAGCCCCACCCCCCCCCCCCCCCCCCCCCCCCCCCCCCCCCCCCCACAAAACATTTCATTATCATCATCACTTTCCTTTGCGTTCCTTTCGAAGTATAGGGTCAAAACTGTAGCTGGTCTCCTTGCAGGAAACATGTATCAAGTATTCACATTCTCCTGCAACAGTGGTTTCTGTGACAACTCGTTTTACATGATGTTGAGCCCCATACATAATGCATTTGCATAAACTCAGTTGGACGCACGTCCTATTGGGCCCGATAAGTAAAGGGTACTCGAGGCGTGCCTCACCTCAAATAAAGTACAGTTCATAACAAACGAACGAGCAATTTGTGCACACTAGTCAGGTTTTAAGTGGGACTGCCACAGATAAAGTCAGATCAAGTATAATAAACGGAATACAAATACCTAGCTCCAGCAAGTGTAACAATTTAAAAGGTAAAATAAAAATTTAGAATGACAGTTCGGAAAATAGCACAGCTATTTTAGTTTAAGTGCAAAAAAGAAGTCATGGGAGAAACAGCTGAGCTTTGCAAGATGTTTTGTATGGAGTACCATTTGAGAATAAGGAGAGAAACCAGTCTCGCGAGTTTTTGTTTGACCAGCTTACAAGTTAGATCCTTTTTTTAAAGACACCTTTATTTAATTTGATATGACCGTTGTTTGGGCGTTTCAAATATTTGAGCCCTTCTTTCACAAGGTTTCATATGATCTAGGTAGCTGACAGTTTGCGCACGACCCTCTACCATGGTACATTTTAAACTACCAAGATTTGAACGAACCTCGAATGACCTGTCCCTGTCCTGCCCTACAAAAATTACAGCCGAAAAAGTAATAGGCTGTTTACAAGATTACAGCTGTTAAAGGATCACATGACTCGGTGAAGTTGTTGTGACGAATCATAAATTCAAACGTTACATTTTACTGTGACTCCCTTCAGCCCTCTTCTGCGCACTTCTTTCTCTTCATTCTCAACCACTCCATAATCGTTCTTTTTCAACTTCATTGTTCATGGTTATCTTATCATATCCTGTCACTCCCTACATATACCTGACCGCTTGACCTGTTTTGCAGCCAGGTCGACGTGGTTGTTTGTTTAATCGCTAACCAGCCAGATTAAGAGTCTACATTAAGCGAGTCTTTTTATTAAACCCAGACTTTTTATCGGTGAAGGTACTTAACGAACTTTTGATTCGTGAACATGGCCAGCAAAAATTGCCATGACATAATGTTGTCTCAGTTGTCTAATCTAAATCTCAGACGAAAATTTTAGATAAGGTGCGAATTTTGAAAACCCGACCAGCTGGAAAGGCTGTCGGAAGATAACAATTATGATTTTGGAGCCGGAAAATGAGGTAATTGCTTCCGTCCAGACTTTATTATAATGAACACCTATGACAAAGTAACATCTTTTAAGATATTTTCAGTGATAGATCTGTCACGTGGTGAATTTGGTAGATATGACAGGATTCACGGAAGTCTTCTTCTTTAATCCTTAGCCACTAAATGTCACGCCTGATGGCATCTTGTAGGGCAGCAACAAACTGCTATCACTTTGCTCGGTCGGCGACCATCCTTCGTGCAGTGTCCTAGCTCTGGTTCATTCTTTGCAGATCGGCCTCCACATTCCTCCTCCAAGTTGTTTTTGATCACGGAAGTGGCAAGACCTTATGTGCTTATGAAGGCCGGTCAGATGAATTTGAAAATGGCCTGTAAGAGGAATAACTTATGTTTCATGCAGTAATGTTCTACAGGAAGGTGGGAGAAACCCCTACCAAAATCAGACGCTTAGTTGCAGTTCGGTTTGTATTTGAAATGCTAAAACAAACTACTTCTGATGGGAGCTTTCATCAACGGAAAAATATGTGAGTGGGAGCGACATTTCGCTTATAATCCACAGCATTGTAAGGCTATTTCACTGCATTTCCATCTCATCAAGGAGAAATCTTAGACAGCCAGGATAACGAATAGAATCAGGATATGATACTAGATAATCTTCTAAAAATTAAAAAGGATTAAACTATAGTACTTGAAGTCACCTCGGAACCTGCCTTTATCGTGAATAATTGGGAGTATTCTCAGAAACCCTAAGCACCGGACAGGGCGTATCTTAAAATAGTTGCCCGACAACATTCTATTTTCCTATGAAAAAAAGTCTTTGTAATTCCGATAATAGGGGTAAGTTGTAATATGTACATTTTATCATTTTACATTTGACATGTATGAATTGCTTGTGGATGTACAGTTGCATATGGGGCTAGCAACCTGATCATGTAAAATGACTTGTCTCATGAATTACCACTGCAAGAGCTGATAACCGATTCGTACGGGTTTCTCACAAGGAACCAATGACACAGGTGATCCCAGGCTCCAGAGGAAGCAGGAAGTGGATGGTGATATATTTATTATACTAACACTTTAGTAAATTTATATGTACATTTATATACATATTTCACGTCATCTTCTGCTGTTGAAAAGCACTTTCATCCGACTCACTGGGTCTAAAATTAATGCTCAAGAAGGGTTAAAATTCTGAGGAAGATGAAGTGGTGGATGGAAGCGGAGGTTGCTTGATGCTTATATCAGGAAAAACAATACTTTAAAAAGGCATTTGTTTCCTCTTAGCTTGTGGTACACTTTGTCGACAGTTGACGCTAGACGCCTATATCAGGCAGGTCTTGAAGACGCTTGTCTGAACAACATAAGTAGTTACCTCAGTCTAGTAGCAACGAACGTGCTACTGCCGCCAGATTTGACTATTGAAGAGAAAGAACAGTGTGTATGAACTAGATGCTACTGACCCCACACCATCAGCTAAGTAACATACAAGCACAGCCAATGGACATTTCCTATATTTTTCTCTTATCTACCACAATTTAATATCATCCGATGGTGACAAATATCTTTGCTGTATTTCTATAACGAACATTATTTATTTTAATCCTGTTGTCACGAAAGGGTCGTTGTTATTTAAAGTATAAGGTATCCTGGACAAAAAGATGTATCAGATGATACCAGGATAGTGCCAGGTAAGAGACTGGTCTTACAATAATTACCCCCTTTTTCTGAAAGGAATAAGGGTGTATTGTCATCAAAGGTTAGAATCAGCTGTATAAACCTCCAGGTGTAATGAGAGTGATGGTCCTGAAAGTCTATGTGGTCCCTTTCAAGATCCGCCTTTGATATTATGGGTTATTATTATTATTTATAATTGTTATTGTTTATGTTAGCTAATTGTGCTAGGGGTACTAATTATGGTCTATCTCTATATTTATAATATGTATCAACAAAACTTGTAACTCAATGTAAATAATTTCAGCAAGTCTGATGGTACATATTTACAATTTATTAAACCTATACCGGTTCTATTCTAGGTTAGGTATTTTAGAAAAACTCAAAGGTATTTACATCATAAAATAAATAAACATAGAAACTTTAATTATCAAACAGACTTCTGTACTTATGTCTCTAAATTTTCTCTACGCTGATTAATATTATAATTCACTATAGTTTGTCACTGAGTTGAACTGTGAAGGTAGTAATAGATACATTCTGTCCATAAGAATCATCCTTCACTGTGTTTTAATTTCTTTATATTTTATTTTATAGTGGTATATGCTGAATAGGCTGACCAGTGGCTATGTGTTGCCACTTATCTTGTGGTTGAATAAAACAATCATACTCCCGCCATGGACTAACACGTCTGTGAATTGCCAGGCAGTGGGAAATGGGTGGCTGGCTACAATGACTTCACGAGCACTTGCACTTCAGAGTCCAAAAGAGTTAGATGATTCAGATACTTCTGGTAGTTTGCAGGATAAAACCTGGAATACAAATAATCACAACCCCTGTATAGCCAAACACTATTCTGTCCCTACATACAATGGACATAACACACAGTGTCAAACATTGTGCTAACATATGCACAGGACAATTTACCTCACTACCAATCCCAGCCAGTTCACTGTGACTACAATTTCTATATAAATCCTAAGTTGGATTCCTTTGTCCATGATCTGCTTCCATACACTGATTTGGTACCGCTTCTTCTGTTCAGCTTGCAGTTTTTGAATTTTGTGGCCTCAGTTTAGCCAAGGGCAAGGTCTTATATACTAGTGCATCCGCCGTATCGGATGACATGGGGTAAAAGTGGTGATAAAAATCTCAAACTGAGGCATAATTTTCCTATCTGTTCAATGAGTAAAAATTAGTATTTCAATTATCTTCCATATTTTGGGTCGATTTTGGTCATCTAAAGCCTGAATTATACGGTGAATTATTCTGTATTAATCTATCTACTAACTAGTTAGTTTGCAAACTGCATATTAATGTATGCATGCTTTAACTAGTTAAGTTGGGACTAATCATGATGTAACGAAGCTCTTTCACTCGATATTTCTCTCTTACTAAAATACTATTTGAGAAAGTTTTAACACCTGCCTCTAAAGTAACATTCCTGTAGTTGAATTATATAATCCTCTCCGGTGATACTTCTTTATTCTATCCAAAATTAAACATCATTGTGCCATCGGTTACACAGAATGGGCCTCTATGTTCAAGCTTAATACGTTTCATAACACACAATAATAAGTGTGCGTTTCCATTGGCTATTGTATCCGAGAGTTCTTAACATATGGCGTGCGGTATGGTCAGATTTACTCCTAAATATCCAGATGACCGCGTTCTTAGACAGACTAAATCACGACACCTGTTAACTCGTAATTGATTATTAAACTGGTTATATTGTAAACATAAATCTATAGTTGATTTAATCATTATTGAGTAAATGTGCACCAGTATGACTCGGTTTTTTTTTATATATTTTTTTTATTTTAATACACAGAGCTAACAATTAAAGGTTGCTGAACCATCTTCTGCTGGGGATTCAGAAATACGAGTCAATAATCCCTCACAGAAGTGGGGGAGGGGGGGGAGAATAATAAGTTCATGATAGCTTAGATGATTTCAGTTGTTGAGCTTGCTTTTCTTTACAATCCTGTGCAAAAGAAGCATCATTCTTCTATTTATATCTGTGCCAAGAGTAATCTTGAGCGAAGGTTGATACCTTTGAAGACCCTCAATTTATACTCTAAGTTTGGCCATTGTTGGACCACTAATGCAGAGCAGGAGAGACCATACCGCGACAGTTGTACACAAAAGTGTGAACAAAATCACGGAATGTGATGACGCTGTACACAAAAGATTGTGAACAGAATCACATAACTTTTCCCGTTGTAGTGCATTTTATAATAAAAGTGGGTAGCCTTAAATTGGATTTTCACTATTTGTTTAAGACATGCAAACTCTCGGTCTCTAACTGCACGAATGGACGATAGTGGCAGTCGTGTATTTATTTACCTGTCTTTAACAGAAGCAGGTGCTTGAGTTTATGCAGTGTTGATACTATCAAGGGCAGACTTAGCGTTGAGTATTTCAGGCACTGCCCGAGGGCCCATAGGTGTGGTTTAGACATTCAAAACAAGTAAATAATGGGGAATCAATAATCAGGAGCCAATTATTTATTTTTTGTTGCCTGGGGGACTCCCAGCACGGACAGTCCGCCCATGGTTAATAGTTAAATTTCCATAGCGGTGATGACGTTTTTCAGTCAACAGCACTGCTCGAGACAACGACAATCTGCAGTTTTCTGGTGTATATAATCGAGAGACAGAGAGAACGAACGAACGAACGAACTTTATTTTCAAAGGGTTAAGAATTGGGCACGCAGGAGAGAGAGAGAGAGAGAGAGAGAGAGAGAGAGAGAGAGAGAGACTGTTCTTCAGCGGTGATCAGATGATTCTGACAAGAAAGTGGTTTATGTGTTTATCAGTAAGATGCAGTGAAGAGTAATAACGCTTTTCCTACAGCTGTTTCCATAAGAACAGAAGACCATCTGTATGGTATACACGACAACTATTTATGACATTAAGAGCTGGGAATTACTGAGATATGCATTTACGTGTTCCAGTTAGAAAGATAGAGGTAATATGTCTACTGCGTCCTCAGACAAGTCATGAGAAACGATTATTATGATAATGGACACGTGGCTTGCAATCTCAACATGTAATACATGACTCTATAGAAACAACATCTGCAAGACCACGTGAATGCTTTGATGCAGGCTTCCAGCAAGGGGACCCGCTGCATTAGAGGTTCCGTGTTCAGGGAGGAGTCAAAAAGGAAAAGCAGAAAAAGCAAAAGTTAATTTGAAAGATCTAGCGGAAAATTATTGCTGTATAACGTACGTATTACGTATATCAGTATCTGCAGATGGCGTGGCATTATCATATATTCGTTCAAAGTAACAACGAATATATAGACTGATGAGGTTTGTTCAGATGAAAAAAATAATCTGATATAGGCTAACACTTATTGCTATAAATAATTTGTCCTTCATGTTTTAAATTCATTATCAATAATTTGTTATACCCACGATCGATCTGTTTCCACATTAGCACTTATTGATCAGTTAAAATTTGTTCTTCGTACACTTTCTAGCGCCAACTTTAATATGTTTTAAGAAAGCAGTGGTCAATCCTGAGGTTGTTGGTACCTCTATAGAATGTTTCTATGGTTAGAACTGGTTATTGCCGATTTGCTTTCTCTGTTTGCATCTCGGGGCACTGTACGAAGGATGGTCGCTCTGACGAAATGGACGACCTCTATCAATTTTTGGTTCTCTCCGGCAGTATCGGTACATCGGTGGTACTGATTTTTATTATGTCCTGTCAATTATAAACTTTTCTTTCCCTCTTTCCTCGTTATTTTTCTGCTAAGTAGCAGATATTTGATTATATAAAATCACCCTGTAGGTGATAAATATCACATTTGCAAGGAGCGGCTGATATAATATGTCAAATTGGCTGGGCGCTACCCAGATTGGTTGGTTATAGGCGCGGCAGATTAACACGTACATCGGCCAGCGCTTCTGGCTTAAATCACCGATAAGACACGGAGTTTGCGCACTCATACGACAGATAACGAGATTACTGTCTGTGTGACACCTGTGGGCAGACAAGTGTGACATAATCGCTTCCGGCCACATGGTTAAAAGTAATCATGGATTTATTACATTTTAGACAATATGAGTCTACAAATGCGTTGGTGAGAGTGTATGCAAGACATCATATTACCGTATATGGGAGACGTGACCTTTTGAAAAATTTTTCCATGTAGGAAATATTTTTATAGTGCCACACCCGACCTGTTTGAAATGATTGGATCTTTCTGATTAGATTTATAACAACATTGAGGGGAATATAGCCTGACCATTTTCGCAGTTTTATCTCACTGTGAATTGAACGCTCGCCAAGACAACACCAAACCTCGCCAGAGTGAAGAATAGATTCATAATTCCTTTTTATTAACCGGACCTTTTATTGGAGAACCAAATAACACTTTTAAATACCAGGAACTCGTTGCATTTTAAAAAGGAACACCGGGACTAGGAAACCGAAGAAACACGGAGTCAGAGGGGACAATCTATGGTCGAAATTAAAGACATCCCAGACGCGTGTAAGAGAACGATTCGTATCTTTTATTCATCTGATCGACAAGTCTGTAGCCAGGATTGGCGTGAGTTGTGATTTACATTTTATATTTTATTACTAACATGTGAACTAACATATACATGTATGTATTACTATATGAAGTTTAATGTGTGAAATTCGCTATTGGATGTCAAAGTAATTTGAGGCTGGCAACCTCCGTATCTAGAATGATGATTCATGAACCACCACTGCACGGGCTGGTGATTGCTTCATTGATAGTTTCGTAAAGAGAATTAAAAGCATTAAGTAGTTCCAGGTTCCCTAAGGAGCAGGGAGGGAAAGATGAAAGAAATGATGTACATTCTAAGTATAATACTTACATTATCAAAGCAGTGTAATTGTCCTTATAAACATATTCACTTTAAAATTAATGTAAGTTTTCAAGCTTTAACCCAGTGTAAATGTCTATGTGAAAATATTCATTTTAATTAATAGAAGTTTCAAACTTTTCCACACGTGTAAATGTAAATGAAACACAAATGAATTTATATTGTGAACACTTTTCAAACAGTGGAGATGTAAATGTAAAACATATTATATCTGTACGTTTAACCATTTCATTTAAATGTAATGTGAAGCTAAGGCTATTCAGTTTAAATGTAAAGGAAGTTTTATCCCGAGGGATTAAATTTAATTCTCATCGAGTGTAAATTCTGACGTGGGATGGTAGAATAGAAGAGGAGGGCACATAAATGTGTCGGAAAAACGCCATACTCAGATGAGCGTTTCGTTTCTATTTCTAATACCAGTTATTAGCGGTACCAGCAGAAAGTACTATCTCTGGAACCAAGTGAAGGTAGAAGTGGACTGACGTTTTGCGAGACGCCATCGTAAGAGGGTCTTATAGATATACACAGAACCAACATAGCCGTTACTCCCTGACGTTCTGGGAATGTGCGGCGCCTGAGCTTTGACCAGAGACGAGCGAGAGCAGATTGAAAGGAACTGACCCTGCGGGAGAAAAAACTACCACTGGCAGCTAAGTGAAAATATCCGCTGCCAAAAGTGACCTCCTTTATTCAGTTAAATCCCATCCACGTGATGAAATTATTTCATCACAAGAACAGCTAGCTATCTTGTGTAACGTTAGGTAATTGGTAATTTTATATGATGGAGGTAAAACTTAACTCTCAAATAAAACGTGTTGGTCACTATTTTGAAATGTGTTTCATGTATATCTAACTAATACAAGTGTTGGATTTAACAATTTAAAAATATGAAGTGATATCAATCACCCCACAGATGAGAACCTCTTAACGCCCGGGTGGGATCATCATGCTATTTAATTTAAAGTTAAAAAGTACCACGTAGTAGATCCGCCTATGAGTTCCAATATTCCAAATGCTGCAAACTATATGAAGACAAAAACTTTCGTATCAAGCAACTTTTTAACACTTACAATTAAGGCTTGGTAGCAATAAATCAATTTACTCACTGACATTTATGAGCATCCGATTTCGCTTTTGTATTTTCATCGTGATGTTATAGTTGTCTGATCATGTACTTATTCCAAGGTAAAATATCACACGTGTTCATACTAAAATGAGGATGGTGCGAAAGACGCCAGTGCACAAAAAAAGAAGCTTTTTCCTCATGTAAGAAAACAATAATCCACTTTCTTTGGGTATGTTATGAGAAGCAGAAAGCAGGAGTACATGGTGACAAAAGGACATATTGAAGGAAATAGCCAAAGAGCAAGACAAATAGAAAAGATACTGGAAAGCCTGGCATCACGGCATGTAAAGAATGAATAAATGGTACTAGAGACAGGAAGTTGTGGAGAGACATAGTCGCGTTGACCACTATGCAGAAGAAGAGAAGATAACGAAAATGAAAAAAGACAAAAAAGTTCATAATCATCATAGGTACTTGACAGTTCTCTGAGAGTCACAGGTCATTAACGATAACATACCATTGTTTTTGGATCGATTCTTTTAGCTTACATTTTCTGTAGCGTAGGGTTGTGGGGCCTTTGCCCAACCCTCCTTAGACACCTTTTACGAATTACTTGGCAAGTTCATCATCATCATCAGCTGCCATCATCATCTTCACCAGCTGCCATCTCCACAACGAAGGTGGGCTGTAATGGATCTTCACCGTCTTCTGTCTCTTGTCTTGATGGTGCACTCTGATACTCTCTCCTGTCCATCTCTTGATGTTATCTTCCCACTTATAGCGCTGTCTTCCCCTTGAACGTTTGCCTTCAACTCTCCCTTCTATTATGGCCTTCTGATATGTGTAATGTCTTTTTACGTGGCCAAAATAATTTCGCAGTCTAATTGTCGTAGATTTTAGATAGGAGAATTAAGACTTGGGTTGGTCACTTCTGAATAGATTGGAATGAGTGATAGTCACAGCGAGAGTTAGTAAAAGAAATAGATTCCACGAGTGAGATGATAGAATGTGATATAGAGGCTGTCTCTGAAAGCGAAAAAAATTCTTCTCTCTCTCACCTATCTTCTACGACAGCTTTACAGCGTCAGACAGTCTAAACACATATATATATTTTACCTATATTTCTATCTACTCACGGGCACGCACATACACATGACGACAGTTAAACACCCAGACGTGGGAAATCTATAACAATGAATATATATATACTAGAACGAGCTGACCAACACGCTGATTAATTCCAAGGGAAATTTTAATTATCATTCAAAATTTCTTCACAACACATAGAATTTACATCAAAAACATATACAAATAGTCATAAAATATCAAGAGAATGCTACAAGGATGATAGCCCCGTTATGATATTAACTCTAGGTTTAGCCCACACCCCCGTTATGAGACGGTTAAAGATAGGAAATGTCTATTCTTCTCACAAGTATGTCTCTTTACTACTAAACGCCGGCAAGTTTGGACCACCCCAGTATTCACTGTATAAAGAAAAAAGACACATATAATATACTATACAGAATATGTACTCGTTATAACTTACATTTTAAACGGCAAGCCTACAGCTTGACTTATTATTTAAAACTTCCCGTGAAGTAAGTTATATTATAAAATCAATCATCATGAATTTGAAATACATATAAATATATTTCGTCAACACTCATGAGACATCTAGCAGTTATAAGTTAGTTTAGAAAATATATCTCGACTGAGTAGTTAGCAGTTAAATTAAATTCATTATGGCTACATGTTTGTTAAGCTAGAAATATAATTTATTCTGTTTTCCACTGTAACTCGTCGACTAAAGAATATAACAAACTATTAAAATAATCACTCTGCACACAGAACTAGTTTAAAATGAAATAGGCGATTAAAAACGTTATCACTTCACAAAATACTAGATATACTAGACATAATATTTTACCTCAAACAGAACTACGTATCACAACGAAACTAAGAGACATCACTTATAAGTTTAAGTGTTCTAGAACGCAGTGACCACGTCTACTGTAAAATGGAGAATGAGTGAAGTTAGTTTCAAACTCGGGCCAATATCTTAAAATTAGACAAAAGCCCCAACGTATTTCGCAAACGAAGTAATCTCCCCTTTCCGTCTATATCACTTACGTAACTGTCATAAACTGCCACGTTCTGACCGAGAAACGTGCGTGTCAATTGCAAAGGTAGACAACTTGTCTGAAATGCAGGGCAGTTTTCACACTACACGCTGAACTCATCCTGAGAACCATAACTGACACTTTGCTTTCTCGCACCTTACCTAAGCGCTCAGCCGAGAACTCCGTGTGGCAGGTGAAAAAATGTCAGACGATAAGTCTGCCATCCCATGTCTATCGAGACGAGTTTCACGGTCCTTCGTCTCGTGCCTTGGAAAACTGAGACGAATGTCTGCCATTCGGTCTCTCGAGAGCGAATTTCTGACACCATTCGCTCACATCCCGGGGACTGACACATTACATAAGAAGTTACTGACTTTATCAGCCAAGAAATGCGTTATTAAATGAGAAACGAAACTGGCGAAAGTGAGAATGGGAAAAATAAATATTTCTCGCAAACGAATGAATGCGAAAAAATACAGGAAAAAGGTAAAGTGCGATAACAAAAATAGAGGATACGGGTGAAAGAAGAAAGAAGAGGATGTAGGCAATTTATGATCAATAACCTCTGTGACACTAATGTTGATCTCATTCATTAGTTTTCTTTTCAAACCTACGTTTTCTAGGACCTCCTTATTTTCTTCTTCTCTTTCCGTGAGATGCGCCCCATTCCTCTACATATCCACATCTGAAGAGACTCAATTCTTTAATTTAGTTAATAATTCTGTTTCTTTGCAAGTTACAGTAATACTATTCTCTGCTCCTCTGGTTTGCTTCGGTAACACTCATTCAACGAATGACTACAGGAGTGACTGACTAATAACTAAATGGTAAATGTTATTAAAAAAATAAAATTAGAATTTCATTATCAAAAATGGATTTGTAAAGCTACACCTTAAATATCAGACAAAAATATTTATGCCGATGTGTCTGATTTGTTTATTTGTTTCATTGAACTTCCCCCGGAGAAGTGATATCTACTTTTTATGCTTCAGCAATACGTAACAGGTTACAGATAGCCATTAGACGATAGAGAGAACAGAATAAAATACAAGTATATATTTTATAAATTACTAAAGCATAGCTATTCTAGAATAGAACAATTACACTGAACGAACTCTAAACGGCCAACATAACGCCCGAGACAATGACTTTGTCTTTCATCGAACCTGGGACAATTATACAGACGATGCCATATCATCAACACGAAAACTCGTAGACTGTCACACGTAATGATTTTTGGTGCCGTTTCAGAGGCACTGATACAAATAATAAAATAAATTAAATTACACAACAATAAATAACAGATGTATTCGCATGCAATTCAGTTGTATTTATCTTTCCCTTAATTGTTCTTCTTCTTCTATCTATGTCATGTTCGCTCCTTATGGTGCATGGGACCACCCATCCCAGCTGGCCTCTTTCAGGAAGCCTGTATTAAAACACTTATGTGCTCTTGTAGTGGCGGTTTGTGAAGCAATTTACTTTTCATGATGAGGTTGCCAGCACCACGCGCCTCTCAGTTATCCAATACCATAATTACCACTGTAAGGTACTTCGGTCTGTCGGTCTTCCACACTTTGCACACCGTCATTTGCGCACTTTTTTCTATTTTCGAGAGAGTACATTAACTTTCAAGCATAGCTAACGGGGTGCAACTGTGTTTGAAAGTTAGACAATAATTGTATTGTTTCCCCTTATATGTACTCCCGCGAAAATAGAAGGAGTGTGACGGTGTGCATTAAATCAATAGACAATCAAGATACTCTTCTGTCCAGTTTCATTCGGGAAACGGATTTAACTCATCATTTTTCTTAAAAATAACCTTAAAATATAAGTTTTTAAATTGTTTCTTCAAGACAAAATTTTAATTTAAAGTATTGCAGACATGATTATCGATCAAAATGATAAGATGGCTAAAAGGAAGAGACGATCGCGTCATTGAACAGCGAGCAACCGAGACTATAGAAGAAGCAGCAATATAATACGTGTAACAGAAACAACACACTATAATTTAAAACCTGCCAATTTTGGCGGGTTGTTGCTAGTTAGTGTATAGAATTTTCTAGCCAAGCCTAATTCTCTCCTGGCGATAGCATTTCCTGTATTTAAAACTGTTTAGGTGCATCATTCTGAAACGAACATTTATAAAATCTCGCCTTCTTTTTCAAGAAAATATGGAAAACTCGCGCACTGCATCAAAAATTCTAAATTCAACACCGACTGAAAATAACATGCACGCCTTAAAGTTTTGTCGTGGTGCATTGACTATTGACCATAAGTAAACAAATTTTAAAAAAAAAATTAGTTTTGCCTCGTTTTGGAGAGGTGTGTCCCGTTCAACCTAGACACAAGGTCCGTATATTATGTTAGGCCTCATGTCCAAATATAAAAGACGTCGTCTGGTGTGTGATTGATAAGGTATGATAAGTTTGATCAATGAAATTGAAATGGAATGTAAAGGAATAAAATGATCCCGGGAGGATTAGTGCCGTCATCCTGGCATGCTGCAGACAAAGCACAACATAATTATTTCCCCTCCGACCTGAAAACTTTCGCTTTTGTATGACCCGAAACTGGTTCTTGCTATACAAAAGCGAAAGTTTTCTTTTTTAATTCTCAGATATATTATTTTAATATTAAATTCTTAAATTTTGTTCAGTACTTTCCGTATTTAATCTAAACTTAATTTAGAGAGAAGTATGAGACTTACCTCACATAAACAGTTCAGTTTGATCATAAACGACTGGGCAATATTGAATAACAAAGATGTAATAGGAGAATCGTATATGCATTAGAAAATGCAATGAACAACTGAGTATACACCTGTGTACTCATAAACCGAAAAAAGGGAATTACAATTTTTTTTAAATCGAAAAGATACAGTATTAGACAAATAATTAATTTAGTATAAAAGAAGAAAAAAAAATGTTAAAAGCCATGGCAGAACAGCCGTTTAGGCAAGAACACTTTTTTAAAAGTTTTAATTATCTAAAATTGCTGTGCCGGCGTTAAATACTCTGTTAGCACCGATAAATAAAGGGAACCACTACCGTAATAAACCATAATTAACTGAAAAAGAAACAATAACTCGCAAATACACACTTGACAACAGCCTCGGTATTGGATAGTCTGACAAGCCTGACTCACAAGAAACGACGAGCATATTGCTATGAAACACGGTAGCGTTGAAGTCAAGTGGCGCCGTTTCACGCGTGAGTTTGAGCAAACGCAATACAGTGCTGGTACAATGAATGAAGGAATTCATTCATTCTTGTTAAAGCTTTAGCTACCTGTGTACTTACCCGGAGGTCTCTCATGAGACGAAGAAAGAATATGTCTACAGCACAAGACAACGTGGTTTGGTTTAGTTTGGTTCGGTTTGGTTTGATTTTAAGGACTATCTTCACTGCACATGAACTACTCCATCAGTGCTCCGATCTCCTCCCTTAGATCACACAAGGAGGATCTCAGCACAGTGCATGAACTCCATAGCACCGGCGAGAATCCCACACATTCTATAAATCTTTCTGTGGTGGGTAGGTTTCTAATTTTTAAATTTTGATTGTGCAGCGGCCTTCCGGATAGGCCTAACTCTTTTCGATTTCCAACTGCAGTGGTATTTTTAACGTGCTCAACTTGCACACGGGACCTCCTATTTTCTCACCCTTATCCGAGAAGGCTAAGCATCCGAACTCACTGCCCAGGAGACCACGGGAGGAGTATAACATCATTAGGACCACTGGTTCTGAAAAAAAAAAAATTTTCATAAATTATAATCCCTCAACTGGGAATCGAACCCGGTACCTCTATAACTCGATGCGGACGCCATACCTTAAGCTTAGCCACTGCGATCCCCCTATATATATATATATATATATATATATATATATATATATATATATATATATATATATATATATATATATATATATATATATATATATTTATATATTATATATTATATATATATATATATATATATATATATATATATATATATATATATATATATATATATATATATATATATATATATATATATATATATATTATATATATGAATGATGGAGACATCTTATTAATTCTTACCTGAGCTGCTTTATATAAATGGGGTATGAATCTAGAAATGTTGTCACCGAAAAGCAACAAAGGCAGTAATTTTTTTTAAATAACTCCACTGCATATGAGGTATATTGGGAAGAAATGAGCTTTGTTTCTACAGTCAACCAATATAGTTTCCATCATGAAAAATACGCAGTGAAAAAGATTCTAATGTTGCTATTAAAAGATAGGACTAAGGTGACGCATTAGAGAATTTGTTTTAAAAAAAATCAATTATTAACATAAATATATGTCAAAAGTGCACAATGTTTTTAAGTTAACTTTGCTGTAATGATTTAATAGGCATTTAAACCTCTTTCTCATTCTTTCATACTTTTAGCTTTCCAAGGATCTTAGGAGTAGTATACAAGGCGCAAAACAGGTCGTATTCAGGCGGCGGCGCATGACTTTTATGTAACAAAATACTCCGATCGATTTCAGGCGTCAGTGAAGCAGGCGGCGGCGCATGACTTTTTATATAGTAATATATTTTAGGCGGGGTGACTTCCTCTGACCATCAGCTTGCGTCCTATCATAGTTCAATGGCGGGTGTGTTGTTATGGGGTGTGTGTTTACAATATTACATATACACATACAATATATATAAAAAATATTTAAAAATCGATAATGACGGAAAATATAATTCAAAAAAAATCGATAATGTTAGGTTACTAAGGGGGTTTTTGAAGCGAGTGGAGTCTTTTTGTGCTGGCGGGGGTGACGATGCATGTTGGGTTGTAGCTGGCGGTTGTAGGTTAGGTTTTTTTTTGTGTGTTGTGGTATTGTTTTGTTATGTGTGTTGGTGTGTTTGTTTATACATATATACATACATTATATATAAAAAATGTAAAAAATCGATAATGAGGAAAATAAAATAAAAAATCGATAATGTTGGATTAGGTTACTAAGACGGTTTTTGAAGCAAGTGGATCCTTTTTGTGCTGGCGTTGGTGACGACGTATGTTGCGATGTAGCTGGCGGGGTGGGTTAGTTTTCTTTGTGTGTGTGTGACTCAGCAGTGTGTTGGTGTGTTTTGGGAGTGAAGTGATAGAGACTTGTCTATACTAGGAACAGCATTGAGAGGTGGGAGTGAGGTGTTAGAGACTTTACTAGGGCCAGCATCGAGAGGTGGCAGTGAGATGTTACAGACTATAACAGGACCAGCAGCTAGAGGTGGGAGTGAAGTGTTAGAAACTTGGCTACACTAGAACAAGCATTGCGAGGTAGGAGTGAAATGTTAGAGACATGATTATACCAGGGCCAGCAGCGAGAGGTGGGAGTGAAGTGTTAGAGACTGGATTAGGACCAGCATCGAGAGGTGGGAGTGAAGTGTTAGAGACTTTACGAGGACTAGCAGCGAGAGGTGGGAGTGAAGTGTTAGAGACTTGACTATACTAGGTCTAGCATCAAGAGGTTGGAGTGAAGTGTTAGAGACCTGACTATACGAGGACCAGCACCGAGAGGTGGGAGTGAAGTGTTAGAGACTTGACTATACCAGGACCAGCAGCGAGAGGTGGGAATGAAGTGTTAGAGACGTGACTATATTAGGTCTAACATGAAGAGGTGGGAGTGAAGTGTTAGAGACCTGGCTATACTAGGGCTAGCAGCTAGAGGTGGGAGTGAAGGGTTAGAGCCTTGACTATACCGGGTCCAGCATCGAGAGGTGGGAGTGAAAATAGAAAAAAAATCGATAATGGCAGCGTAGGTTACTAAGGGGGTTTTTGAAACGAGTGGAGCCTTTTTGTGCTGGCGGGGGTGACGACGCATGGTTGTAGTTGGCGGTTGTGAGTTTTTGTGTAGGTATATCAGCCGCTTTGTAGGTCTCTGTTTCTTCGGTGGTAGATTAAAGGCATCGGCCGGTGGGAGTGAAATGATAGAGACTTGCCTATACTAGGACCACCAGCGAGAGGTGGGAGTGAAGTGTTAGAGATTTGCCTATACTAGGACCAGCATCTAGAGGTGTGAGTGAAGTGTTAGAGACTTTACGAGGTCTAGCATGAAGAGGTGGGAGTGAAGTATTAGAGACCTGACTATACTAGGACCAGCAGCGAGAGGTGGGAGTGAAGTGCTAGAGACTTGACTATACCAGTTCCAGCAGCTAGAGGTGAGTTCTTCTTCCTCGTTCACCCTGAAAAGGATGGTGGTTGCATTGTGTCTGTTTACGCCGTAGCTGTTATATCTGCACCTTTTGGTCGACACATCCGACTTCAGCACGGCATTTTCTAGCGACCGGGTTTGCCTTCCCATTGCGATCCATACTCGCTCAGCCAGACTGCATTGCTGCAGACTGTTTCCAGGACCACCACGTGGAGGTGGAGTACGGTCTTGACCATGTGTGAACTGTTCGTGTATGGAACTGATATAATAAATGTATGTGGACTCGAGGAATGACTTATCAAGTCTCTAACGTTGGAATTTGATTATATTATGAAGTTGACAAATATTCTATCCCACCTTCGCGTAATTTACCATCAATAGCACGATATCATAATTGACTGAGAAAGACAAGGGATAAATGGAAGTAAACGTAAATAGAAGAGCCAGTATAAACAGTCTGCAACAATAATCATTAAGGACCCCCTTGTATCAACAAGCAAACTCTCGCAACAACTGGAACAACCCCTGTAACAACTGGTTGGCCATCGCTGGGGACGAAAGAAGAAGGAACATTTTTTCTTGTTTACATGTGTTGCCAACTGTTTACGATTACAAGCAAGTCACATGATTTGCATAATACTACGTTGAACACATGACTACGAAATGCAAATCTGACGTCACTACATCATGCGTAGATGCCGTGCTTCGAAAAGAACAACCGTCAACTCATTCCAGTTTTGATTAATATTTGCTTAATCAAGAAGACCAGACAAGAGAATACTGTGATCAGCCAATCATGAGCAAACAGTACTAGGCACTAGTCTAGTCCGTTGATGAACTTGACATCGCCGGAGCCTTCTAAAGATAAGTTTAGACTTAGGACGATTGTCATTCATTAGCACAATACTGAGTCCATATCTTTTTGCAGGCATGTCCTCTCTATTAATTATTTATCGATGTTATATCTGTTTTTTTGTTCGTTGATGTTGTCCTTTATTCGTGGGTATGGATGGGTGGCGATTTGGAATGAATAACATGGCTCTGAGGATGCCGATATTCATTCTGAATGTTCCTTAAGGCCGTTAGTTAATTGCTTTTAACGAAGAACCCATCGACGACCTTCCGATGATTTTCGTTCGTTCGTAATTGCAATTAATTGACCTTGCATGTTAGATGTCCAGTCAAGTTATAATTGGCGTATTTTAGTGTATTTAGTTCCAATTTTTATTCATTTCTGTAATCATGTTTGTAATCTATCGTGTTTTTTCTGACCTTACTATCATTCAGTTTAATTTTTTTTTTTGTACAACCGTTAACGAGTCCATGTATACGTCACTAATTGTTGTGTACGCAGGTTAACTTTCTATTCAGTTCATTCTTTAATCTCTCACTTCCGGTTTAGTCACCTTATTTATTAATGCAGTTTTATTGTGAAAATGTCTTTGTTGTATGGTAATACTGTTCTGTAATCCTTGGTTAACACATTGTATTGTTTGTTTTCATCTCATCCATTTATAATTTAATATTAATGCTATAATTTATTCATTAATAAGAGTGTAGATTAATATGATTAAATTTTTATGAGTTTTAAGAAGGAATTAGGGACTTTGCACCAATTTGCAGTGGTAGTCCAAGAAATGGGCAATGCACTTTATATCTCATGATTATGGCATAATATATAATGATTAATTATTAAAACTTTTTAACATATTAAGACATATTTAATGTTAATTAGTACACTTTCTCAGTACTACAGTGTGAACTTAATAACTATTAAGATTAAATAATTTAATTATTTAGGGATATAACACATAATTATTGAATACTAATATTAAGTGCATGATATAATTTCAGCACCTTATATAACTAACTATCATAACTATTTATGATAGATATTAGTGGGTATATATAATATTTTAACAAAATATTATAAATTTGTGAAACTTATAAATAACAGTACAGGAATATTGCAATTTCTTATATTGATTATTGATTCGTTGAGTAATTAGAATTATCGACTTAAATTCTAGTGGTGATTACTAGACATAAGTAATTGAATACGTAAATAATTCAACTTCAAGAATGCTTACCTTGGATCATTTCATTAAAATTGGAAAAGATTGTAATAAAAAGGGAGATGCACTCCTTGAATTTGTGGAACAACAACTTGCAAAATATAAGGCAGAAGAGGCTGAGAAGAAAGCTATTGCTAAGGCAGAGATGGAAGAACTTGAAAGAAAAGAGGCGGAAAAGAAAGCAGAATTAAGACAAGAAGAAGAAAGAAAGGTGGCAAGAGATGAAATCCTACGGATTGAAGAAGAGAATAAATTGAAACGACAGGAAATCATATTGCAGCAAGAAATGGAATTGCAACGGCTTAAATTGGAAACAGCAAAACTTCATTCGCAGGGTGCTGCAGCAGGCCAAGACGATAATGCTCAATCTGGACCTTCTTCCAACCGACTTAAGGGCAATTATTACTTTAAACTACCACCGTTCAAATTACACGTGGACGATTTATCATCATGGCTGGCGCGCTTTGAGGATATATGCAAGGTCAATAACCTTGACAAAACTGCATGGGCACTTAAACTCAAAGAATTTCTGGATGGCGAACCTGCAAGTGCAGCACAAAATATTGATCCGACATTAGCCACAGACTATGAGGCCATTAAGACGTTGTTATTACGTCGTTTCCACTTGAACGAAGAGGCATGTAGATTACGTTTCAAAAGTTTGTTGCCAGATAATAATAAAGACTTTACAGGGTTTATTGCTAACATACGCAATACTTTTAACAGATGGGTTGAACTGGCAGGTGTCAACAAATCTTACGACAAGTTAGTCGATTTGTTATTGAGGGATAAAGTGTTATCTTCTGTCAGCCCACCGTTCTTTGCTTATCTGCAAGAACGGAAACCAGAAACTATTGATGAGTTAGAAAAAATGTCTTTAAATTACTGCACCGCTTATCCGAATGCTAACATTTCTGGCTCGTTAATAAGAGAACCTCTTCCTGTAGCCTCCAATATGGCATATCATAGTAATAACAAACCTAGAACACACAGTGTGGACAGAGGTAGGTTCAAAGGAAACTATGACATTAATTTTCGTAAGGGGCGTAATAGTTATAACAATAACTTTAATAGAGGAAGACCACAAAACAGAAATTATTCACCTCAGTCCAGATACAACAGTAATCCACGTAACTCAAGTTATAATCGGTCATATAACTATAATAATGGTAACAAGTGGAACAATAGCGATAATTATAACTCGAGACATCGAGATAACAGTTACAATAGAGGACAACGGGATAATTCAACTGATTATTCTCGTCATCGTTCTCATTCTCGTAGATCGACAAATTATAATCATAATACAGGGGCAGCCGTTACTACTGCTACAACCCCTGGGGTTCAGAGTTCACCTACTAATAACGAAATACAGTCTTCGTCTACTTGTTTTGCAATGAATTATAACGTGGCAAATAGTTTCCCAAAATGTAATCTTATATTTCAGAAAGCAAAAGAGACAGTTCTGAACTGCGGACACATTCTACCAGAAGTCAGTCTAGCAGTCAATGACGGAACAGGCTCGCTGATCTTCAACAGAGGAAAAGTTAATGGATCCATCGTCTCAGTTTTAAGAGATTCAGGATCCACCACGATCGGAATCCGTCAGACACTTGTTCATCCAAATTGTGCAACTGGAGAACATGTCAGGTGTATGACCTTTGGTGGAACTATAGAATATTATCCAACTGCCATTATACATATTGATACACCTTTTTTCACAGGCAACGTTAAAGCATGCATGTTAAGAAACCCAATTGCCGACCTTATCGTGGGATGTATACACGGAAGTAAAGAGTGCACACCGGAAGATATTATCAAATGGGAAAAAAATAATCTATGCATAGGAAATGCATTAATAACCAGAGCACATACGAAACAATTAGAGAATATGGACACGGAAAACAAGGAAACAGACAAACATGAAAGTATCGAGGTTCATTCTGCTATTGACCGAGTATCCTTCGCTACAAAACAGAGGGAAGACAGGTCATTAACAAAATTTTTTGCATTGGTCAACAAAGTTGACAATCTTGCTATGAACAATAATAATAATCATTGGTTTATTATTAAAAATGACATTCTATTAAGATGTTTTATGGATAAAACTCATGTAAGACAACAGGTCATGGTACCTTTTGCTTTTAGACGGTACATACTTCAACACGCACATGATTCTAAGTGCGCAGGTCACATGGGATATACTCGGACACGTTCGCGAGTATTATCTTCTTTTTTTTGGCCGGGAGTATCACGAGATATTTCACAGTAACCGACGCTCCTGTACGATATGCCAACAAGTGAAAGCACGAGGAGCCTTTCACACGGCGCCTATTCAGGCTTGTGACATATCTGTGAGACCCTTTGACAAGATGGCCATTGATATTATTGGCCCACTTTTACCATCAGCCAGAGGACATAGATTTATTCTCACGTGCATCGATTTATGCACACGATGGCCAGAAGCCATCCCATTAAAAACAACCACCACCACAGATGTAGCTGATGCACTACACCTAATCTTCTCTAGAGTAGGTTTTCCTAGAAAACTTTTGTCAGATCATGGATCTCAATTTATATCTGAGACTATGACTGAAGTAATGAAGACTTGGCAAATAGATAGAAATCTCAGCAGCATTTATCACCCAATGAGTAATGGTGCTGTAGAAAGACTTAACCGCACACTCAAACAAATGTTACATAAAGTTACAGTTAACCATCCACAGGACTGGGACAGAGTACTCCCAGCCGTGTTATTCGCTTATCGAGAGGTGCCACATGAACAAACTGGCTTCTCTCCGTTTCAATTAGTCTTTGGCGCTCCGCCAAGAGGTCCTATGGGACTAATAAAAGACTTATTGATTGACTCCGAGATGACTCAGGATACCCAGTCATCTTGTGAGTATGTAATTAATCTCCGGAATAACATTATTGATGCCTGAAAATGGCAACAGCTTCGTCTGAGGCTGCTAAAGCGAAAGCTAGAACTTTCCAAAACAATAGTAGACGATCACGTCAATTATTTCCAGGAGATCAAGCTTATGTGTTATTGCCACATAACAATAATAAATTACTCATCTCGTGGAACGGTCCATACCAGGTTATCAATAAGATTTCTGATGTTGATTATGTCCTGGACATTAAGGGACATCACAAAATATTTCACATAAATATGCTCAAACAATTTCATACTTGACCTGAACATCTACAAGCCATTTTCCATGAACTAGAGGACACTTTCGTACCTAGATGTCACTATTATAATTTGTCTGTTATCCAGGAAGAAGAATCTTCTTTTCCTGAGGTACAGTTAGCATTACCTGTACCTGTAGTACAGGCTAGTGAATCTTGGCGGGACGTAACCATCTCTTCGTCGGTTACACCGCAACAGCATCAACAGATTGCTGAACTTCTACAATCTTATCCAGATGTGTTGACCGACGTTCCAGGTCGCACATCAATCATTAGTCATGACATCACTCTTAATGATGATACTCCAATTCGGGTACATCCATATTCTATTCCTCTACACTTTCTTACTAAAACTACTAAGGAACTTGAACAGATGTTATCTTTAGGAATTATTGAAACTAGTAATTCCCCATTTTCTTCTCCATTTGTTATTGTCCGAAAGAAGGACAATAACATTAGACTATGCGTCGACTATAGAAAATTAAATGCACAAACGATAGTTGATAGCGAACCACATCCACTTCTCGACGACTTACTGCCACGTCTATCGACAGCAACTATATTCACTAAGATAGACTTAACTAAAGGTTATTGGCAGATACCACTAACCGAAAAAGCTAAATACTACACAGCGTTTTCCACTCCGCAAGGTCTATACCAGTGGAATGTTATGCCTTTTGGGCTTGTTAACGCTCCAGCTACCTTTGTTCGCATGATGCGACACATTTTTTCAGGTAGACCAGACATTATTACATACATAGACGACATATGCTTATTTAGTTCATCTTTTGAGGAACATTTTTTGGGTCTTGAATACGTTTTGGATACATTAAGAAGTAACAAGTTAACTGCTAAACCCACAAAATTACAAGTGGCATTTCATGAAATAACTTTTTTGGGTCACATTATTGGAGCAGGATATATCCGAACACTACCCAGTACAGTTTCAAAAATTTTAAACATTTCCGTTCCTCAAACGAAGAAACAGGTTAGAAGCTTGTTAGGTCTAGTCCAATATTACAGTAGATTCGTACCTAACTTGTCATCTATCACGGCTGTCTTGTCCTCATTATTAAAGAAGGACATGCCAGTGAAGGTGACATGGACTAATGAATGTGATAGAATTTTCCGTCAAATAATTGATATATTTTCAAACCCACCAATTTTGAGACTACCTGATGCTTCCAAAAAGTTTATTCTCCGCACTGGTGGGTGGGGGGGGGGGGGGGGTGCGTGTGGGGTTGTGGGGGTGGGTGTGGGTGTGGGGGGGGGGGGGGGGGAGGTGGGGGGGGGGGCGGGGTGGTGTGGGGGGGGGGGGGGGTGGGGGGGGGGGTGGCGTTGGGGGGGGGGGGGGAGTGGGGGGGGGGGGTGGGATGCGAGTAACTACGGAATTGGCGCATGTTTGCTCCAATATCAGGACGACATCCTCCATTCAAACTTGTACGTCTCACGGAAACTGAAACCACCAGAAGTCAAATACTCCACTGTCGACCGCGAACTTTTAGCATTGGTGTGGGCAATTACGAAATTAGAGAAGTTCCTGCTGGGAGCCCCTTTCGTAGTACAAACAGACCAGAAGGCCGTAGCATCACTACGACGGGCGAATCATAAAAGTCCAAAGCTCGCCAGATTCGCTATTGTCCTTCAACCTTTTGACTTCTCAATCGAACACATAACAGGAACAGATAACGTCTTGGCAGACACTCTATCTCGAAATCCTACTGATGTCGAGTCCTGAACTATAGTATCGTCACATATACTTACTCAAGAGACGTAGAACTATATTGACTGTTTTGCATAGACATGAACTATTGCCTACAATACGAATATCTGTCTAATAAAGACATAGTGTATACTAAATCAATTGAAACTATGTTCGTACTTACGCCAGGACTTTGCCTGATATCCATTCATGAGAAAACTATTGGACACATTTCCGTGCATCAAGTGAAAATAATAGAAAACAATATCAAATTAACTCAGTATGCGACATGAACTATTGTCAATAACGTCAATACTTATGAACTGAAACACATAAACATTTCTTCTAATCGGAATTCACAAGGATCAAGCCTACATATGGATCATCATATCCAACTTTAATTAATTTTAATTAAGTACGTTAAAATAATGGAAATTAAAATGAAAAGTGAGATGACTATGAAAAAAAAAGATGACATTTGAAAAAAAAAATGAAAGAAAGAATAAAAAAATAAGAACTCACATGATTCTTATATACTATTATTGTATGTAACTATTATATTATATAGTTAAAGATTATGTTGATACATTACATACTATATTATTGTTTAAATTAGTTAGATAGGTATTAACAACTTAATACTACACTTAATTGATGTCCAACACACATAACTAAGTTAAATTTATACATTACTTTCTTTCGCTACTTTATTCCTCATTTATTTATTTCTCTCCTTAACATATCCTTTCATTTCTCTTACATTAGATTTTCAACAACTTTATTCTTATTACACACTCAATATAATTAATTAGTTTAATTTTAACTCGTTAGATTAGTCTGACATGACATTTCATTGCGACATATTTTAAGTTAATTATTTAATTAGATATCAACATTATCCATTCTCTTTTAGTTCATATAAAATTTATGTATAACATTTATGTATAATATGATGATTAATATATTAGATGACTATTAGTAAGTCGACATGACCACGACACTGTTCTAGACAGAACATCGTAGGCCATATGCCGCATTTTTGGTTAAATTTTTTGATATTGTTAAAGTTTTTGATATTCATTCAGATAGGTTTTTGAAAAAAAAAAATCTATCTAATAGATTTTTTTCCCCCGGTGGACAGGGAATTGTTACGGTAGATTAATTGGCATGGTCTGCTAGAGGTTAGCAGCATGCGATTTAAGGGGTTACAACGTGTAATGTAATGTAAAAGTACTATTAGTCTAGTGAACGCTGTGACGTTTCAGCGTTAGTAGTCACGCACGGTGACCAAGAGACGGGACCCTTTTCTAGACGACCGTCGAACCGAGAAGACGTGTCCTTGGAATGTTATATTGCTGGGCTTGTATTGCCGCACAATTATATTGTATTAAATAATGGACATGGGTCAGTCCACTGTTATGATGAAGAAAGATGAAGTTACAGGTTAGTAATTGACTAAACCTTGTCAAGATGAATTAACAGTCCGTTTTAGTTATACTAGTGCCAGACGCATAATCTCACTGTCGGTCGTTGGAATTACCAACCACGCGTGCATACAGTTATGCTGTTCTGACTATTATGTTTTCAAGCTACGAGACAAAGGACTGATTTGTAAAGGAATAATATATGAAGCATGAACTGCAACTTATTATGTATAATTCTTCATGATGACCATATGTAAACTGTTCGTGTATGGAACTGATATAATAAATGTATGTGGACTCAAGGAATGACTTATCAAGTCTCTAACGTTGGAATTTGATTATATTATGAAGTTGACAAATATTCTATCCCACCTTCGCGTAATTTACCATCAATAGCACGATATCATAATTGACTGAGAAAGACAAGGGATAAATGGAAGTAAACGTAAATAGAAGAGCCAGTATAAACAGTCTGCAACAATAATCATTAAGGACCCCCTTGTATCAACAAGCAAACTCTCGCAACAACTGGAACAACCCCTGTAACACAAAAACATTATATGAGTAGGGGCACATATTGGAAGACGGTTATGTTAGATGGAAAGAGGGAGGGTGTGTACAATGTTTTTATTTATTTTCAAACAACAGTAAGAAAGGGGGACATAATGGAAGAGAGTTATTTTTTAGATGGAAAGAGGTGAAGTGGTCACGTTATCAGCATGTACCTGTCTTTTTATGTAAAAATAGGACAGGGAATTTCCGTTGTTGGATGAGTACAGCTAAAAGTCTAGCTTATTGTGTTGTTTATTGAGCTCCTTAGTACGGTTGTCCTGCCCCAAGCTTGTTGTTTTAGTGAGAACCGCCAAAAAACATGTGTTTGTCTATTCTGTGGTGTAGTTTTATTCAGCCCCTTAGTACTAGGTGTATTGTGCTCCCTGAAACAACCAAGGGTTTTCTTCTCGTATAATTTCCTACCCTGGAAGTTCTGACAAACGATTCGTGTTTTACCCTCACTAGTAAGAAAACTCGGCTCGATGGGCGTCGCGAAACTTCGCGCGGAAAACCATTGCTCGTATACTTTATATAAGAAAAACATTATACAAACAGGACACATAATAGAAGAGAGCTGTTTTTTAGATGGGAAAAGGTGTAATGGTTACGTTATCGTTATGTACCTGTCTGTTTATGTAAAAATAGAACAGGGAATTTCCGTTGTTGGGTGAATGTAATTACATATTGATACAGGTGCTGGGCCATGGGGTAGTTTTCTTTATTATTTATAGTATGTCACGAGTAATAAGTCTACACAGGCCAATGCACAGCTAGTGGTATGTAAGTGACCACACACACACACACACACACACACACACACACACACACACACACACACACACACACACACACACACACACACACACACACACACACAGAGCTGTATTCTCCAGGAAATATCACAAGAGCTGACGTATTTTTATTTGGTTCTTATTACAACGACTAATTGTGTTACCGCTAGTTTTGGAACCGGATCGATGGCCCGCGCAAAACATCGCGCGTAAACCATGACTCGTTTATAAAACTCCGGTACCATAGAGGGTGACGTCAGGGCTAAATATAGCTATACAGAAAAGCGTAATAAAAAAGCTAACCTGCAGAGTTTTGCGTATTGGTAGATGAAAAATCCTAGCTGCAACGGGATTTACCTGTGTAAGACTAACATTTTACGTTTGTAAGACTAACCCTGCTACTTATTTCTGTTCACTGCACAAGTTCAAAACACAATCGATCAATAGTAGAAATTTATAAAAGAAACATTCCTTCGTTCATGTGTTTGAACCCCCGCGACTTAAGGTTTCACTTTTTTCACACGGGCGACATCTGGTGATAGGTTTTATATTGTCTCCAAAGTGGTTCAAACATGCGGCGACCACGGAAATGTAGTACATTAAATAAATGTAACTAAGTATTTGTTCCAGTTATCAAACGGGTATCTACGTTTTGTCCTGCAATTTTCTAACTTTAGTAAAAGCTTTTCTTCCAAGCAGCAAAGATGGTCCCTAAATTTTCTCCCAGGCCTGCGCAAAGGGTCCAACCTGTAGGTAAATAGATCAACTGTCAAATACTTCTTTAAATATTTCTTCCACTTGTCAAATATTTTTTACCGTTGTCAAAATATTTCTTGCACTTGGCAAAAAAAAATTTCATCCACTTGTCAAAATATTTCTTCCACTTGCCAAATATTTCTTAAATCAGAGGCACATCTCCAATCCAACCTGCAAGTCTGGAAGGGAGAGCTGGAGAAGAGAGGGATGGTCATAAGCAGCTCTAAAACAAAATCCATGGTGATATCACGAGAAGAAAGAAAACATCAGATTAAGTTGGGAGAACAGGTCATGGAGCAGATCGACCACTTTAAATATCTCGGAGCTATTATAGACCGAAAGGGAGGCATCAAAGAAGAGTTGGCCACTCGAAAAGCAGAAGCTGGGAGACTTTTTCAGGCCATAAATCGTGGATTCCTCAGCAAGAAAGAGGTTGGTAAGAAAACGAAGATGGCTGTATACCGCTCCACCTATGTCCCAGTCTTGACATATGGATGCGAGTCATGGGCAATGACTACAACCCACAAAAGCCAGATCCAAACCTCAGAAATGAGGTATCTGAGGAAGGTGGTTGAAGTAACAAGAAGAGACATGGTCCGCAACCAGACGATACGTCAAGGCCTAAAATCCCACCCGCTGCAGACCCAAATAGAACAGTCCCAACTGAGATCGTTTGGCCATGTCTGCAGAATGGGAGAAGATCGGCTACCACGACAAGCATGGGAAACAAAGAGCCAGGGATCCAGACCTCCAGGACGACCCAGAGTCCGCTGGGAGGACAACATTAGACAATCTTTGAAGGACCGAGGACTAGAATGGAACCAGACCAGGAAGAAGACAGCTGATAGAATGGTCTGGCGCTCTCTCTTCCAAACCTCGACACCTCACGGTAGAAGGGGAACGACTAAGTAAGTAAGTAAATATTTCTTACCGGTGTCAAAATATATGTTCCACTTGACAAAAAAACTTCTTCCTTTTGTCAAAATATTTCTTCCACTTGTCAAATATTTCTTACTGTTGTCAAAATATTTCTTACCGTTGTCAAAATATTTCTTCCACTTGGCTACAAAAATTTCTTCCACTTGTCAAAATATTTCTTCCACTTGTCAAATATTTCTTACCGGTGTCAAAATATTTCTTCCATTTGGGAAAAAAATTTCTTACCGGTGTCAAAATATTTCTTCCACTTGGCAAAAAAATTTCTTCCACTTGTCAAAATATTTCTTCCACTTGTCAAATATTTCTTACCAGTGTCAAAATATTTCTTCCACTTGGCAAAAAAATTTCTTCCCGTTGTCAAAATATTTCTTCCACTTGTCAAATATTTCTTACCGGTGTCAAAATATTTCTTCCACTTGGCAAATATTTTTTCCAGCTGGCAAAAATTTCTTCCACTTGGTAAATATTTCTTACCGTTGTCAAAATATTCCTTCTACTTGGCAAAAATTTCTTCCACTTGTGTCAAAATATTTCTTCGACTTGTCAAATATTTCTTACTGGTGTCAAAATATTCTTCCACTTGGTAAATATTTGTTTAAATAATTCTTACAGGCTCCAAATATTTATGCAAATGTTTTTGTTAGCTGTCAGATATTTCTTCAAACGGGTCTTCCAGTTGTCAAATATTTCTAACAGTTGTCAAATACTACTAACAGTTGTCAAATATTTCTTAAAATATTTCTGCTAGTCGCCAAACATTTCTTAAAAGGCGACCATCTTTCATGCGGTGGATATGGCCAAGACAGCGTAGGCTTCCCTGTCTCAGCCGGCCATACAGGCTTTGAAGGCCAGCACGTGACAACACCTCAACATTTGGCACTTTATCTTTCCTCGAAAGGCCGAGGAGGTGGCGCAGACACGGTAGATGGCAGGTATTGAGCCTTCTTTCTTGCTTAGCATAGATTGTCCAGGTCTCACTAACATATAGAAGTGTACTGGTGATGCAGGTGTTATATACCGCAGCTTTGGTCTTCGTTGTGAGTGTGCCGTTTCCCCAAACACGTGATGTGAGGCGGGTAAAGGTAGCTGCAGCTTTGTTAATGAGGCTATCAATTTCGGTGCCCAGAGAGAGTTTATCATTGTTGACATACACAAGGTATGTGTGAGCCACGTGGTGTTAAGCCCGCCGAAGTGACGCTAACTGTGTTACCGCTAGTTATGAAACCAGATCGAGGGTCGGGGCAGACTTCGCGAGGAAACCATTTAGCATAGACCGCGTGAAACTCCGTTAGCATAGAGGGTCGAATGGCTTCGGTTATGGTGGGTGTCGTCAGCGCTAAATATAGGCTATCGGTAGCCAGCTCGCGCGATACAAGGGAAACAAGTTTATGTTCTTTTGGGTCGACCCAGCCCCAAATGGGTACCAGAGCTACTCTGGGAAGGTTAAAGCGGCCGGCGTGATGCCGACCACATCACCCCTCGTGTGCCGACGGTCAAGATAATATGGGCCTAACACCATATTCCCAATATGCCTCAATGGGCGTTTAACGGGTTCCTTTACCTTTTTACCTTTTTTACCTTAGTCCTATATTTTAGTAAGGAAATTAGAATCTTCATTTTTTTTGTCTTTCCCTTGTATATTTTCAAATCCACTTTCTGTGACTAATCCTCAAGTGATTTCATTTGTCTATCTTTTGGTGGCGGTAAAAGGACAGATTAGCCAGGTTGTTAACAAAATCTAGATGGTCAGGCTGTTTAACCCACATGTCCATTTGTATTGGCTAATGTCGATGCTTTCATTATTCAATCTATAGCCAGTAAGAAGAAAAATGGTGACGAAAGGCCTCCCTGTTTCACTCCAGTTCTTATCTCAAACGGTTCTTTACGTTATAAGTATATAAACCAATAAAACGGTATTGAATCAGTTCTACAGATAACAGTTCACATGAAACAAGGGACGTTTCGGGTTTTACCCTTCGTCAGCCACAGTTACAAACAGGTGACAAGGACAAGAATTACATATAGGTACTACAAAAACATACCATGATGAGAAACATAAACCTAATGAGCGATAAAAACAGATGGAAAAATTAAACACCCACAGTGATGAGCGAAAAAAGAACAATAATAATTCAAGAAATACGTAAAACCTGAAAGAAATACCGAAACAAGAAAGTAAATAATCAACGAAACGAAAAAAAGAAAAATGAACAAAACTTCGGAACAAGTAAAAGGTCACTTAGCTAAATCCATAGATGCTTGGAATAGAACACGGGGGTAGCTTGTCCAAGAAATCGTCTAAGGAAGTGACGTATAAGATAGCGACAATTTAAAAAGATACAAAAGCATACGAAACGAACCAAAACAAAAACATAAGAAGATAGATCGAAAAACAACGAAAAAAGAAGAATGAAAAAGAGAGAAAAGCCACCAGAATTTATGCAAAATGATGTTGGACATTAAGGCCTTTTGGAGATAAACAGCCCATTTGAAAAAAAGACGATTCTCCAACGAAAAGCGAGTCCGGTCAACGCCGACACATGAAAGGAGGGCAGTGACATGAATATCGGAATTATCTGAATGGTCAGGCCATTTGAAATGAAGGGCCACCGGTATATGTTTGTCATAATAGATGTCATTTAAGTGTTCATGAAACCTGTCTGCCAAACGTCTGCCAGTTTCACCAATTTAGGTAATGCCACACCTCCTGCAGATGATAGCATAAATCAGGTATCTGGATTCGCACGTGAAAGACTCTCTAATGACAAATTTTACTTTCGGAAAAGTGAATGTCTGAGTTTGGAGTACAAATGGACAGCTCTTACATATACGGCGTTGGCACGGTTTAGTACCAAAGTATGAAGGGCTAGTATGTCTCAAGCGACTGTGTACAAGAATATCCCTAAAATTCCTATCCCTACGATATGCCACCAAAGGGGTATCACGAAACAACTCTCTGGTATCAGGATCAGAGTGGAGAATAGGCAGATTCATTCATAACCCTCCACTCCCAAAAGAGCATAGGCCTTCAACAAACACATGCCAAGTTCTCCTGTCACGTGCCATCATCTCAAGTTCTTTCCACGTTCTCCTTATCATTTTCATCTCTGTTTCATGCTCTCTTCTCCATGTACTTCTTGGTCTACCTCTGCCTCTCTTGCCCTCGGGGTTCCAGAACAAGGACTGCCTTGTAATGCTAGCAACAGGTTTCTTCAGTGTGTGTCCTATCCATCGCCATTGTCTTCTTCTCATCTCTTGTTCCACTGGCACTCGTCTAGTTCTCGTCATCAGTTCCACGTTGGTAACCTTGTCATACAATTTTAATCCTTCTATTCTACGCAAGCACCCATTTATGAAAGTTTGTAGCTTTTTGGTTGTTGTCTTTGTTGTTCTCCATGTCTCAGAGCCATACAATAGGACTGACTTCAAGAATAGGCAGATGTCGAAACAAAATTCTCGTCACCGCCAGACAGTTCTTTACGTTGTTGGTCATGAATGATAGTCAGAGGAGCTCCATAATGCCTTATTAGTTATCAAAGTAAGTGTCTGTCAACAATGCCAAAAAAAGACATCTGCCAATGTTGGCTGAGAATCATTCTGAATATTGATGAGGCATTATATAGCTAGTCTGAAGATCATTTCCTTTTTTTTTTTTTTTTGCGTGCGTTCGCTATTACTCGAGGCGAAATCTCAGGTTAGTTTAATCTGAAACTGATTCTTACGTGAGTATCCCTTTTTTCTTGTACAGAGACAGGTGTCCTTCCCCCATTCAGGCAAATGCTCGCCGATTTTGGAGGAACCCATTACAGCTGGGTCAGCTCAGGAGCCGCCACTCCCTGGTCGACGACAACTCCTTCAAATTGTCTAGCCTGGGCTCGAGTTAATCCAGTCCAAATCCCGGTCGATGAAAAATCTTCAAATGTTCTCGCCCGGGTTTGATCCTGGGTCACCTGGTCGCTAGCGCAGTTTGGTAACCACTACACCAGCGCGACTCCCATCATTTACTTAATAAAGAAAAAAAAAAAATATGAAGACATGACATACATAATTCTTCATGGCGCCACTTCTAGAGAATCCTGGAAAAAAGGGAAACTGGGAGGGGGGGGGAACGGGTAGGGGGGGGGGACACACCCGTTATCTGTGACATGCCTGAATGAGCAGTAATCATATTCGTTCTTTGTTTGTTTGTAGACAACTACACGGAGTAGACATTAACATAAACAAATATTCACTATTCACATAAACAAATATTCACTATTCACATAAACAAATATTCACTATTAAACGTTGCATGATACAATGTCTGTGTACATGTAGAACGTTGTGAGACGTCTGTGTGCACATAAATGTTGTGTTTGACAATGTCTATGTAAATGCTGAGCGTTGAGTACACGTTCAACGTGTGTGCATGTTAAATGTTGTGTGAGGCATATTCTATGTACACAGTGAACGTTGTGCTTGACGCTGCCTGTGTACACACTGGACGTTGTGTCTATACGTTGAAAGTTGTGTGTACGCGTTGAACATTGTGAGACATCGTCTGTGTACCTGGTGAACATTGTATGAGACATCGACAGACATCGTCTGTGTACCTAGTGAACATTGTGCGAGATATCATCCGTGTACACGGTGAACATCGTGAGAGACATCATCTGTGTGACCGGTGAACATTGTGTGAGACACCGCCTGTGTGCCTGGTGAACATTGTGTGAGACATTGTATGTGTACCTGGTGAACATTGTGTGAGAAGTCTGTGTACCTGGTGAACATTGTGTGAGACATTGTCTGTGTACCTGGTGAACTTTGTGTGAAACATCGTCTGTGTACCGTGTGAAACATCGTCTATGTACCGCGTGAGACATCGTCTGTGTACCTGGGGAACATTGTGTGAGATGTCATTTGTGTACACGTTGAACATTGTGTTTGACCATTTCTGTGTAGACGTTCAACATCATGTGTACATTTTGAATATTGCGTGAGACATTGCCTGTGTACACGGCGAACGTTGCGTGAGACAATGTCTGTGTACACGTTTAACGTCATGTGTACATTTGAACATTGTCTGAGGCATCGTCTGTGTACAAGGTGAACATTGTAAGAGACATCATCTGTGTACACAGTGAACACTGCATGAGACAATGTCTGTGTATACTGTTGAAAATCATGTGTAAATTTTGAACATTCCGCGAGACATTGCTTGTGTACACGTTCAATGTCATGTGTACACTTTGAACTTTGTGTGAGGCATCGTCTGTGTACACGGTGAACGTTGCATGAAACAATGTCTGTGTACATGTTGAACATCATGTGTATAATTGAACACTGTGAGACATTGCCTGTGTACACAGTGAACGTTCTGTTTGACAATGTCTGTGTACACGTTGCACTAGACATCGTCTGTGTACATGTTGAACATTGCGCGAGACATTGTCTGTCGGAATAAAGAATAACACATATAAGAATGATATAGGCAGTAAAAAACATTGGGTACATGTGTCTTTTATCACCCACAGATTCTTCTTCTTCTTTGATCCATAACCACCAACCGTCAAAGCAGTCAGCGGCCATCACGCCTGGTGGCGTTTTGTAGGGCAGCAACAAACTGATTCCACTTTGTTCGGTTGGCAGCCATCCTTTGTACAGTGCCCCAACTGATTATAATTGTTAAAATTTAGTAGCCACACGAAGCACCATACTTTTTCTTAAATTCGCGCGGCAAATCTAACACCGTGCCATTCAATCGCCGTGTCAGGGCCGTGGAAGATGAACCTCTTGGAGTTGTCAGATTTTACACGCAACAAAAAGGATTGTGTGCAGTTTTTGCTGGAACGAGGAATTATACACACTGTCCGACTGTGTGCTAACAATCATGTCATGAGTTTGTCTCTCACAGTTCGGCAAGATCGCTAGAGATGCCGCACATGTCAGCAGGACATTCTTGTTCGTTCTGGCACATGGTTACAGGGCACACATCTATCCTTCGGGCAGATTATTCTGTTCATTTACTGTTGGAGTAAAGAGATGACTAGCATTGCTTTCTGTAAATCTCAGCTAGGAATTGCCAATAAAGCTGTCATAAAATGGAACAGCAACCTCCGTGAGGTTTGTGCAAATTCACTAATTGCTAATCCCGCTGTAATGGGCGGTCCCAATACGACGGTTGAGACTGATGAAAGTGTGTTCACGCGCTAAAAAATAACGTCGGTCGTGTATTTCCACAGCAGTGGGTATTCGGTGGCATTTGTCGTGAAACAAGTGAGTGTTTCATGGTTCCAGTGCCGGACCGCTCAGCGGCTACACTAATGCCCTTTATCATAGCCAACATTCGTCCCGGTACGACAGTTGTGTCTGATCAATAGCGCGCATATAGTACCATTCAGAATTTGCCAGGTTTAACTCACGAAAAGATGAATCATTCTGCAAATTTTTTGACCCAAATACAGGAGGAAACACACAACGAATATAGAGGTTGTGGAAAGCTGCCAAAGAACGCAACAAACGTCAAAACGGAACACAGATACACATGTTAGATTCCTACATGTGTGACTTTTTGTGGCGACATCGGAATAAAGTTCGTCAGTCATACCCGTTCGACAGTATCCTGCATGACATTACAGAATGTTGGCCTCCTCTTTAAATTGTGCTGCTACGAACGAACATGTGTATGTCCTGAGACTAACCCCGCGCAGGCAAATGTACGGAAACCGGTGTGGTCATTTAATTTCAGAATGGGTGATAAAAGACACAAGTACCTAGATTTTTATCGCACTCTGCATTCCATTCATCTGTTATTAAATCTTTAATTAAGCTCTTAATCTCTGATTTACTCGTCCCTACATTTATTAGATTTTTATCAGATCTACCTTTCTTGGCTTCTTTATCTGCTTTTTCATTTCCTCCTATGCCAACACGTGAAGATATCCAAGCAATTAAGATTGAACATCCTCTGGAATATAAGTATGTAGTAGCCAGAAATATCTCCTCTACTATATCAGGTCTACTACATTCTCATAAGTTTCTAAGTGCTTTAATTGTTGAAAGAGAGTCACTTAAAACTGTTAGTTTTTTGGGATGGTTATTAGAGAATATTTCTAGTGCTTTTAGTATTGCCACCATCTCTGCAGTGAAAATGGATGTATTTTCCGTGATGCTATATTTTTTTGCCATTTTTCATATTGGAATATATATTCCTATACCCAATTTGCCATCCTCTCCCTTGGATCCATCTGTGTACACAGTAATGCTGCCTTTTGATATTTGTTGTATATATTTATTGGCTGTGTTTTTACTATTTTCTATATTATTTGTTTTCTTAAGTATTTCTGCTAGGAGGTGGTCCGTGTCTGCTTTCTTGATCTCCCAGGGTGAAACCACTGGCTTGCATTCACAACTGTTATTAATTGATGTAATTAATGTACCCAGATGGACAATTTCCTCCATACACTTCCATCCTGTAGGGTATCTAGTGGTAATCATTGGATTGGCCTGAGTTGTTAGTTGGCATCTGGTAAAAGCTGTATGTGCTGGGTGTGACCGCGTTATGATCTGTCTCCTTTTCAATCTATGTAGTATATCTTATATGTCCAACAGGTTATTACGTAGTACTAGCTCCCCGCTAGAGATGTAGATTCTTGTGGAAATGTGCCAGGTTCGTTCTTCTCTCGATTGATGTTGTTAAGGTGCTATAGTGGTGTACTTCTAACTGTGTTGTAACTTTTCATTCAATTCATTCGACCAATCTGCATAACTCGGCTGAGTCATATAACAAGGTTTATTTACAAAGTACATAAATAAACAAATGCAGCTGGAAATCAAATCAATATTCTTTGTTGTGAAGGTAGTTTACTATAAGTCTCCGTATTTACTTTTCTTCCTTCGTAATTGTGTGAGTACCCAAGAATCTCGTGCAACTCACGATCTAGGTCACCTTGACATTTGTTTCTTCAACTTTTCTGTACAAGTAGTTGCGTCTTTTATCAATAATAATCAAAGTTACTATTTTCTACAGATGATGAGTCCTCATATACATCTGTGACTGTTTTCTTGGTTTTCTTCCTTTAATACAAATCAATCCTATCTGGGGACTGAAGTAAAAATCGAGATTGTACTTACATGTGTTACTACTCTACATAGTCTTTCCTCCTAGGACAGAAATATAGCTACCGCTTATATTATGTTGTGAAAAAACGATATCATTAAAGTTTACACACAATATGCTTCTTTCTGAAATACTTTAAGAACTTCAGCTTAGAACATGTCTTTGTGGTTCCTCAAAAATTGAGACAGCTCAAACATGGCTTCTCATCAGCTCACAAGTACAAAAACAAACTTCCCCGAGGTCGTCTAGATGGAACTGGCCTAATCATAATGTTAACTTTTAGTTAGCTCGACGGTGTTGTGAGTCTTTGTTACCGTCAATGATTTTTATTGGTCCAACTAAACGTATGACCGTATCTCATTGGCACGAATAATGCTGGGGTAACAAGCCTCACTGTCACACTGGATGAGACTTATCTAACATAACTCTGTTCATGTAATTTAGTCTTAACTCCTTTCTCCGTAATTCTAAGGGTAGAATTCCTTACGCCACCTCTATAGCTCCCATTGATGTTGATCTGATTGCACCAGCTATTGTACATAAAGCCTGATGCTGAATTCTGTCTAATTTATTCTTGTTACTGTGTGCAGCAGAGTCATATATTATATTTCCATAATCTATTTTTTCCTCTAATAAAAGATTTATAGGTGATGTTATATAATCTTCATGTAATATTTATTTAAAGAAATTATATTATTAAATTTTATATTTTAAAACTAAAAAAGCCAACCTGCACGTTCTTTAACTCTAAAAAAATACAGAAAATATATGTGAGTATTAATAATAAGAAAGCAGACCGACAGTAACTTCTGTTTCACCACATTAGCAAATAGGAAACTTTAACTCATGAAAACATTAAAAGCAAGACATATCTGCAAGGCCAAACACCTGCTGAAAAGGAGATTACGATCAAATAAACCATGGCTTCCTAGATTGCAAGCATTTTAACCTACCAAATCCTTTGGATAGAAATGTAATTGTTTGACAAATATGAAGTTGTATCAGAAAAAATATGCTGCATACACTAAACATTCCAAGTCTATCCTCAGTTTCACAGCTGACTACGCTATGGAAGCATACTTGTTGACAGTTTAGCCACTACATTTCTGTCTTACCCTAACTAGACGCACTATCGTGAAACGAAGAAACGTCTTCTCTTCAAATAAACACCCAAAAGCACTCTTAATTTACTTCACTACCACTATCCTTACCGCAACACTGTTTGCGAAAAGATGACTGTTACAACCTCCGTTCTATGGGTTGTTAATGAGGCTAGCAAGGTACTATTAGCTGTTACTGCTGGCGAGGGTGATGCCAGCTATGTCGGGCTTACTATAGGTGGCCGACAAATTCAACAACGCGAATGGGTAGTATAGTGGTCCGAAAGGATAGGCCAATGTTAATGGAAAACTAACAGCTGAGTCACGAAGTTGACCAATTGTCGTAGATTTGGATAGGTATTTAAGATAGATTCTGGTCCCGTCTGAATAGAACTGAAAAAGGTGGAACTCAGGGAGAGATAAGGTAAAGAAATAGATTTCACGAGCGAGTGATGAAAGGTAGAATCTGTCCCTGGAATGAGAAGATACTCTAGTCCAGCCTATCTTTACGACTGTAATTGGTCTATCAGACAATTCTCCTTCCAGTATATATTAACATATACACTATTAACCACTCACATACACACATACACAGATAAGTGACGACAATCAGACGCACAAACGTGAAACTATAGTAACTGAAGTAGGGATATTGGGCTGAGCAGACCAACATCGGTAATTAAGATTTGTAAAGTTTATTATCATAAAAAAACTTTTTCACAACATTTAATATCAATAGCAATAGAAAATCATAGTTTACATAAATTAGAAGAATAAACCCAAAAGTGCAATCCCCCTCTGTTGAGACAAGATCCCACAACAAGAAGTTAATTAACCCCCCAAAAGGTCAAAATATTTGCGCTATGGTATAGAATTTGACTATACTGTAAAGAACAGAGTTCCTAAATAATCTATCCTGAAAATAACAGTATTAGCAAACATAGGAAGAAAAAAAAAACAAAGTGAGTACAATGATTATTCTACAAAAAAATAAATATTCACACTCTCTTTCTCTCGCTTCTGACAATCAGTGGCCACTTGCAGTCTCGTTTACCTAATCGTTGTTTAGTAACATCTGGAACATATCTCCATGATACAAGTATCAATACCAGTGTTTGGTTTTAGGCAAATAAGCCCCAGTTCCTCCAAGACTGATTAATCCTCCTGTTGGAGAACCCTTACTTTGGTAATGATAATTGGATCTGTTTATGTCACATCAATTAGTCCAGGGAGGTAAAAAATTACAAGATCTAGTGTTCACAGTGTACAGTAGCTGGTAATTCCGATTACTTAAAGAGAATGTCAGGTAGGTAAATCTTGCTGGATAAAACTTCGCCACAAAACAGTGGTTGGGAGTCGGGTAGTGTTAAGTTTGATATCTTCGCCACAGCAGGCTGAATGTAAAATTAAAATGCAAAAAAAGAATCTGGGTAGCTATATGTCCTGTTACATTTATTCTTTGTGTCATATATTATTTCTCTCTCTCTTTCTCTCTCTCTCTTTCTCTCTCTCTCTCTCTCTAGGCGAAACTAGAGGGCCGAACAGGTCAACCTCGAAGACCTGATATACACAAAAATGTTTGTAGGTATTATTTGACTTAGACCCCTTTTTTCAGATTTAAGCCGCTAGTAGGTTTGGTTTGTGATCCGTACTAGATTTAGGAAGACAATACAAAACATATAACCACAATATCAGTATAGTAACCTAACCCGCGTAAAGGTCTGATTTATTATTATCCACTCGGTTATTAAATTTGATAGAAACCATAAATGTCTAGTATATCTTATCGTTTATAACCCGTGAAATAAGCCTTAGTCATTTATAAAATCACTCATAAATAATTATATATATATATATATATATATATATATATATATATATATATATATATATATATATATATATATATATATATATATATATATATATATATATATATATATATATATATATATATATATATATATTGTCAGTACTCAAACGTCTAGGGAATTTCCTATCAATTTAAAATATCTCTTTCTGTGAGATAGCGAGTAATTAAATTTAAATTACCGCTGAAAAATTTATGTATAAGTTATTTAATCCGCTAGCCAACTAACACAGTAAATCCTAGTGAAATATAATGACGAACCTTAACAATAAAATCAGTCAAAATGCTAGTATATATATTTACCGCAACACAGAAAATGAAACTATAGTATCTCCAATCGAAATACTAAGAAATCCACTTTAACAATGGTCTAGGATTCGAAGCTAGATATTCCGAAAAATTATGAGGCTACTAGATAAATGATTTTAAAAGCTGGGGTATATATATGAAATAGGTATAAATTCGCTAACCAGTGCGAGATATAGCGCCTTCGCCCGTATTTTGGAAAAATCTGCGGTTCGTTCTCGAATGAAAGCTTTATTTCTCACCTATGCCGACGCAGAGACGTGGGCCAACGAGCAAACCGTCTTTTGATCTCGGCTCATTCTGTAGCTAACTACATTCCCTGGGATCACGAACGAATGGGTGAGGGCGGTAATTGTGGTTATCGCCCCTTTCTTTTCTTCATTCGCTTAAGTCCCCCAGAGGAAATGTAACCGACAAAGGTATGTCTTAATTCTACATGCGTTCAGTCAGATCTGTCACTATTTCAACAGTTGCACAATAGCTCGCGTGATAATTCAGTTAACGGCTCTGGACTAGCTAATAGGTCTGTTTGTAAAACACTCACTAGTGTCTGTAAGACAGAGAGAAGAAAGAAAAGTAGTCGTGGCTAAAATATGAGTTCGACAGATATCGAAGTGCGTGCCTTCTGAGTTGACACAACGTGCATATTAATAAGGAAGCAAGGTGGGACTCCAGGTGGGAGTAAAGACGTGCGGATTCATGTAATAATATTTACATAAATCGTCACAGCTTGAAGATATGAAAACCTGTCATGTCTACTTTATGGAAATAGAGTTACCTGTATCCGTAGCTTCCGGGTGACTGTTTTCTTCAATGTCATCCCCCTCCTCCTTCGTGCTCTAATTCCGACTCATAAAGTCTGCCCTTACGTTTTCCTTTCCCGGTATGTATTCGACTTTAAAGGAATACATGCTTAGCAACAAAGCCCAGCGCATTATCTTCGCATTGAATTCCTTATTCGCTCCAAGAAACGCCAGTGGAGCATGATCCGTCTGCACCGTGAATGATACTCCGTACAGATATTCATGGTGTCTCCTTATACCATGAACCAGTGCCAGAAATTCTCTCTCCACTGTGGAATAGTTTCGTTCTGATTTATTCAATTTACGGCTGCCGTATGCTTCTGGGAATAGCCGGTTCGGATCATCGTCGCCTGCTTGGAGCAGAGTTGACCCGATGCCTTGACCCGATGCGTCGACCCGCAATATAAAGGGTTTGGTAATGTCAGGTAAACGTAAAATTGGATATTCAGACAGCTGATTCTTTGAGCGTGACGTAAGCGTCTTCGCATTTAAAATCCCAGATAATTTTCTTAGGTCGCCCCCTCTTTGTAACGTCAGTAAGGGATGCAGTCAAACCATTGAAGTTTTTGATAAATTTCTGGTAATATGCACACAGTGATAGGAACGACCGTGTTTCTCTCTTCGTTCTTTGCCTTTTCGCTGTACATATTTTCTCCACGTTCTTAGCAACTGGCCACATGGAACCGTGAGAAATGGTATGCCTCAGGAAGTCAAGCTTTTCGAAGCCGATTAAACATTTGCTAGGTCTAGCTGTGAGACCGGTCTCCTGTAGTATCCTGAGGAGCATAGCAACCGTAGCAATATGTTCTTTGTAGGTATCCGTTGCAACTAGGATATCGTCCATAAAGGTGTGTATGTGTGGACTGTGCAATGGTTCTAAAAGCTTTTTCATCATCCTTGTGAAGACTCCTGGTGCGTTGTGCAACCCGAATGGCATTACACTGAACGTATAGTGTCCTTCACTGGTGCTGAAAGCTAGCAACGGCTTGGTAAAATAACAGTGCTGTCACAAAGAAGGTACTCGAAATCCCCCTTCTTTTCTACTTCGTCGGCAAATTGTAACGCTTTCACGTTGATATTAAAGGCCTTCTGCAACATACACGCGTTTCCCAAACACACAATAAAATGTGCTGCCTTTCTAAGAAAAACCTTGAAATATGCAAGTTGACCTAAATTTTAAATTCCATTCATGTCTTTTTCTACACTATGTTACCAAAAACAAAAGACAGATGGACTAAAGGATAGCGAGAAGGGAGAGGCAGAAAGCCGAACACTAAACACGCGTCGCGCGATACACAAATGCTGCCATCACGCGTGTAAGACTACATGCACTAACTTTTTTTGGACGAACAGTGATAAATTCACTACCCTTCCCAGAGTTAGGTTTTTTAAAAATCATAAAAAACGCTTATTAGGAAAGATAACAATAGATGGGTTTACGTTTGAAAACATTACAGTACCCAGACAGCACATCTTCGAAACAGGAGGTAGAAGGAATTGCATATTTTGAACGCAGCCACGTAGCTCTTTTAAATTTGGATATTTGGGTTCCTTAGGGCTTGCTGACAAAGAATATGTAAAACGTTACGCAAATAGTCCAGGAATTAATAAATTATAACCAAAATAAAATAGTGGGGATGCCTGACAACATAAAATCATTTCTGCTCATAAAATTTTTTTATAACGTGTTTGAACAAAACCTTACGTTACAGAAATAGCCTACCATGTAAACTCCAAATTGATTGGAGCGCAACAAATGAAAGACTAACCACGATTGGTCGGGCTATAAATACTATCTTTCGTTGTTAGGGGAGACGTGAAAAGGTAACATTTTTTCAAACACTTGTCGAAACGTGGCTCCATTGGCTAGACTCGCTGATATACTCACTTAGGAGCGTTAGTTCGAGACCACTAGTGCAAATAAGCTTGATAAAGCCACAGTGCGTTGAAGCCAGCTCATATTTTGCTAAATAAAAGCCTGGAACATAAGCAGATGGGAATTTGTGCCAGAATTCATTGCTAATCAACGTATCTGTGTTTATTCTATGAATTGTGGTAAGCTTAAACCATTCAGTATCTTGTAATGAAAATTGAATGTGAATTGTTAATTTATGCCTGTATATATGTGTAGTTCAGTAGCAAACATGATGTAAAACCTATAATGCTCCCGCCTGAACAGAAGGTGTCGGAGGAAAGTAAAACTGCATGGAATGGCCAAACAGTACACTGACACCTAGATTATTGATTAGACAGAAATAATGCTGGAAGTGCAGAGGCGTGGTAACCATTAAGGAGGTAAATACTGGTATAAAGTATTTCAGATGAAGCTGACAGTTGGCCTAACGCTCTGAACTCAATGTTTGTGATGTATTGTGCTCAGTGTAAAAAGAAAGTATAAATTAGTTATGAAGTAGAAGGTACATCCTTCTTGTTTTCAGGGACCGTGGTCTTGATGGTATTGAGCAGCACCTGGTTAGAGCTGTGCTGAATCCAGAGTCGGACAGCATACTCCTTGGTCCATCTAGCTATCAGTGAGGTGTCTCCAGAGCCCAGGGGAGAATTCGAGCAGAAGAGTCTTTTCCTGCCGCCATCACGCAAGATAAGCTGATTTGGCCAGCTGAGCTCAACATTATGTCCCCTCATCTTGAAATGACTTTGTAAAAATAACATTCAGAGGGGAATTTAATTGTCTTAATATCAGGAACTGAGAACATCTCTAATACTAGTCCCAAAAGACAAACTATTGAAGTCATGATGACAAATACCAACAGAGCTTGAACAAAACAAAACCAGTATTACCTCATATTACTACTACACAACTGACACACATAGGATATTTTTAATAATATATGTCACTACAATATTCATATTGATAAAGTCTGTACATATACTTGTAATTAAAATTGATTGTGATTCCTGGTTCCTTTGTATTTGAATCAGGACACATATACCTTTATGACAACAATGAATACATATTGTTATTTGAAAAGTTATCAGTGACTCCTTAAGATATTCTCATAGAGTGTTATATGTATGTGAGTGTCACAGTGTTGTCAAGAGTAGTGGATTAAATTAAATTGTTTATCTGTCTGTTGTTGTGACTTACACTTCATCATACACATACCCTAGACACATAACGTAGTCATCACACTATTCCAGAATAATTCTGACTGAGAGATATAGATATGTGGTAGCAAGTAAGGTTATCTATAATACACTACTCTTAATAGATATAGATACCTTCACAGCTGATCTCAGTCAGTACACTAAGTCCCCTATAAATATTTATAACATCCCACTTCACCACAAATATTGGGGTCTCGCTCTTGGGATTTTGAATCTTTCCCTATTAAAAATATTGGGGGTAATTCACTTCAGGGAATATAAGAATTAAAAGGTATCCTTGGGTGGAATTAAATAAGGTTGAGCTCACGGTGCCTGTGTTGTCCATTAGATATATTTAGAGATTAAATTGTTGGTTAGACATTGTAGAAATTTACCTGATAGACAATGGCGGACCTGGCCAAGTTTCGATCTGCTGCTGTTCAGACTGCAAAAGAGTTAGGATTAGATGGGCAAGTTATGGTTGCCTATGTCACCACGGAATGTGACAAATTTATTGAACGCGAAGAAAGAAGATTAGAAAAAGAGGCCGAAAGAAAGTTAGAGGCTGAGACTAAGAGGTTGCAATTTGAGGCTGAGGCTGAGACTAAGAGGTTGCAGATTGAGGCTGAGGCTAAGAAATTGGAAGCAGAAGAAAGAAGATTGACTGCAGAAAGAGAAGACAAGAAATTAACTGCAGAAAGAGAAGACAAGAAATTAGCTGCAGAAAGGGAAGCAGAAGAAAGAAAATTAGCTGCAGAAAGGGAAGCAGAAGAAAGAAAATTAGCTGCAGAAAGGGAAGCAGAAGATAAAAGATTACAAAGGGAACATGAGTTACGACTCAGGGAATTTGAGTTTCAGGGCCATGCTCCTGAAAATGGTGCCAGTCCCTTTGCCTCTGATGCCACTGCTAGCCAAGGAGCCTCAACCTCAGCTATGAATTTTCATTTAGATCATTTTGTTGAGAAAGACGATGATATAGAGAGCTACCTAAATAGGTATGAACTATTAGCTACCACGTATGGGTTAGAGAGAGAAAGGTGGAGCTTAAAGTTATCGCAGGGACTTCGTGGGGCAGCTTATGAAGTTTTTGCAAAAATGAGCAGAGGTGATCAGGAAAATTATGACATGCTAAAGCAGGCTCTTTTGTTAAGGTATGAAAAGAATGCAGAATTTTATAGGAAAAAAAATTTAGGAATGCTAAACTACTGTCAGGTGAAACCTATCACCAGTTCTCTGCACGAATAGAGACATACTTGGAGAAATGGACTTCTCTGGGGAAAACCCAAGATCTTAAGGAAATGGTCCTTATAGAGCAATTAAGAGAGTCCATGGCTCCAGACCTGAGAAAGTTTCTCATGGAACAAGGTGCAGAGAGGCTGGGTGAGTTGCTAAATGTTGCTGAAAGGTATCAAGCAGCTCAAGCAGAGGTAACAGGTAATAAAAAGAAACAAGTGGATAACTTTAGGGCACCACAGAACTTTAATAAATTTGATCCTAAGGATCAAAATAAAGGTAAGCACCAATTTGATAGGCCACGGTATGAAAATAAAAATAAATTCCCACAATTCGATGAAAGGAAATATGATGAAAGAAAATCTTTCAACCAAGGAAAAAGGTGGTGTAAAAATTGTAAGATGAACAATCATGACACTGACCATTGTAGAAGGAAACCTGTGTATATGGCAACCCTTCAGGTCAGGTCGACCTCAAGACAGGAGGAGGATATTATGTTAGATACCACTCCAGAAGAGATGAGGAAGGCACAGGCTGGGGATAAAACACTCAAGCCTTGTTTCAGAAAATTGTCAACTTGTCATACAACTCCAGGCAAGGGAGATTTTTACATGAAAAACAAGTTGATGTATAGGAAGACTGGAGCTAGATCCAAAGGTCAGGGACAGCTGGTACTTCCTAAAAGATATAGGGCAGACTTAATAAGGAGCCTACATGTGAAACCAGATGGGGACCATGAGAAAATAGGTACCATCATTCAAAAGGTGGCTCACAATTATTATTGGCCCAAAGCAAGATGGGACATTGAGAATTTTGTAGAAAGGTGTAGCATAGCACATGAGGGAACACCCACAAGTGGGAACATGGATCAGGACCTGGACACGCCATGGAGCAAAATTAGGCCTGATAATAAAAAGAAAAATAGATTTGATAAAGTGGACCAAATGGAATGGGAAGCCCCTTTTCACGACAAGCTTCACTTAACTGTTTTACAATGGCCACTATGCGGAGAGTGCAAAAAGATGTCTTACCCCAGGATAAGCCGAAAATCCCTCAATCGGACTTAAACAAACTGGAGGAAGAGGATGTAGAGAGGAAATCTCTCATCAAGAATTTTAAGTGGGGAGAAAGCCCCAAAAGAAAAATTGGTAGCGGTCGTTTTGTGAATGATAATTCTGGGAGGAAAAATCATCACTATAAAGCTTTGAGTGGAAGAGACCATACCGGTGCATGGACAAATAGGTCCACACAATTAAAGGTCCATATGTAGCTTTGTTAAGAACGTGGACTGATGAAAAGGCAGAGGAAAACATTACATCCTCATACCAATATGTGAATGAGCTGACCACTCGGTTAAAAACTGGCTGGAAACTTGCCAATGAAAATTTGAAACAAGCCAGGAAGAAACATGCTGCCTATTATAACAGGAAGGCGAAAGACAGAAATTTGACTGTGGGAGAGAAAGTACTGCTTCTTTTGCCCGGGAGTCAGAATAAGTTACAAATTGGATGGCAGGGTCCATATACAGTTCTAGAGAAGGTGTCTAGAACAAATTATAAGATAGATAAGAAGGGGAAAGAAAAAGTCTATCATGTGAATCTCCTGAAGAAATATTTGGAAAGAGAACATCAGGAAGAGACACACTTGTTGACCTTGTCCATCGCCATGGAGATGAAAAAGGAACCACTTTCATCATTTGAATATCCATTACACCCCTGTGAGACAGCAGCACAGGTGAAAATCAGTACACATTTAACGAAAACTCAGAAAGAGAGAGTGCAACAGGTTCTAAATAATCATGCAGAGGTGTTAACAGACCGACCAGGACATACAAACCTATTGGAATATGATATGAAACTAATAGACTCCACACCTGTCTGTATGAAACCATATTCGATTCCGTTTGCTAAGGAGAAAGCTTTGAAGGAAGAGATAGACTATCTATTGAAGGAAGGAATTATTTCACACAGTGAATCTTCGTATAGTTCCGGTGTTGTACTCTTAAGGAAGCCCTCTGGAGAACATAGACTCTGTATAGATTACAGGAGACTGAATGCTATTACAGAAGGACAGGTGGATCCATTGCCGGATACAAATCAGCTGTTTGCCAGACTAAATAAAGCTAAATATTTCTCCAAAGTGGATCTGAGTAAAGGATATTATCAGATTCCAGTAAAGCCTGAGGTTAGACCATACCTAGCTTTTAGTACCTCAGAAGGACACTATGAGTTTAATAGATTGCCATTTGGATTGAAGAATGCGCCTAGTGTCTTCTCTAGAATGATGAGAAAATTATTGGATCCTCTGAATAATCCCTGTATAACAAATTTTATGGATGATATCCTTATAGCAACAGAAACATTTGAGGAACACATTGACTCTCTGAACATGCTGTTTGATCGACTTAGGGAGGCAAATTTAACAGCCCGACCAACCAAATGTTGCGTTGGATGTAAAGAATTGGATTTTTTGGGACACACAGTTTATCAGGGAAACATGACCCCTGACCCAAAGAATTTAGAGAAACTACAGAAAGCCCCGAGACCACAAACCAAGAAGGACGTGAGATCCTTTGTCTCATTATGTGGTTTCTACCAGAAGTATATCAAAAACTTTAATTCCATATGTGCACCGTTAACTGAATTGACACGTAAAGGACATCCAGATCGCATTACATGGACACCACAATGTGAAATGACTTACCAAGAATTGAAGGAAAAGCTCACAAGTAAACCCATTTTGAAATTACCTGACTTAAGTCAAGAATTCATAGTAAGGACGGATGCAAGTAATATTGGGTTAGGTGCAACTCTACTACAGAAATCAGATGCATTGGATGGGGAATTAAGCCCAGTGGCATATGCTAGCAGAAAGTTGAATAAAGCTGAAATCAACTACTCAACTAGCGAAAAAGAATGTCTTGCAGTAATATGGGCGATAAAGAAATTCAATATTTATCTATATGGGAAGGCATTTAAGTTGCAAACAGACCACAAACCTTTATCGTTTCTAGCACAGGCTAGGCATGAGAACTCCAGGTTACTCCGATGGTCTTTACTTTTGGCTCCATATAATTTTAGCATTGAGTATATATCTGGAAAAACCAATTTGGGAGCGGATTTTTTAAGCCGTCATCCGTGTGATGAGAATCACCGTAAACCCCAGAAATAATAATAAATTTCTCTATGTGTATATAGAATAAAGGACTGACATATAATGTCTGTTTTAAGAGGGGAGGTGTCGTGGAATATTCTAATCCACATATATAAATTATTAGGTAAATATGAAGCCTAACAAATAAAATTAATAAAGAAAAGAGCAATGGTAAAATAACAGTGCTGTCACAAAGAAGGTACTCGAAATCCCCCTTGTTTTCTGCTTCGTCTGCAAATTGTAACGCTTTCACGTTGATATTAAAGGCCTTCTGCAACATACACGCGTTTCCCAAACACACAATAAAATGTGCTGCCTTTCTAAGAAAAACCTTGAAATATGCAAGTTGACCTAAATTTTAAATTCCATTCATGTCTTTTTCTACACTATGTTACCAAAAACAAAAGACAGATGGACTAAAGGATAGCGAGAAGGGAGAGGCAGAAAGCCGAACACTAAACACGCGTCGCGCGATACACAAATGCTGCCATCACGCGTGTAAGACTACATGCACTAACTTTTTTTCAGACGAACAGTGATAAAATACACTACCCTTCCCAGAGTTAGGTTTTAAAATCATAAAAAAACGCTTATTAGGAAAGATAACAATAGATGGGTTTACGTTTGAAAACATTACAGTACCCAGACAGCACATCTTCGAAACAGGAGGTAGAAGGAATTGCATATTTTGAACGCAGCCACGTAGCTCTTTTAAATTTGGATATTTGGGTTCCTTAGGGCTTGCTGACAAAGAATATGTAAAACGTTACGCAAATAGTCCAGGAATTAATAAATTATAACCAAAATAAAATAGTGGGGATGCCTGACAACATAAAATCATTTCTGCTCATAAAATTTTTTTATAACGTGTTTGAACAAAACCTTACGTTACAGAAATAGCCTACCATGTAAACTCCAAATTGATTGGAGCGCAACAAATGAAAGACTAACCACGATTGGTCGGGCTATAAATACTATCTTTCGTTGTTAGGGGAGACGTGAAAAGGTAACATTTTTTCAAACACTTGTCGAAACGTGGCTCCATTGGCTAGACTCGCTGATATACTCACTTAGGAGCGTTAGTTCGAGACCACTAGTGCAAATAAGCTTGATAAAGCCACAGTGCGTTGAAGCCAGCTCATATTTTGCTAAATAAAAGCCTGGAACATAAGCAGATGGGAATTTGTGCCAGAATTCATTGCTAATCAACGTATCTGTGTTTATTCTATGAATTGTGGTAAGCTTAAACCATTCAGTATCTTGTAATGAAAATTGAATGTGAATTGTTAATTTATGCCTGTATATATGTGTAGTTCAGTAGCAAACATGATGTAAAACCTATAATGCTCCCGCCTGAACAGAAGGTGTCGGAGGAAAGTAAAACTGCATGGAATGGCCAAACAGTACACTGACACCTAGATTATTGATTAGACAGAAATAATGCTGGAAGTGCAGAGGCGTGGTAACCATTAAGGAGGTAAATACTGGTATAAAGTATTTCAGATGAAGCTGACAGTTGGCCTAACGCTCTGAACTCAATGTTTGTGATGTATTGTGCTCAGTGTAAAAAGAAAGTATAAATTAGTTATGAAGTAGAAGGTACATCCTTCTTGTTTTCAGGGACCGTGGTCTTGATGGTATTGAGCAGCACCTGGTTAGAGCTGTGCTGAATCCAGAGTCGGACAGCATACTCCTTGGTCCATCTAGCTATCAGTGAGGTGTCTCCAGAGCCCAGGGGAGAATTCGAGCAGAAGAGTCTTTTCCTGCCGCCATCACGCAAGATAAGCTGATTTGGCCAGCTGAGCTCAACATTATGTCCCCTCATCTTGAAATGACTTTGTAAAAATAACATTCAGAGGGGAATTTAATTGTCTTAATATCAGGAACTGAGAACATCTCTAATACTAGTCCCAAAAGACAAACTATTGAAGTCATGATGACAAATACCAACAGAGCTTGAACAAAACAAAACCAGTATTACCTCATATTACTACTACACAACTGACACACATAGGATATTTTAATAATATATGTCACTACAATATTCATATTGATAAAGTCTGTACATATACTTGTAATTAAAATTGATTGTGATTCCTGGTTCCTTTGTATTTGAATCAGGACACATATACCTTTATGACAACAATGAATACATATTGTTATTTGAAAAGTTATCAGTGACTCCTTAAGATATTCTCATAGAGTGTTATATGTATGTGAGTGTCACAGTGTTGTCAAGAGTAGTGGATTAAATTAAATTGTTTATCTGTCTGTTGTTGTGACTTACACTTCATCATACACATATCCTAGACACATAACGTAGTCATCACACTATTCCAGAATAATTCTGACTGAGATATATAGATATGTGGTAGCAAGTAAGGTTATCTATAATACACTACTCTTAATAGATATAGATACCTTCACAGCTGATCTCAGTCAGTACACTAAGTCCCCTATAAATATTTATAACATCCCACTTCACCACAACAGCTCAGAAGCGCTCTGTAGAGGTTCCGACTGGAATTCCGTTACAGTGTTAAGTAGACGGTAATCGATGCACAGCCGAACGTTTTTACTGGGCTTCTGCAACAGCACTACGCTCGCACTATAGGGAGATGTAGACTCACTAATAATTCCTCCTTGACGTAGCTTGTCTATCTCTTCCCGTAGCGTATCAGCTTTAGCATACGGAATAGGGTAAACTCTGGTTCGAACAGGTGTCTGATTTGTCAGTTTCATATCGAACTCTACGAGATGTGTTTGCTCAGGTATGTCCGTTAGAACTGCTGTGTACTGTTTCAGGAGTGCCCTCGTGACTGTCTGTTGTGCTTCCGAAAGAGTCACCGAATTTATATCTATGAAAGATTCCGTTTGTTGCAATGGATATTCCATGCAACTATCGTCATCTTCAACATCTTCGGTAGCTATGGCGACCGCCAGGAGATGTTCGGAGGACGGTACCGGTCGTTCCAAGTATTTCTTTAACAGATTTACATGGTAGACCTTCACCTTTCCTTTAATATAGATCTGATAGTTAGTTGTTGAGATCTTTTTAAGGACGGTGAATGGCCCTTGCCATCCGATGCGTAGTTTGTTGCTTCCGTTTGGCAGTAACAACAAAACTTTCTCCCCTGGTTGTAGTTCTCTTTCTTTCGCTGCTTTATTATATCGTTTAGCAAGCTTTGCGCGTGCTTTCTTAAGGTTGGTTGTTGCCAGATCCCATCCTAGCTGTAACCTTTTCTTAGTTCCGATACGTATTTACTGGCTGAGACGACTGTCTCATCTGCCCTCTGGTCTGTCAGGGACCGAAGTAAGGCTTCTAGCTACCCCTTAATAGGTCTGCCGAATAAAAGAGTAGCTGAAGGAACCCTGTAGATGTATGGGGGACTTCCCTGTAGGCGAATAACGCTGCAGGAATGAAAAGGTCCCAATCTTCAGGTTTCTCTTGGTCCAGATTACATAACATCATGTTGAGGCTATCAATGGCACGTTCTACTAACCCACTTCCGGCCATGAAAGGGTTTGTGTAGATGTGCTGGTTCCTGAAGATCTTAAAGATCTCCTCCGTTAACACGCTACGGTATGGGGATCCGTTATCCGTCAAAACTTGTTGAGCGAATCCCAACCGTGTAAAAATTTGCACTAGGGCTTCTGCGATATGCTTGGAATTCGTGCATGTTAGCGGTATAGCTTCGACCCACACAGTGCATGTGTCGACTAAGGTCAGGATAAACCTGTTCCTTCTTTTAGTCCTTTCCATGGGTCCTATAATGTCGACAGCAACCCGTTCAAATCGTGTTCCTACTATTGGCATCTCACCCATGGGAACTGGGGGTGTCCAATGCTTGGGTGCCACCCGTTGGCACTTGGCGCAGGATTTCACGTATCTGATAATATCAGTATTCATTCCTGGTCACAAATAGTGCGTCGATATTCGCTGATTAGTGGCGTTTTTTCCCATATGTCCGCTAAAGGGAAGAGAGTGCCACATTTCTAAGATTTGGTCTGTGGACTGCGTCGGTATTAGGAGCTGATTATGCCCTTGTTCAGGGTTGCCCGTTCTACGATACAATACGCCATCCTTAGAAAAGATGTCTCCGTTGTGTCTGGGGTCCTTGGCCATGGGCAGTTTCTTAAAGCAGGGCTCCAAGTTAGGGTCCTTTTATTGCGCCTCTTTTAGTTCCTTAGGTAACAAATTAGGCGCAGGCTCCCGTTCCTTCTGGGTTTGCTCTCTTGTTGTTACTGCTGCCACAATTGGCTCTTTCGGCCTCCCAATAAACACATATCTACAGCCAAGTATGACTGGGTAGATCGGGTCATCCATAAAAGCCGCTTTGATCATACCTCTGACAAAATCAGAGTGTATTTCCACCAATGCGATGGGAAGCGTCATGGGTGCATCTCCTTTGAAAACTCCACATAGTTTGACGCTTTCTTTGGTCTCTTGACCGGGTTTGACCAAGTGTCTTGCTACAATGCAATCAAAGGACAACCCTGTATCAAACAAACAATATGTTGAAGTCCCTTTCAAAATAACAGTTCCTCGCGTTGAGGGCCTCTCCCCCCTCAGATTGAGAATCACTGACATTAATTTTTCCTTACGAGGCTGTTTGCAAGCATCCGATGCGATTAGGCACAATGTGCTTGCCCTGATCAGATGTCCCTTGCGCAGGGGCTTTCCCTTTGTCACCCTGTCCTTTCTGGCCACGCTGCCATGAAGGGCGGTAGGGTTAATCAACATCTTTGTTGTTGGTGGGGTACTTGTTTTTAAAGAATTTCGATTTTTCCTGGGGAGGGTTCTGAGGTACAGTTTCTCGTTGATTAGTGTGATGAGAAGAATGGGAAGACTCTTCTAGATTATTTTTTCCGCCAAGGCTCATCTGTCGGTTTGTGTTTAGAGCTGGGAAGCTCGGCCAAATTATTTACATAACGTTTAGCCTTACTGAGGATATAACCCAACTTTACTGCGCCTTGTTCAGCTAGAAATCTACGGGTGTCACTTGACAAAGTGTTCCTTATTTGTTCGGTTACAACGAACTCCTTAAGTCCTTCATAGGTAGAGTGAAGCTCTGTAAGCTCCAGGCACTTTGTCAAGTATCCTTTCAGACGAGAAGAGAACTGGTGAAAAGTCTCAGTGCTGTCCTTTCTGCTGTTAAGGAACAGTTGCAAAAATTTGCGAGCGTTCATTTCGAAACGCTCCAGTAAAGCCTTCTTTAGCATGTCGTAGTTGTCTTGATGGCTGCTTCCCAGTTTTTCGTACGTATCATACGCAGAGAATTTTAAAGCCTGCGAAAGCTTCAGACACCAACGCGACCTTTCTAAACCGTACAGATTTGCCATTCTCTCAAATTTTTCTAGATAGCAGTCAATTTTCTCATTGGGGCTTGGGAAGGATTCCAGGGCAAAAGACATAGCTGTGAGTTGGGGAGATAGAGTGCTGGATTGATCAGTTAAAGATGAATGGGGAGAAGACGGCTCTCCGTTGCTGGAAGTAGAGGCAGCCCCACGGCTTTGGACCTCAAGAGCCTTAAGAGCCAATTCATGCTGTCTCTCCTTCTCTCTTTCCTCATGCTGTCTCTCCTTCTCTCTTTCCTCATGCTATCTCTCCTTCTCTCTTTCGTTTGCCCTGCGAGCTTCCATTTCTGCCTCAATTTTCTTCTGCTCCAGTTGACGCTCTTCCGCTTCTTTCATCTCCGCTCTATCTTGAGCTTCCTTCTCTCTAGCTTCTGCTACTTTCTTCTCCGCGTCATGTCTATCAAGTTCTTCCCTGACAAAAGCTTTCTCTTCTTCTCCATGTAATCCATCTTCCCTTAGCATTGCTCTAAGTTTTGAACGCTCAGCCATTGCACATAACTAACTGAGACTTACCCGAGAAAGAAAGAAGAAAAAGGATACACTGGTTCCCTACCAATTACGAGAAAAATACAAACAAATATCCTGTTATTTAACTGAGATACCTCCTCCTTTTTATCAATTATCTAATCTATCGCTGTATTATCTGGCAACTAGGCACCTAATACAGAAAACTAAGCCAAATAAATGGCAGATCGGCTAACGACTGGACAAACTATTACTAACGGTGGAAAAAACTAATTTTTTTCCAAAAATTTAAGGAGAAAAAAAATTCCCTTAATTTTTAAGTCCACCTACAAGTTCACCCCTGAAGTCAGTTAAGGTAAGGGAGGCAACTAACTTGACGACTTAGTCAGAATGCATTCCTTAGCGTTAGCTCAAACACCGCTGCTTAAAAAAACCTGGTGATTGACAGACAATCACGCGCTACCAGTGGTGTTGTAGTACAAAATCATTACATAACATCTCTCCGACAAAGATCACCCTCTAAATCTAACTGTTTGTAATTGTAAAATGCTGTGGAAAAAACCAATTTATATATGTATATGTGCGTGGTCAGCAAGCCAATAAACAGGACGTTTGTCTAGGGGATAATATTATTAGTGTTACTTAAACTCACGAGACAACCACACTCTGCTCTATCTAGACTATAGAAAAGATTAATTATCAGATTTAATCAATTTCATAGATACAGACTGGATCCAAATTTGGAAACAAACTCAGTCTGACAAACTAGAGAAAAAAGAAAAAAACTCAGGACGTCGCACCCTTCCTGTGGTACTTGTTTAAGATCTAGCTCAAAATCCGGAAACGAGCCAACTCATTCTGTCGTAGATTTGGATAGGTATTTAAGATAGATTCTGGTCCCGTCTGAATAGAACTAAAAAAGGTGGAACTCAGTGAGAGAGAAGGTAAAGAAATAGATTTCACGAGTGAGTGACGGAAGGTAGAATCTGTCCCTGGAGTGAGAAGATACTCTAGTCCAGCCTATCTTTACGACTGTAATTGGGCTATCAGACATTTCTCCTTCCCGTATATATTAACATATACGCTATTAACCACTCACATACATACACACACAAACAGATAAAGGACGACAATCAGACGCACAAACGTGAAACTATAGTAACTGGAGTAGGGATATTGGGCTGAGCTGACCAACACCGGTAATTAAGTTTTGTAAAGTTTATTATCATAAAAAATATTCTTTACAACATTTAATATCAATAGCAATAGAAAATCATAGTTTACATAAATTAGAAGAATAAACCCATAAGTGCAATCCCGCTCTGTTGAGACAAGATCCCACAAGAAGAAGTTAATTAACACCCCAAATGGTCAAAAGATTTGCGCTATGGTATAGAATTTGACTATACTGTAAAGAACAGAGTTCCTAAATAATCTATCCTGAAAATAACAGTATTAACAAACATAGGAAGAAAAAACAAAGTGAGTACAATGATTATACTACCAAAAAAAAAAATTCACTCTCTCTTTCTCTCGCTTCTGACAATCAGTGGCCACTTGCAGTCTCGCTTACCTAATCGTTTTTTAGTAACATCTGGAACATATCTCCATGATACAAGTAACAATACCAGTGTTTGGTTTTGGGCAAAATAAGCCCCAGTTCCTCCAAGACTGATTAATCTTCCTGTTGGGGAACGCTTACTTTGGTAATGATAATTGGATCTGTTTATGTCACATCAATTAGTCCAGGTAGGAAAATAATTACGAGATTTAGTGTTCGCAGTGTACAGTAGCTGGTAATTCCGATTACTTAAAGAGAATGTCAGGTAGATAAATCTTGCTGGATAAAACTTCGCCACAACACAGTGGTCGGGAGTCGGGTAGTGTTAAGTTTGATATTTTCGCCACAGCGGGCTGAATGTAAAATGAAAATGGAAAAAGAATCTGAGTAGCTACGTGTCCAGTTACATTTATTCTTAGTGTCATATATTGTACTCTCTCTCTTTCTCTCTCTCTCTCTCTCTCTCTCTCTCTCTCCCTCGGTGAAACAAGAGGGCCGAACAGGTCAACCTCGAAGTCCTGATATAAACAAGAATGTTTGTAGGTACTATTTGACTTAGTCCCCTTTTTCTCAGATTTAAGTCGCTGGTAGGTTTGGTTTGTGATCCGTACTAGATTAGGAAGAAAATACAAAACATATAACCACAATATCAGTATAGTATCCTAACCCGCGTAAAGGTGTGATTTATTATTATCCACTCGGTTATTAAATTTGAAAGAAACCATAAATGTCTAGTATATCTTATCGTTTATAACCCACGAAATAAACGTTAGTCATGTATACAATTACTAATAATGAATTAGAAATAAATATATATATATATATTTCGTCAGTACTCAAACGCCTAGGGCATTTACTAATCAATTTAAAATATCTCTATCTGTGAGATAGCGAGTAATTAAATTTACGTTACCGCTGGAAAATTTAGCTATAAGTTATTTAATCAGCTAGCCAATTAACACAGTAAATCCTAGTGAAATATAATGACGAACTTTAACAATTAAATCACTCAAAAATGATAGTATATATACTGGAGCCCATTAAAAACGCACCACCTGTATAATCCAGGAACAGAGTGGGAAATGTAAATATAAGTGTTTACAAGTTTTCATTTTTCGAATCTTTATTCATTTTCCTATGAATCCTTGCTGGTCATTAATTTGTACATTTGATTGTTATGAAATTCATTGCATTCTGTGCAGGCAAGGGTGAAAACCAAAAATGCAACCAATAAAAAAATTCATTCACACTATCCTCAGTATCTGGTATGTCCACCGTGTGCTTGCAAACAAGCTTGTCAGCGGCTCCGCATGGAACGCACAAGTCTCTGAAGGAAATTCCGGGGAATCAAGTCCCATTCACGTGTAAGAGCAGCTTCGAGCTGTTGCAGATTAGCTGGAAAACCTTGCCTGTAGACTCTGCGTCCAAGCTCGTCCCACAGATATTCTATAGGGGACATGTCTGGTGATAGGGCAGGCCAATCAATCGTCACAATGTTCTGTTGCTGTAGATATTGCTGCGTAATGCATGCGGTGTGCGCACGTGCGTTATCCTGCTGGAGAAGCTGCAAGTCTGGATAATTTGTGAACGCAGGAGCAACCAATGAATCCAGAACCTCATCTCGATATGTCACAGCATTAACATTTCCACGGACGACGTAAACAGGCAAGCGATGGTGAAAACTGAATCCTTCCCAAATGTGAATACTGCCACCTCCAAATCGGTTGTGCTGACGAACACAGCAATCTGCAAAGCGCTCTCCACACCATCGCCAAATCTGCATACGTCCATCAGCAAATGATATGTTGAATCTGCTCTCGTCTGTGAATAGGACAGCATTTCACTGCAGTCTAGTCCATCTGACATGTTGCTCTGCCCATTGCAGGCGCTGCTGACGATGTCTTTAAGTCAAGTTTGGCCCAACATAAGGTCGTCTTGCAGTAAGGCCTGTATCTCTGAGTCGTTGTATGACTGTCATTCGAGAAACTTGCCCACGTTGACCCACTATTGCTCTTGCTTTTTGACTTGCCGGGAGAGAACGATTCCTTAGGTGACTCAACACAATATGACGATCATGCGCAAGGGTAGTAACTCGTGGTTGGCCACGCCGAATTCTATTCCGGGCACTGCCAGTGGTTCCGTAACGTTCATTGAGACGTACAATAGTGCTGTGGTGGCAATTCATTCTTCTGGCAATGGCCCGCGAGCTCATTCCGGTCTCCAACATACCAATGGCTCGTTGGTGGTCGTTTTCGGATACTCGTGGCATTTCTAGCACATGTACTTGGTGTTTTGTCTCAACGGCCTTTTTATACTGACTATACTGCCACAACTCGTACACATTTTCAGGGTCATAGCTGTTGGGAATCATGTTGCACGTGTAACTTTCATTGGTTTCATGTAGTCTGTACACAAACCCGTGGGTTGAATCATGCACTTTCCATTCCAGCAGCCATTCGCTCTCTACCTCATGACAAACACTGGGAAAATCCATTCCCACATTTTTTTTCCAGCTTCTCGGCATCAGTATATATAATATTGGTGCGTTTTTAATGTGCTTCAGTATATATACTGTCAAAAAAAAGAAACGCAACTTTTTTGGTGTTACTTTTATAAAAGATATTCGCTGATTGGACATCAGTCAACCTATCGACTGTGTCCATCTGGTCATTAACTTCTCGGGGTTACCTGAATTGTACTCATCTCATGATTCGTGAGGTCATGAAAGAGGTCAAGGTCAAACAACATTTTTGACAATAACTTGTGACAGGTTCATGAGACTCCCGTGAAACTTACTGAACACAAAACTCTCTGACCGTACTATTAAATGCCTATAAAAGATTGACGCTCCTCGAATAATTTCAGTTGAAAATTCAATGCGCAAGTAAGGCTCATCTCACTACAGAACAACGACTCATCATCATTGGACGTTTACAGACTGGACAGTCACAAAGTGTAGTGGCCAGACAATTTAATGTGGTTAGAAGCACCATAAGTCGCCTTTGGAGGCGATTTCAAGAAACTGGCTCAGTGGCAGACCGGCCGCGCAGTGGAAGACCCGGAGTCACCTATCCTGCTGAAGACCGCTTCATACGGCTGCGTCACCTCAGGAATCTACTTGCATCTGCGTCCTCCACAGTCCAGTCAATGTCAGCAGCTCGTCGAATTTCAGATCAAACGGTCAGGAACTGGCTGCACGACCCTGGTCTTTGGGCTAGAAGACCCTACAGAGGTCCTGTTCTTACGGACCGGCATCGCCAGAACCGATTGCAGTGGGCGACCCAGCATCGTCAATGGACCGTTGGGAATGACTGGAGACGGGTTTGGTTTAGTGATGAATCATTTTTTGTGCTCCAGCGACACGATAGACGGAGAAGAGTTTACCGCAGTCCATGAGCGCTACACTCAGAACAGCGTTGATGAGGCTCCTCCACATGGTGGTGGATGTGTACTGATGTGGGGGGCGATCAACTTCATGGGAAGAAGTGACCTGGTGCAAATTGAAGGACGCCTGAATGCCCAATGATACGTCGCTGGAATTCTTCGTCCTCACGTCCTTCCACTTCTGGCTGCAAGAGGGTCGATTTTTCAGCAGGATAACGCTCGACCTCATGTGGCACAACTCACCACCCAGTTCCTCGCTGACAACAACATCCATACCATTCCGTGGCCAGCCATGTTGTCATCAGACATGAACCCCATAGAACACTTATGAGATGAACCCGACAGACGACTCCACCAGCGAGACGTGGCTCCAGCCAATCTCCGACAGTTGTCTCTTGCACTGCGGGAATAGTGGGCAGCCATCCCACAACAACAGATCCAACGGCTAATTGGATCCATGTCAAGGAGATGTCGTTCTCTGATAGAGGCCAGAGGAGGCCATACGCCTTACTGAAACGGAGGCCTCAGTCGCAAGGAATAAAAGTCCAAACCAAATTTAATGAACATCATTTCATTGTTAAAGTCTGAAAGTTTCTTCATGCCAAGATTGAAACATTAATTCCGTAAAATAAAATGTTGGTACAAGTTTGAAATTTGGTGTCCATTACCACTGCAATAACGTTGCGTTTCTTTTTTTGAACAGTGTATTTACCGCAACACAGAAAATGAAACTATCTCCAATCAAAATACTAAGAAATCCACTTTAACAATGGTCTAGGATTCGAAGCTAGATATTCCGAAAAATTATGAGGCTACCATATAAATGATTTTAAAAGCTGGGGTATATATATATGAAATAGGTATAAATTCGCTAACCAGTGCGAGATATAGCGCCTTCGCCCGTATTTTGGAAAAATCTGCGGTTCGTTCTCGAATGAAAGCTTTATTTCTCACCTATGCCGACGCAGAGACGTGGGCCAACGAGCAAACCGTCTTTTGATCTCGGCTCATTCTGTAGCTAATTACGTTCCCTGGGATCACGAACGATCGGATCAGGGCGGTAATTGTGGTTATCGCCCCTTTCTTTTCTTCATTCGCTTAAGTCCCCCTGAGGAAATGTAACCGACAAAGGTATGTCTTAATTCTACATGCGTTCAGTGTTCTGTCCCAATTTCAACAATTGCCCAATAGCTCGCGTGATAATTCAGTTAACGGCTCTGGACTAGCTAATAGGTCTGTTTGTAAAACACTCACTAGTGTCTGTAAGACAGAGAGAAGAAAGAAAAGTAGTCGTGGCTAAAATATGAGTTCGACACATATCGAAGTGCATGCCTTCTGCGTTGACAAAACGTGCATATTAATAATGAAGCAAGGTGGGATCCCAGGTGGGAGTAAAGACGTGCGGATTCATGTAATAATATTTACATAACTTGTCATACCAATTCATAATGAAGTAGACTGAACACGTAGTTAACGTATATCTTCGACGGAGACATTTTTATTCAACGACAACGAAATCCAACATCATGGGTATGTACAAGGGGATTGACACAAGTCTTGGGCCTGACCATGAAGGACATGTCACAGAGAGCTGAAATTTTATATAGTGTTTATTCCTTTTCAATATAGCCACCATCTGAATTGACACACTTTTGCCATCTCTGCTTGACCTTGAAAAGACCTTGGGAGTAGAACACCCTATTTTTCAAACTAAACCAGTCATCACATGCCAGTAAAACCTCTTCATCGCTGTCAAAATGATTTCCTTTTAGCTGGTTTTTTTTTAAGATTTGGGAATAGAAAAAAGTCTGATGGAGCCAAATCTGGAGAATATGGTGGGTGTGGAAGAATTTAAATATTCAAATCGTTGGCTGCTAGCTGCACAAGCCGTGCTTTGTGAGAGGGCGTGTTGTCTTGAAGCAAAGGAAGATTTTGAGTGCGCGTTATCCCTTGTTTCCTGGTCACAACCTTTCTTAGTTTTGTGAGAAAATCTGCATAGTACTATCCATTAACTGTGTTGCCACGAGGCAGATAATCTTTCAAAAGTACACCTTTGCCGTCCCAAAAAAACAGTCAGCATCACTTTACCTGCAGATTTCGGCGCCCTCGGGTTGACAGGTGTTGGGGAGCCCGGGGTTTTCCATTGCATGCTGGCAATTTTGGATTCGGGATCATAATGGTGTACCCAAGTCTCATCTACTGTCACCATGGTCTCAAAAAAATTTTTTGACTGACACTTTTTGAGCAACTGTTGACAGCAATTTACCCTCGTTTCCTTCTGTTCACGTGTCAACAGTCTCGGAACCCAGCGTGCACACACTTTTCTCATGTTCAGTCTGTTGCGTAAAATTCTATAAACTGTTCTTTCCTTTAGTTTTACTATACCAGCTATCTCCATAATTGTCATTTTTCGATCCTGGTCAATGATTTTCTTCACGCTTGTTGAATTTTCATCGTTGCACTCTGAGGCTGGTCTACCAGATCTTGGCAGATCAGCAACATTTGAGTGGCCGCACTTAAACTGTTGACACCAGTTTTTTACCGAAGTATATGAAGGACAAGAATCACGAAACACTGGTTCCATCTCCCTGTGTATTTCTGTAGGTGTTTTTCCCTGAAACATCAGAAATTTTATGACAGCTCGGGCCTCCTTCTTTTCCATTGTTTTGTCAAAGATTTGGAGCAGCAGATCCGGTCAATAGGGTACATTGCGCCGTGCACCGTAGCGGGAAAACCAATTGAAGAAACAAACGCGTACTTTACACATTCAGTGCAAATATGATGAACTTTAAATGTGCCAAGTTTCATCTTCCTCCTGTGACTTCTTCATGGTCAGGCTCCAGACGTATTTCAATCCCCTAGTACAGCATGCATGGTAGAATACATATCAAGGCAGCCGTTTGATTGAATTCCCCGGTTCATAAGCGCTGAAGGTCAACGGCTTGACAAAAATACATGGTGATTACGGAAGAACCAGGTATTTACTTCTTCATATATATAAATCAATCTTGAACATCATCGCGCCTGATGCTAGAGGGACACACTAGCCATCGAACATCACTGGTACAATGGAAGTTCTACCATAGCATACAAGGCCATTGGTCTCTGAGGCATGAGACGTAGAAAATCAGCCATATTCTGGCAACCATTTAAGAACTTGAAAGCTTCCCGGAAAAGTACATCAGGAATTAGCTTCATCGCCTTTCGATATAATTATGCATATTAACTTGCAAGAGTCTTCTCTACAATTTTAGAGGAAGAACGCAAAAGTACGTCCGTCTTGGACAATTACTATATCATAAAGCCTCAAGGGCATGATTTGTATCGTAACAAATCAGCGCAACAAAGTGCAATCGATAATGCAGAAAAGTACGCAAAAAATATTTAAAAATGAATATTTATCTCAGATGCGCTCACATGTGCGTCTATCAAAACTAGACTGGTATGTGTAAGTCACGCACACTTAACTCCCACGCGAAAAAAGGACTTAACAGTATACATCGCCCACCCCCCACCCATCCCGGAAAAAAAAAATTAAAAGCAAAGCTTTTCTTTCTTTTCTTTTTTTGATTAGTATAACGGAGAGGTCAATCAAGTTATATTTAACACCATATAAATATGATTAATGTTAAGTCATTATTAAGAACAGAACAAGTGGGATGGAAGTATGTAAAAGAAAATAAATACCAAATTCAAACAGAAGAAATGAAACATCATGTTCTAAAAATGTACAAAATACAAACCAAGGAGTGGTAAATGAAAGGAGAAAATGAAAGAATGATAAGAAAAGGTGAATAATGGTGACAGCAATCAACAAAGATGCTAAAAAAAAAAAAAGAAATGTCAATTAGTGAACAAAATTAAATTGTGTAATGTATGTATGTATGCGCATAAACGTAAGAGTGGATAAACAAGTAAATAAAAACCAATGCGCATAGTAAAACACTGGAAGGAAATTAACACAGTCCAAAGAAAGTGTATTGAGAATCAACCACACAGCTTAAGCAAGTATGCAAATATGGCTACATGAACTATATCTATGTGCCAAATATAGTAAGCGCTAATGATGCGCAATCATATAATAATTGAGGTGATATGTAATAGTGTATCGAAAATACTAAACTAATTAAGTTAAAAGTACAGTATTGTCATAAGTGTCCCGCATTGTTCCTGGAATATTAAAATGTTTGTAATTAATCTACAATTCTGTAGAAGTGTCTTTAAATCACAAAGTTAGCTAGTAATATTGTTATTGAACCGCACAAATAGTGTAGGAAATATATGTGTATCGTTTGAAAAATAAATTTCCTCACGTGTTAAATAAGTTCAGTTTATATCATTTTAGTTTTCGATAGAAATCGATTTAAACTCACACAATAGTCAATGTTGAACCAACAAAGTTACTGATAGTTAATTAAAATGTTAATCACCAAAATAATATTCGATGTTGTCAACAAAATACACAATATAGTATAAAATGGTGCGAAAACGGTAACATTCACTAGCGAAGTCAATGCTGGAAAACGTAAAGTAGCACGTGGGGTCATTGTACGTAAGCAACCATTTTTCAGTGATGACTGGGTAGCGTAGTTGTGCCACTATCTGAGAGTTGTAGCGGCTCTGTAAAATCTTGTTGGCATCGAGAGAAAAAATCATACATTGAGGTGTCAGAATCACGGATGCCTCGAGAAGCGAAATCAAATGTACGGAAGAAGATATAAACTCATGCAGGCACGAAATTCGCGACGTACGCACTCAGAAGTCCAATCAGCGTTTGCAGGTGAGACGCAATGATAAAATGCGAGTCAAACCGAAAGCGTAGTACTGACCAGACGATGGTCAACAATATGATGTCTATTGTAGACTTGAGACGTGCAGTTTCAATCAATTGGCGATAGGAGTGATGCACTTGCAGAGCTCCGAGTCCCATCGAGAACACATTCCGGTGAATAAGGAAACGAAAATTTCTTTTTGGCAATTGTACGATATTTGTAAAAGGTAAAAAAAAGGTAAAAAATCCCGTTACACGCCCATTGAGGCATATTGGGAATATGGTGTTAGGCCCATATTATCTTGACCGTCGGCACAGGAGGGGTGATGTGGTCGGCATCACGCCGGCTGCCTTAGCCTTCCCAGAGTTGCTCTGGTACCCATTTGGGGCTGGGTCAACCCAGGAGCCGTTTGTGGTCTAAAAAATTCCCGCCTCATCTGAGGATCGAACCATAGACCACTGCGCTAGGAAGCCAGTACACTAACCACTATGCTACCGCGGCTCCCATATTTGTAAAGGACGATATTAAATTGATCTTACCGCAAGTGGTCTGGTACATCTTTGACCACTGTCTCATGATAGTTGACCCCTTCTTTAATAAAAGAGAAAAGGTAACATTGAAAGTAGCCAAGATGACACGAGTAACAATATAGGGTGACAAGATTGTCCGAATAAAATAATAGCATAAGAAGTAAGTCGCGCAAAGGGCTATGCGTAGCATAAAATACAAGCACAAGTAAAAGTAAGAAATAATCTGAGTGTGCGCAGAGAAGTCATGAATATAAAAAAGATACCGAAGTCACAAGGAAAATCGATAAGAATGTAAGGACGACTGACAATATCAGTCTCAGTGTAAGAGAAAGGAAATGCAGTTGACAAAGGCCTGTCTCTCAAACGCTGAACTGAAGTCATAGCCTGTGTACTGGGTAATGAAAAAAGCATGAGAAATATAATAAAGATGTAAAACCAGACATGATTTATGTAAGTGAGGATATCGGATCGATGAGAGAGGATTTACCTCATCATACAAACAAAAGTAGCAGGGGCGTACATGAACCCGAAAGCATAAAGTATGAGAAAGGAGTAGAAGAAAAAAGAGAATGCAAATAGAAAGGTATCAATATCTGCGTGTAGCAGAATTTGGAACCAATTGCAAATTGAGGGAACGGTGATGAAAAGAAGCACCATTGTCCCGCTCAACAACCATACGAGCGTCCCGATTGGTATAGAAGGATACTAAAGCCTCATAATACCTGATATTGTGAGATGGCAAAATACGTACAAATTTTACGTCTGCCGTGAAGTGAAAAAAAATCAGCTACCGCATGCCATGGAGTATGAGGTGGTAGGTTGCGCACTAATACGGTGCGTGAGCGTGTAATAACACCACCATATGTGGGGATCGAACCCACGACATGCGCGTTATTAGCACGAAATCGTGCTCTAGGTGGATGGTGTGCTCTCTCTAACGAGGGAGAACCTTGGTTATTTCTTATATTTTTTGCATGTGGGAATGTGCTTAAAAGGTGCATCATACTGACTGTGCGGAGTATGATGAGTAACAGCAAAAGCAAAACCACTGTGCACAGGTAGGATAGAATCCTTATTGTTACGAACATAATGGGTATTATTTTGGGAACGAGTACTAATAGTTTTGTCCTCTGTTACAAATTTATCAGGACTCTGAAGAGTCGATGCACGGTAGGTCTGGGGAACCCTTACCTGAAATTTATCAGAGTTTTTACCGTGATCTAAAGGACTGATTGTTACAATAAGATTACTTTCGTTGGCCTGACGCCAAGAATCACTCCTATTAAAGGCAGTATCGTTATTACGTGGGAAATTATAGTTGCCTCGAAAAGATTTGTTAAAACTCTGCTGACTAGCAGCATTGCGTGTTTGGTGCTGACTCTTTGCTTTTGTGAAGTGTATATCATCAAATGTATGTCTAGCAATGGCAAACTTGACTGCAGAAAACACCTTGTTGTTTAAGACAACATCCAATAAACCGTCGACTCTGTTACAAAGTTTCGTAATAGCTACATCTGTAATTTATTTTTCTTTTGTAAGAGCCTTGCATATTGTCTTTTGGGTTTTAACTTGAAGCCTATCATAATCTGTCTTAAGTTACGTAATTGAGAAGTAAGAATCTTCTCTTTAGCAATCCTATCCCCAACATCTAATTTCAATTTTTCCGTCTGACATGTGGTCTCTAATGTAAGACTCTTAATTTCTTGTTGGAGAGTTTGGATATTTTCTAAAGCCTTCTCCTGTACAAGTTCAAGTTCGAGTGCTTCATTAGCACTATGATGGCTATTCATAAGTTCATCAATCTTCACGGGAGATACTATTTGTTTTTCCTTAAGTTGGCGATGGAGATTTGCATTATCATCCAATAGAGCAATAAGCGCTTCTGTATTTGACTCTTCGCGTTTCTTGGCCTCAACTTTTAATCTCTCATAGTTCATTTTGACTTGTTCTAGCTCCATAGTAAGAGCCTTTTTCCTTACATCGATGATCGTTTTGTAATGAGCTAACCTCATCTTCTAGCTCCTTTTTCTCCTTCTCCAGTTTAGATTGCTTTAATTTATTCTCATCAGGAAGAGCTAATTTTTCTTCTCTCCTCGTCTCAGCCAATTCCTCTATACGCTTCATCTCCGCCAATTGCAATTCTTCTTGTCTCTTCTTAGATAATTCTTCATTCCTCTTATATCCAAACAAATCTGGAGTATCTCTTGTCCTCTCTTCCGACGCATTGGTTGCATATGCTACTAAAGCCTCACCCTTCAAATCACACATCCTTCCAAAATCCATAAAATCCTGCGTAATTTTATAAGTGGTCAATTTACTTAATCAAATATTTATTAAAGGAGTCAAATTTTTTTTTCCTTTTTAAACGTGTGACATGTTCCTGTCCATAGAACCTGTATACAAATTCCTATCAATGTGAGGAATGCTATTATATAATTACCTATTTATTAATTATTCACAAAATCGTGCATTAAAAATCAAATAATAAGTCACATAAGTAGATGATACAAGATGTAGACAATGAAAACAATAGTTACAAAGACGAGATATTAAGAAACAAATGAAAACGTCCGCAGGAATCAAAGACATAATAAAGCAGAACTGAAAAAAATATTGCAAAGCTTGCAATGATAGCTGCGAAGGAGAAAACGTAGACAAATAACAACACAGGGTATAAACAATAAATTTGTATAAAACGTAACGACAGTAAGATTGATTATGACGATCACAAACACAGTAAATCATGAACCTAAGGCACAGTGAAAGAAAAACAGTACAATAACAATGTTGAAAACAGCACATCACGTCTAAACAACTATTGTCACGGACAACCAATGCAGTGGACTAAAAAATCCGTCAGCAAACATTTGCTGGAACATTCCACTGTGGGAAGTCTGCACAAAGTCCCTAAAGAGCACTTACGTAGGCCCTGGGGTGAAGCTGGGATGTTCCCCTACTTAAGTCACTACCCAACCAGCCACATAAAACATGGAACATAAAACTTCAAAATTAATAGCAGACATATTAAAGAAAGGCTCAACGTACTAACATGCAACAGTGGTACAGAACACCAATAAAGTATCCACTTATATTTTTAGAAAGAAAAAATCCCGGCCTTCGCGACACTAACGACGATGGGTCTCGGGTGTTGCATGAATGAGCCTGACGACAAAACGGGATGCAGTCCAACGTTAACCCTCACTGTAGGTGTTGATGACCGGATCACCGAAGGTCAAACTGTATGACCGTTGGGTAGACTTCCAACAAATGCTGCGTCGTTGCTGTCGTCTTGAAAGATTATTGCATCTTGACAAACGAATCATGAAAAAGAAATTTCTTATCCCTGTAGACTGGCCCACCAGCTGTTACAACCTCCGTTCTCATCATCATGTGACGTATTCTTTCCAGAACGTTGTCTCCATTACAGCTGCTCTGAACACATCACGATTCTGGGCAAGTCGACCTGCATCAGCCAAAGACAAGTTCAGACTCTCTGTGATGTCCTGGGTCCACCGTCGTCTAGGTCGACCCCTTCCCCTTTTTCCAGGGACCATGCCTTCCATCACTGTTTTTTTCCAGACTATTATATGTCTTTTTATATGACCGAAAAATTTCAGCTTCCTTATTGCGATGGTATTTAGAAGCCAATGTTCCTGTACGTTTAGTGAGTGCAGTACTTCTCTGTTGGTCTTTTTTTCTGTCCAGGGTATTCTGAACATCCTTCTGTAGCATTTCATTTCGAATGATGTAATCTTTTTTGCAACTGTTTTATTGAGCGTCCAAGTCTCGCAGCCGTATGCTGCTACTGGGAATATACATGCTCTGATCAGTTTTTTTTTTCGTACGCCCGCTAATACTCGAGGCGAAATCTCAGGTTATTATTTATGTCTAACCTGACATTGATTTTATGTGAGTATCCCTTTATTTCTTGTACAGAGACAGGTGACCCTCGCCATTCAGGCAAATACTCGCCGATTTTGGAGGTACCCATTGCAGCTGGGTCGGCTCAGGAGCCGCCAGTCCCTGGTCGACGACACTCCTTCAAATGTCCTCGCCAGGTCTTGAGTTAATCCAGTCCAAATCCTGGTCGACGAAAAATCCTCAAATGCCGTCGCCCGGGTTTGATCCTGTATCACCCGGTCGCCAGAGCGGTGTTGTAACCACTACGCTAGTTGATCAGTTGTAACTTTGTTTCTTTGCTTGTGCCTTGCCATAGGTTTTTCATCTGTATTAGTTTATGTGAAGCAATTGCAAGTTTTCTTTTAATTTCTACTGCACAGTCGCCAGAGCTGTTGATGATTGATCCTAAGTATTCGAATTCATTAACACCTCCGTTCTATGGGTTGTTAATGAAGCCAGCAAATACTATTAGCTGTTACTGCTGGCGAGGGTGATGCCAGCTTGGTCGGGCTTACTCTAGGTGGCCGACAAATTCAACAACTCGAATGGTACTATAGTGGGTCGAAAGGAAAGGCCAATGTTAATGGAACACCAACAGCTGAGTCACGAAGTTGACCAATTCATAATGAAGTAGGCCGGACACGTATATCTTCGACGGAGACATTTTTGTTCAACGACAACGGAATCCAACATCATGGATATATACAGCATACATGGTAGAATACATAACAAGGCAGCCGTTTGATTGACTTCCCCGGTTCATAAGCGCTGAAGGTCAACGGCTTGACAAAAATACATAGTGATTACGGAGGAATCAGGTATTTACTTCTTCATATATATATATATCAATCTTGAACATCACCGCGCCTGATGCTAGAGGGACACACTAGCCATCGAACATCACTGGTACAATGGAAGTTCTACCATAGCATACAGGGCCATTAGTCTCTGAGGCATGAGACGTAGAAAATCAGCCATATTCTGGCAACCACATAAGAACTTGAAAGCTTCCCGGAAAAGTACATCAAGAATTAGCTTCATCGCCTTTAGATATAAATATGCATATTAACTTGCAAGTGTCTTCTCTACAATTTTAGAGGAAGAACGCAAAAGTACGTCCGTCTTGGACGATTACTATATCATAAAGCCTCAAGGGCATGATTTGTATCGCAACAAATCAGCGCAACAAAGTGCGTCATCTGCATTCATCGATAATGCAGAAAAGTACGCAAAAAATATTTTAAAATGAACATTTATTTCAGATGCGCTCACATGTGCGTCTATCAAAACTAGACTGGCATGTGTAAGTCACACCCACTTAACTCTCACGCGAAAAAAGGACTTAACAATGACCGACCGCACAGTAAACTGTAATTCAACCAACAATCGCCTGCCTAACAGAAACAAAACATATCTTTTTTATGAGCTTATGTAATTATCCAAACAAACTCTCCTCTTACACATGATAGCAATGATAGAAGCTTGTTGACTTGAAGTTATCACAGGTCTAAGGTCATTTTACGGCAGATTGAGCATACCCGCACCACTCCTATATAAACCCGCATGCACAAACATGAGCAGTTCCGCGGTAACAGCAATGATCGAGGTTATACTCCACACGTGTGGAAGTTACTCAGTCTATCATCACTTGGGTCTCATGTTGATCTGTGTCCTTTAATGTGAGCTATTCAAACCTGCTGATCTTCGTTGAGGTAATCAAAGGGAACTGTGTCTGTGGACAACAGAAACGTTTATAAGAAAACTGAGAGGAGTCTGAATATGACAGTCAATGATGTGGTCAGAAAGAGAAGGAAGTGGAATATATTAGGCTTATCTCTAACAAAACGTCACATTTGGCTGGTGATTTGATTTAATGTCACATCAGCCATTTTAAAGTATTTTTCCTTTTTGTCTGGTCACAGACAATCTCATTCAATTGCCATTAGTGATTCATTAACTTATATAAACAAACAGCCCCAGTTAATTCTCATTAACGATCAACTAACTTACATAAAACAGACAATCTCAGTCAACTATCATTAGTGATTCACTAACCTACATAACAAACAACGCAGGCCACTTCTCAGTAATGATTCACAAACTTACATAAACGTCGAATATCACAAATAAATTACCTTATGCAGTTTCTTTAAAATATTTGAAGTACACCCTCTTTCAAAACAGTTTAACCTGGCTACCTTGGTAATTATGCAGCAATTACTCTGTAATCGTGCCTATCAAAACCACAAGAAAAAACGTGCACATAAAATACTATTATAATACCTGGTCAACGATGATTTACTGCTGGTCTATCAGTTGGAGCTTAGAAAATTGCAGATCTGTAATTTCATTAACATTGTATTTGCCATATACTTCCATTTATAATGTTGTGGATTATGCCTGTCGTGAGAAATTCTAATCCACATATATAAATTATCAGGTAAATGTAAAGCCTAACACATAAATTCAATAAAAGGAAAGAAGAATGGTAAAGAACAGTGCTGTCACAATGACTGTACTCGAAATCCCCCTTGTTTTCTGCTTCGTCTGCATATTCTCACGCTTTCACATTGATAGTAAAGCCTACTGCATCAATACACGCTTTCTACAATAACACTGTACTACATTTCTAAGAAAAACCTTGAGATACGCAAGCTGACCTATATTTAATATTCCATTCATGTCATTTTATACACTAAGTTAACATAAACGAAAAGACAGATGAACTTAGGATAGAAAGAAAGGGAGGGCTGAAAGCCGGAACGCATGCAACACTAACACGCGTCTCGCTATACAATTACTGCCATCACGCGTGCAAGGCCACATGCACTAACTTTTTTTCAAATCGACAGTGATAAAAAACACTACCCATACGAGAGTTAGGTTTAAAAACTTACAAAACGCTTATTAGGAAACATGACATTCTACTGTTTTATGTCTAAAATCCTGACATTAGTCTGACAGTAAAGCAGGACAGGTGGCGGTTCTAAACATAAAAAATAAAAAAACAACTACACGACTATCCTAGAAAATACATATTTTGAACGCAGCCACTTAGCTCCCTTAAATTTGTATATTTGGGTTCCTTAGGACTTGCTGACAAAGAATATGTTAAGTGTTACGCAAATAGTCTAGGAATTAACAAATTATAGCCAAAAGAAATAGTGAGGGTGTCAGACAACACCAAAATCAGAATCGCTCAGTGGCAGATTTTGAAACCACCATTGTACGGGAAATAGGTCCCCATGTTAAATCCTATTTGATTGGATAGAAGTAAATGTAAGGCTAAACACGATTAATCGGGCTACAAATACTAATTCTTTGTTGTTAGGGGAAACAGTAGTAGAGGTACTTTTTGAAAAGCTGTGTAAACATGGCACGATTGGTTAGACCCGCCAATATAGTCAATTAGAAGCGTCAGTTCAGCACCACATTTTCAAATAAACTTTCTAAAGCAACAGTGCATTGAGATTCAGCTTATATTTTTCTAAATAAAAGCCTGAGACAGCGGCAGATCGGATTTTGTGCCATATTCATTGCCAGTCAACGTAATTGTGTATTATTCCATGAATTGTGGTAAGCTTGATATATTCAATATCTTTTTAATGAAAATTGAATGCAAATTGATAATTTATGTCTGTATATGTGTGTGGTTCAGTAGCGAACATGAGGCAAAGCCTATATATTGCTCCAACCTGAACAGAAGGTGTCGGAGAAAAGTAAAACTGCATGGAATTGCCAAACAGTACACTGACACCTATCTTATTGACTAGAAGGAACTAATGCTGGAATTGCAGAGGCGTAGTAACCATTAGGGAGGAGTATACTGGTGTAAATTGTTTCAGATGAAGATAGCAGTTGGCCTACCGCTCTGAACTCAGTGTTTGTTATGTGTTGTGGTCAGTCTGGAAATAGATTATAAATTAGTTCTGAAATAGGAGGTACAACCTTCTTGTTTCAGGGACCGTAGTCCTAAAGTTATTGAGCAGCACCTGGTCTGAGCTTTGCTGAATCTAGAGGCTGACAGCATACTCCTGGGTCCAGATAGCGACCAGTGAGTTGTCTCCAGAACACAGGGAAGCTATCGAGCAGAGGAGTCTTTTCCTGCCGCCATCACGAAAGATAAGCTTCTGTGGCCAGAGGAGCTCAACATTATGTGTCCCCCTCAAAAATTGACATTATAATAAAACAGAGGGAAAATACATTGTTGATAAATTCTCTTTTTGGAAGACAGACGTCATCATCATCAGTTGATAAATTCTCGTAAGGTGGATGGACGTCATCATCATCAGTTGATAAACTCTTAATACAAGACCCTTGCCCTGAGCAAGAGACATGCTGAAAAAAATCTGAAGCTCACTCGAACATCACCAGAGTTAAATACTGTGTTGTTGTGTTGCTCGTGGTTTGAGTATGGAATGTCAACTTGACCTACGCAGTGGTGTGTAGACATAGATTGAGTGTATAACATGCGAATGATAAGAAGAGTTCGTGGTGTTGACAAATGTTCTTTTCTCACACTCATGTATGGCTGGAAGTCATCGACACCAACGACTGTGTACCTTTACTACAGTTTAATTTGGACGTACACACTCGACAGCACAGATAGTGACAAATCACAGGTTGGCATAATACATCATGGTACAGTGGATAAATGGTCTTGCAATGTTACATGGGCACTCATGTAGAATAATAGTATAATGGACTGTCAGTAGCCAAGCACTCAGTATTGCCCATATATATATCATCTGAGTTTACTGACAAAGCACGTCAGATTATAAACAATGTCCAAGATGGCTTCTAGACCTAACCTCGTCTAGCGAAGATTCCTTAACATAATGTCTAGCACAGATTTTTCCATATAATCAAATTGAACCGCTAGCAATGGGTTCTCATGTGTAGCAGTGATCTCTGGACTAATCAAGCGATAATACGGGCATCCCTTTTCTCTTCTTGAAAGTCACTAAATGTTTGGTTACAAGATGGCTTCTCTCGTGAGCTGTCACTCACGTTTGGATACAGATAATGAATCTGTCTTAAAGTTAGTCATTCATTAAATGTTTCATTGCTCTGTAGATTCTATCATGATACAATTGACTGCATTCTACAGGATATAGTGCTGCTAGGAATCAGAGTCGTTTTCCATCTAGTTAAATGCATCCTCTCAGATGTACAAAATCGTACCTATCGAAAAACGGTGGTTTCGTACGAGAGTTCAAAAGAGTATCTTTTATTACCTGGGTATCAGAAATATGATTCTGCCATTCCTTGGCAATAAGAATGAACACTGGGGTAAAGCATACATGATAGGTCTAGACGACTATCACTTTCCCCATAAATATAGAGATCACTTTTTCCGGCTACAAGCCGACATAGAAAAACACAGCCCATCATCAGGGCGAAGCCAAAACACACCTCTCTAGCGACACATCCGCCGAACAGCCTTTGACCTCTCTAGAGACAAAAGAACATATAGTTCGACTTAGATATGTAAAGATATACAGATATAAGACAGACTCGTCCTACTCAGACAAACAATACACCTAAATTCAGGCCATAGATATTCTGAAGCAAGAACAATCTATTACTACCCAAACAAAGAATAAATCGCAGTAAAACTGGATTCATCCGCGGAGTTCGATCGAAAGAGACGACACAACTTTCAAGGGAAGTAACTCAATAATGACTTTTCCTTAAGCACTAACAAGTATCTATTTTGTTTACAAAATATTTGCGAACATAACAAGTATACCAATGTATAATATTGTAAGATATCAAAGACTGCACGTAACAGTCTTACCACACCTCCCGGAAAAAAAAAATGGAACATTTTTTTTTTTTTTGAAATACATCTAGGAGCAACGTACAATAGGCTCACAACGCATGAATAATGCGCAGATGAAAATATCAGGAATAAATATAACGCCTAATATGAGGCTAAGTCGACTTATGGAGCGACTGGTGAGAATGTGTCTCATAAACTGAGAGAAATTATTTCTCTACAAGTATATTTTTCCAGGAAGGTGTCATCAAAGTATAATACAATTCTGGCAATTACACGATGCCTAAAAAATTCATACCATAATTTCGTATTAGATATCTTAAATTTATGATTTATGAAGAAAAATCATCAAAGCACAGCGGTGAATAAACATCAATGAACCGCTATGTAGTGATACAATCATTATATTATTAAATTACAAATGTGTATCTATCATGATATAGAAAAGGAACTACTATAGAACTAGACATATCAAGAAGTCTAAGCCCTAATAGTTATGTGGAATCATGTGGGCATCTTGACAGAATGTCTGCCATCACATTATCTGATCCACGAATAGCTCGCACAGAGAAATGAAAAGGTTGAAGAGCAATTGCATATCGAGTAGACCTCGAGCTCTTCAAATTCTTACTCTGTATAGCAGTAAGAGCTTTTTGGTCGGTTTCTACTATGAAATGTGCGCCTAGAAGGAATCTCTGTAGTTTGAGGATCGACCAAACCATAGCTAATAGCTCACGGTCTAAAACCGAATAATTCCTTTCTGCCGCATTAAGTTTTCTGGAAATATACATTACAGGATGCAGAGTTCCAGAGTACTCTTGCATTAGTGCCGCTCCAATCCCAGTGGATGAAGCGTCACTACGAAGAACGAATGTCTTATCTTTAGTAGGTAGCACTAAAATAGGTGGTGTTGAAAACAATGTTTTAATCCTATCCAGAGAGCATTGGCATTCCTGAGACCAGTGGACCATATTAGGCGAACCTTTCTTTAGAAGTGTTGAAAGAGGTGCCATGATAGAGGATAGATTCTGAATGAATCTGCCATAAAATTGAATAAGACCTAACAGACTTCTCACCTGTTTTTTAGTCTTAGGGATCGAGATGTTAAGTATCTTACTAGTATTATGGTCCTCTGTCTTTAGGAAACCATGACCAACTCGGTGGCCTAGGAAAGAAATTTCGCTAAAACCAATATAGGCTTTAGAGGGTTTCGCTGTCAGGTTGTGCTCGCGCAAAGTAGACAGCAATTCATCTAACCCTGAATAGTGATCTTCCCAAGTATCGCTGAAAAGACAGATGTCGTCTAGATATGCAATGACATCTGACCGATAAGATAGGATTCGGCGCATCATGCGTACGAATGTAGCTGGTGCGTTCATAAGACCGAAAGGCATAAAATTCCATTGGAACAAACCTCTAGGTGTTGAAAAAGCCGTGAGAGGTTTGGCGCGTTCAGATAAAGGAACTTGCCAATATCCTTTAGACAAATCAAGTTTAGTGAAAAAATGAGATTTGGAGAGTCGAGTAAGTAGCTCTTCCAGTAAAGGCATAGGTTCGGCATCGAACTTCGTTACTTGATTCAATTTTCGATAGTCAACGCAAAGACGTATGTTATTGTCTTTTTTACGAACAATAACCATCGGCGAAGAATATGCAGAGGTGGATGGTTCGATTATTTTCAAATCTATCATCTCATCCAACTCTTTCTCAACCTGTGCTTGAAAATGTATAGGTATAGGATAAGGTCTAACCCTAATAGGAGTATGGTCAGTTAGAACAATGTCATGTTCAATGACATGCGTTTGTCCAGGGATGTCAGTGAGTACATCCTGAAATGTTTGCAACATAGTTGAAACTTGTCGCTGTTCTCCTAGAGACAAATCAGGAGAGACAGTAACGTTCTTCCATGATTCACTAGAATGAAGTGGGATCATTGGAAGAGGAAGATTTACATCTGAAAAAACTTGTTTCCTCATCCTGTATCACGGACAGTGATGAGTAATGACCATGTTGTACTGGAGAATTGTCCGTTGCTTGGAAAATGGGTTGCAAATAATCCGGACGTTCATGGAATTCAGTAAGCATATTGATGTGGAAGGTTTTATGCTTCCCATCAATATTGACAATATAGTCGACATCGGAAATTTTCGATATTATATCGTACGGACCTTTCCAAGAAATAAGTAGTCTGTTTTCCCTACAAGGTAGTAATACAAATGCTTTGTCACCAGGACAAAGTTGTCGTAAGCATCTCTTCTTATTGGCAAATTGCCTTGCCTTCTGTTTCGCAAATTCAGAAGAAGAAGTTGCTAATTTGCATGCTTCGATAATCTTTTGTCTCAACGCGATGACATATTCGTAGGATGACTTTGTGTCATCGTCAATATTGTCAGCTGTTATGAGATCATGAAGCAACGACATAGGGCCACGCGGACGCGCGCCAAAGACGAGTTCAAAGGGAGAAAATCCTGTATGTTCATTGGGTACCTCTCTGTAAGCGAAGAGGGCCGCAGGTAAAACTCTGTCCCAGTCTTGAGGATGATCCTCAGTTATCTTCCCTAGTAAGTTTTTAAGTGTTCTATTAAGGCGTTCGACCATACCATTAGACATTGGATGGTAGATACTACTTAAAGATCTATCTATCTGCAGCGTAGACATTACTTGAGACATGGTATCTGATATTAGTTGGGTGCCATGGTCTGACAATATCTCTCCGGGGAACCCCAGACGAGAAAATATAAGCCAAAGAGCATCTGCAATGTCAGCAGTAGTAATGCTCTTCAGAGGAATAGCCTCTGGCCAACGTGTGCACATATCAACACACGTCAAGATAAACTGATGTCCTCTGGCAGACTTGATCTTAAATGGACCAATAATGTCTATGGCCATTTTTTTGAAACGGCCGAATAGGAATGTCCGCCGCCTGAATGGGTGCAGCATGCCGTGGACCTTTGGATTTAACTTCCTGACATACTTTACAAGATCGACAATAAATCCGTATGTCCTTGTTTACCAATGGCCAAAAGAAAGCCGCAAGGACTCTTGACTTAGTACGGGAAAAACCCATGTGTCCAGCACACTGAGAGTCGTGAGCGTGCTGCAAAATTTTAACTCTCAAATTCTTGGGAACCAGGATTTGAGAATGACTTGACGTAATGGAGTCTTGAACCATACGTACAAGTACGCCATTCTTCTTTGTAATCCACGATTTACGACTTGTGTCTTTATTCGGATCACCTTTAGTTGCAAGAATGAAGAATTTCTTCAGAGTGGGATCATCTTCTTGCTGTTTTATAAACGAGTCACGAGAAATTACCAAGGGATCATCTTGGTTATGCACTTCATTATCTTCAGTAGATGAAGTTTGAGGCATATTAAGAGCCTGAGCTCTAGTGACTACAGCGTTAGCAATCTGCATGTTTTGCCTTTCCCACGCGGAAATTTGTTGCGGAGTGCATTCTTTGACTCCATGAATGCGACCGATGATGAGGTCAGCGATCGGATTCGGAAGAAGACATGCGTGTACATCTCCTGTAAAGAAAGGAGTAGCAATCCTAATGATAGCAGTAGAGTATTTCTCTAATGTGCCGCCAAATGTTACACATTTGACTACTTGTCCAGTGGCACGGGAAGGATCTACGAGTGACTGCCTAACACCAATTGTGGTGCATCCAGAATCAAATAGCACAGAGACTGGATTGTTATTTACTAAACCCTTATGTAAGACAAGAGAACCTCTTCCATCATGCGCGACTGATGCAGGAAGAGCAGGAAGAGGATGGCCACAGCTTAAAGTAGACACTGTGGTTGGCTCAAATAATGTTTTGCATTGGGGGCACTGAGATGCTCTCCCAAAATCAAAAGCGGCACATGCCATATTACTAGCATCATTATTATCTTTACTCTGTTTATAGGCTTCATGGGACTCTTGTTGTGCAGAGTTTGCCTGAAAATGTGGTTTATGTCTTTTGTTTTGAGATCTACCTCGGTTATTATCACCTCTGTAGTTATTGTTACCTCTATTGTAACCCCTATTTGGGTTTGAGTCATAGTTCCCTTGGTTACCATTATCATATTCATTATAATGAGTATCTCTGTAATTATGATCTTGTTGACTCCAAGACGGATAACCCGGATAGTTTCTATAATTACTTCCTCTACGGAAATTCCTATAATTATGACCACCCCTGTGTCGCGAGCTATCAGCTCGTCTCCAGTTCTTTGAAGAAGAACCCTGAAATGATTGGTTACCTTGGTTTTGATAACTATTATGGTTACCTTTTTTATCAAATCTGTTTTGAGGTCCCTGAAATCTGTGTGAATAATTGGGATTGTATGGTGTTGCTGAAGCAACTGGCATACTCTCCTTAATCTTAGTGTTGCCAAAAGTCACGTCGGGGTGTGCAGTGACATATTGGGAACAATATTCTTCCATTTCCTTTAGAGATTTGGGTTTACGCTCATGTATAAATTCAAGGAATGGTTTGTTAACACATGACATAATCTTATCTCTGAGCAACAAATCCATAAGTCCTTCATACGTTTTTTCTGTTTTGGAAAGCTCAATCCAACGATCAACTGTGAGACGTGCCTTTGCAGTGAATTCTGAGAATTCTACACCTGTCTCAGGCACCATCGTCTTAAACAAAAGTCGATAGCCTTCCTCACTTAGCTGGTATTTTTTTATCAAAGCCGCCCTAATGACATCATAATTATCCTTATCTGCTTCTCCTACAAGGCATAATCTAGTCAAAGATTCACCTTTCAAGTTTTCTGCTAATTGATTAGCGTATTGTGATTTATCCACATTATGTGTACGACAAGAACGTTCAAATCTATCCAGCCAGAATGTAATATCGTCACTGGATTGATTGAACGGTGGAACCTTAACCTTGTAAGTAGAAGGTTTACCATTACCACTAGATGCCTGATTAACATTACTCATACTTGTCAATCTCAATTTCTCTAACTCAAATTCATGTTCTCTTATTGCTTTTTTTTCTTCAGCTTCTCTGTCTAATCTTTTTTGTTCAGCTTCCCTGTCTAATCTTTTTTGTTCAGCTTCCCTGTCTAATCTTTTTTGTTCAGCATCCCTGTCTAATCTTTTTTGTTCAGCATCACTGTCTAATCTTTTTTGTTCAGCAGCAGCTTCTCTTTCTAATTTTTTTTGTTCAGCTTCAAATCTCCTTTGCTCCACCTGCATCTGCAATTTCTTTTGTTCAGCAGCAGCCTCAGCTTCTCTTTCTAATCTTTTCTCTTCAGCCAGAGCTTTTCTCTCTTCTGCAGCAGCTTTTCTCTCTTCTGCAGCAGCTTTTCTCTCTTCTGCAGCTAATGCTTTGTCATATTGAGCAACCGCTCATTCTTCTAATTGTTGACCAGTTTTATCAAGGGATTTCCCTTGTGTAATGAAGTATTCTAATGTAGACATGATGTCTAACAATAATACTAATCACTTGAAACAATAATAATACCACAAGTTCTTAATGACTTGATTAATCAGTACACTATCCCAATAGCTGTGGGTCACAAGCCTTAATAAGGTCTTGTATAACAGTAATAATAATCAAGTACTGGTTTATACCATAATCCAAGTGCAGTGCACAGGCAATAGTGTCTTATGAAATATACCTATATAAAACATATGTCAACCAACAGAATACATAAAGTACAAATAGGACTGACAATACGAAAACGTTTGCAGAAATCAAATAAATCAAATAGGGAAATCAATGAAAATAATCACTGAATCTGCAAGGGATAACAACACAAATGACGTCACAGTATATGAATATAAATTGTGAATAGAACTGAAAGATAGAAAAGGGTAGACCAACAAATTACAAACAAATCAAAACAAAACTAAAGAACAAAAAAATATTACAAAAATAACAATAATTACAGTCTTCACAGCTAACACAAAAGCAACAGTTGTCGCAGCAAATTTTCAATCAAGAAAATTGCACCTATAGAAAACGCCCACAACGGACCCTCTATGACGTGGGATATTCTGTTGTGAGGACTCCGCCCAACCTAAACACAACCCGCTGACATATAAACTAACATACTATACAAACAAATAACATGTAAACATAAATATATAAATTATGTGTATGATAGTATGTGTTGCAAAATAGGCTCAGTTTTACAGTAATGGCAAAGTTATTTTTATGAAAATAAACAAACTGCCACTTTATTCAATTAAACATTCTGGCCTTAAATATTAAAGTTCATATATAGAAAACAAGAAGATCCATCGATGAAAATAGGACTTCTTAGTTCAATAATACTGTCTTCCTGTTAATATTGACAAGAATTGATCCAACTGTTCTGTGAAACTCTGTAATGTCTAATGTAAAAATGTCAACAACGCTGACCTACATACTGCATTCACTTGACAGGTCACGTGACGAAGTGTTGACAAAGAGCAAACCAATACTGCAAGTGTGTCGTATCAGCCACAGGAAACGGTCTGGTATCGGTAATCTGTTGACTTCTCAACTTCTGCGAGGTCAAACCCAGAAAGCTGGTCCACCAGTTGATAACTTCTCTTTTTGGAAGACAGACGTCATCATCATCAGTTGATAAATTCTCGTAAGGTGGATGGACGTCATCATCATCAGTTGATAAACTCTTAATACAAGACCCTTGCCCTGAGCAAGAGACATGCTGAAAAAATCTGAAGCTCACTCGAACATCACCAGAGTTAAATACTGTGTTGTTGTGTTGCTCGTGGTTTGAGTATGGAATGTCAACTTGACCTACGCAGTGGTGTGTAGACATAGATTGAGTGTATAACATGCGAATGATAAGAAGAGTTCGTGGTGTTGACAAATGTTCTTTTCTCACACTCATGTATGGCTGGAAGTCATCGACACCAACGACTGTGTACCTTTACTACAGTTTAATTTGGACGTACACACTCGACAGCACAGATAGTGACAAATCACAGGTTGGCATAATACATCATGGTACAGTGGATAAATGGTCTTGCAATGTTACATGGGCACTCGTGTAGAATAATAGTATAATGGACTGTCAGTAGCCAAGCACTCAGTATTGCCCATATATATATCATCTGAGTTTACTGACAAAGCACGTCAGATTATAAACAATGTCCAAGATGGCTTCTAGACCTAACCTCGTCTAGCGAAGATTCCTTAACATAATGTCTAGCACAGATTTTTCCATATAATCAAATTGAACCGCTAGCAATGGGTTCTCATGTGTAGCAGTGATCTCTGGACTAATCAAGCGATAATACGGGCATCCCTTTTCTCTTCTTGAAAGTCACTAAATGTTTGGTTACAAGATGGCTTCTCTCGTGAGCTGTCACTCACGTTTGGATACAGATAATGAATCTGTCTTAAAGTTAGTCATTCATTAAATGTTTCATTGCTCTGTAGATTCTATCATGATACAATTGACTGCATTCTACAGGATATAGTGCTGCTAGGAATCAGAGTCGTTTTCCATCTAGTTAAATGCATCCTCTCAGATGTACAAAATCGTACCTATCGAAAAACGGTGGCTTCGTACGAGAGTTCAAAAGAGTATCTTTTATTACCTGGGTATCAGAAATATGATTCTGCCATTCCTTGGCAATAAGAATGAACACTGGGGTAAAGCATACATGATAGGTCTAGACGACTATCACTTTCCCCATAAATATAGAGATCACTTTTTCCGGCTACAAGCCGACATAGAAAAACACAGCCCATCATCAGGGCGAAGCCAAAACACACCTCTCTAGCGACACATCCGCCGAACAGCCTTTGACCTCTCTAGAGACAAAAGAACATATAGTTCGACTTAGATATGTAAAGATATACAGATATAAGACAGACTCGTCCTACTCAGACAAACAATACACATAAATTCAGGCCATAGATATTCTGAAGCAAGAACAATCTATTACTACCCAAACAAAGAATAAATCGCAGTAAAACTGGATTCATCCGCGGAGTTCGATCGAAAGAGACGACACAACTTTCAAGGGAAGTAACTCAATAATGACTTTTCCTTAAGCACTAACAAGTATCTATTTTGTTTACAAAATATTTGCGAACATAACAAGTATACCAATGTATAATATTGTAAGATATCAAAGACTGCACGTAACAATTGTGTAAATTGATAGGAACTGTGAACTTTTCCCCATACTATTTCCAAAATAAACAAACGAGTGTCACAGTGTTGTAAAGTGTTGTGGACCAAATTAAATTGTTTATCTGTCTGTTGTTGTTGTGACTTACACTTCATCATATACATACCCTAGACATTCAACGTAGTCATCACAATATTCCAGAATAATTCTGACTGAGGTATAAATGTGATAGCAAGTAAGGTTATCTGTAAAACACTACACCTATTAGATACAGATACCTTCACAGCTGATCTCAGTCAGTACACTAAGTCCCCTATAAATATTTATATCATCCCACTTTACCACAATGCCTAAACTTCAAAATTGCAGCTATAAATCGTAGAGACTACAGTGCAACAAAAGACTGACCGCAGTCTATGATGAGCATAAAAATGCGTAATTGTAGAACAACTTCTGCCTATTCCTTCTACTCTCACTGTAGCTGTAGTAACACGAACGGCTGCTTCATACTCGAGCGACCACCTAACAACACTGGCTTTTTAAAGCAAACATAAGAACACACCCAGACACTAGTAAGATCACATGACGAGTAGAATATGTCAGGTTTAACAGCTTGTGTTATGCTTATAACCACAATATTTCTTACTTGTGTAAGTTTAATGTATGACTTCATTTTTTATAGTTAAACAAGACAGAAAAGAAGAAAATAAAAACACTAATTTCTCATCCATATAGCTATTTCAACAGTTAAACTTAACTTTTTCATATTCGTTTGTTTAGTTACTCACTCATTCAGTCATAAACATTATGTAACCATTTATTTATCTTTAAATACTTCACATATTACTAATAAATACAGGCGTTTTCCAACAACATTGGCCCGTTCGGTCAAGCAAAGAACTTGGCCACATGTAACCACTTACTACCACGTCTTGGAACCACGATGTCTCCAAATTGCTAGTGTGTCTTATTTCACTTCTTCCCACATCTTGGACACTCAATGTCTCCGAAGCGCTAGTATGTCCTTTCAGACACTCAAGCCTTCAGACACTCACGCCTTCAGACATCTTGTAGTAACTAGCTCATGAATGGTATTTTATGAATACAACAGCGCGTGTAATACAACTATTTCATTTGGTTAATTGTCATTTGCGTATTTTATGTTCCAGAAAATTGGAATAGCTAAGGACTTACTAAGATGCTGGTAAAGCAAACGCTGAGTGGGTCATAATTGCCTTTCTGCACACTGTGGATCATAGGACTTTAACAAATTCACGCTGAGACGTCAGATGCCATCGGCTCAATACCTTTTCGTGTCTTCTTTAGCCCTTTCGTGACTGTTTCCAATTACCTTCTCCGTGTGTTTTTAACTATTAAAGGACGTGATAGTTTTTCCATGTTTATCGTAAGGAAGTTTCAGTCGCCTTTTTATTTTTATTTTATGAGAAATATACCGTTCAACATCTAATGGGTTATAACTAGGATATATATACTCGTACTGTTCAAAAAAAGAAACGCAACATTATTGCAGTGGTAATGGACACTAAATTTCAAACTTGCACCAACATTTTATTTTACGCAATTAATGTTTCAATCTTGGCATGAAGAAACTTTCAGACTTTAACAATGAAATGATGTTCATTAAATTTGGTCTGGACTTTTATTCTTTGCGACTGAGGCCTCCGTTTTAGTAAGCTGTATGGCCTCCTCTGGCCACAATCAGAGAACGACATCTCCTTGACATGGATCCGATTAGCCGTTGGATCTGTTGTTGTGGGATGGCTGCCCACTCTTCCCGCAGTGCAAGAGACAACTGTCGGAGATTGGCTGGAGCCACGTCTCGCTGGCGGAGTCGTCTGTCGAGTTCATCCTATAAGTGTTCTATGGGGTTCATGTCTGATGATATGGCTGGCCACGGAATGGTCTGGACGTTGTTGTCAGCGAAGAACTGGTGGTGAGTTGTGCCACATGAGGTCAAGCGTTATTCTGCTTAAAAATCGACCCTAGTGCAGCCATAAGTGGAAGGACGAAAGGACGAAGAATTTCAGCGACGTATCGTTGGGCATTCAGGCGTCCTTCAATTTGCACCAGGTCACTTCTTCCCATGAAGTTGATCGCCCCCACATCAGTACACCTCCACCACCATGTGGAGGAGCCTCATCAACGCTGTTCTGGGCGTAGTGCTCATGGACTGCGGTAAACTCTTCTCCGTCTATCATGTCGCTGGAGCACAAAAATTGATTCATCACTAAACCAAAAACGTCTCCAGTCACTCCCGACGGTCCATTGACGATGCTGGTTCGCCCACTGCAGTCGGTTTTGGCGATGCCGGTCCATAAGAACAGAACCTCTGTAGAGTCTTCTTGCCCAAAGACCAGAGTCGTGCAGCCGGTTCCTGACCGTTTGATCTGAAATTCGACGAGCTGCTGACATTGACTGGACAGTGGAGGACGCAGATGCAAGTCGATTCCTGAGGTGACGCAGCCGTATGAAGCGGTCTTCGGCAGGAGTTGTGACTCTGGGTCTTCCACTGCGCGACCGGTCTGCCACTGAGCCAATATCTTGAAATCGCCTCCAAAGGCGACTAATGGTGCTTCTAACCACATTAAATTGTCTGGCCACTACACTTTGTGACTGTCCAGTCTGTAAACGTCCAATGATGATGAGTCATTGTTCTGTAGTGAGATGAGCCATACTTGCGCATTGAATTTTCAACTGAATTTATTCGAGGAGCGTCAATATTTTATAGGCATTTAATAGTACGGTCAGAGAGTTTTGTGTTCAGTAAGGTTCACGGGATTCTCATGAACTTGTCACGAGTTATTGTCAAAAATGTTGTTTGACCTTGACCTCTTTCATGACCTCACGAATCATGACGTGAGTACAATTCAAATAACCACGAGAAGATAATGACCAGGTGGACACAGTCGATAGGTTGACTGAAGTCCAATCAGCGAATATCTTTTATAAACGTAACACCAAAAAAGTTGTGTTTCTTTTTTTGAACAGTATATATTGTTTTCAATTACAAATAATATGATGAATAATTGTCGATACATGAAGGTGGAGGAAGATGGCACCACATTTCCTGTCCAATCAATGTAAATAGGGCAAGTCAAAATTACCAATTTTCGTGCATTAAAACAAACAAACAAACAAACAAAAAGTGAGATAAAACAAAACCGAACCAATTACCACAAAAAATGGGATTGGGGGGAGAGAACAAAAACAGTAAACAATAAGTTCAACATGTAAATCGTCCTCACCTGCCCCCTCCTTATCTTTCATCACCTCATCAGTCACCACCTCTTCAGTCACCATCTCATCATTCATCACCTCTTCAGCAACATTTTTAATTTGGACCTGTTCATTCACCTCTGCACGAGACTGAGCTCTAGTCGTGACAGTATTAGCCATAAGCAAATGTTGCTGTTCCCATTTTGAAATATCATCTTTAGTGCATTCATGAAGTCCAGGAATATTTCCCAGGTTTATTCCAGCAATTGGTTTGTCCAACAGACACACGAGAGTTCTTCCAGTAAAATAAGGGGTATCTAAGAATACTTCAGCAGTTCGATAATATGCAACTGTGACCCCGACTGTAATGCACTTGACTTCTTTGTCTGTGTAATCAGATTGGTCCACCAATGACCTTTACACCCCAACAGTAGTGCAACCAGTGTCCCTTAGCATTGAAACAAGTTGGTTGTTTACAAACCCCTATCAAACTCTAGTGAGCCTGTCCCATCATAAGATGACATTACTGGCAAAGGATGTCCATACAAGAGAATAGGAACTCCCTGTAACTGAAACAAAGAGTTAAAAATTCACAACAATTATTACTATTGGACAAGTCCACACTACATGCATTTTCATGAGAAACAACGTTGTTTTTTTTTACTGTATTAATGTCACTTTGATGCACAACTGCATTGGAAAGTTAAGGATTTCTAGAACGTCGAAAGTTATTGTTCTGTTGAGAACTTTTGTTGTTGTAATTATTTACATTGTTTCCATAAAATGACCTTTGGTCTCTGCTTGGCTGGAAATTCTATCCATCTCTGTTCCAATCACTGCTCTGTCTCAAGGATGATTGTTGATGTATATATCCATCATCATATGAATGGAAATTCTTTTGAGGTTGTTGTAAACTATTATTAAAATTATACCTCCCTCTGAAAGACCCAGTATTATTATCTCGATTTAATCGAAAATTTCTGTCCATGCTATGATCTTTGTCTGGGTGAATTGGACATCATAGTTCTAGCTGATGCCACTGGGAATGAATCCTTTATATTTCTTTTAATTTTCCTCTGCTGCCTTTAACATCTTCCAAATCTTGGAGAGATGTAACTGTATAAGGTGATTTAGATTCTGGCTATCGAGAACAGGTTCTTGCTGTTTTAGAATCTTTCCATGATGTGCTGACTGATCTTCCAGGTCGCACTGATGTTATCTCTCATGATATTACATTGAGTGAGGATCACTCTATCAAAGTCAGACCGTATAATATACCGTAACACTACAGATCTCAGGTGGATAGTGAACTTAAGGATATGCTACGCATGGGCATCATTTCTCCTTCTGAATCATCCCATGCTTTTCCTATGGTTCTGGTTAGAAAGAAGGACAAATCTCTTTGCATCTGCATTGATTTTAGACGTCTTAACAGTGTCACTATCACAGATGCTGAGCCTATGCCTGTTTTGGAGGATCTGTTATCATAATTATCCCAGGCTGCATACTTTAGCAAACTAGATCTATCCAATTGATATTTGCAGATCCCTTTAACTGAGAATGCCAAACCGCTAACCGCATTTATGACTCCATATGGTTAATTCCAATGGAATTATATGTGTTTTGGCCTTGTGAATGCTCCCGCGAATTTTGTGCGCATGATGCGGAGACTCTTAGGAGATAGGTCTGATGTCATCACATACATAGACGACATCTGTTTATTCCATAGTTCTTGACCAGAACATATAACATGATTACAATCTTTATTAATGCTATTTAGGAAGCATGGTTTGACATTTAGACCTTCAAAGGTTCAGACTGGTTGTCGAGAAATTTCCTTTCTTGGTCACCGTGTTGGTAACTACATGTTATACCCTGAGCAGACTGTCAAACGAATATTAGAATTAGATATACCTCGGACAAAGAAACAAGTTAGGAGCATGTTAGGACTCATTAACTTTTATCACAAGTTCATTCCGAGCTTTTCATCTATTTCTTCTGTCCTGTCATCTTTGACTAGAAAGGGTGCTCCTAATCAAATTGTTTGGTCCGATATTTGCAGTGGAGCTTTGAACAAAATTAAAACTGTACTTTCCAAGGCACCTATTTTGATGTTACCTTATATCACTAGGCCATGTCTTCTGAGGACTGATGTTTCCCAGACTGGCCTTGGTGGTTGCTTGTTACAATGGTTCAATGATACTCCACATCCATACTTGTATGTAAGCAGGACGTTGCTACCAGCAGAAACTCGGTATTCCACCAGTGAAAGAGAACTCTTGTCCATCTGGTGTATGGGCAAGTTATCACACTATTTACTTGGCGCACACTTCTACCTCTAGATAGATCACCGTCCACTAACATCCCTAAATAAAAAACTACAACAAACAGTAGATTACACAGATGTTCTTACTTATTCAAGAATATAGATATACAATTATCACCATCAAGGGATCAGAAAACTTTCTGGCAGACCTATTGTCAAGGAACGTAACTGGAAAATGACATTGTCTGTGCCAGATGTTGACATTGTCTGATCTTGTTTTGTTTTCAAGTACCATACCATCGAAACATTTATTTTACGATATTCATTGCATTTTTTGAAAGATTGGATGACATTGTGTCTAAACTGTTTAGATGTATCTGTTGTCAGATTGGATGACATTTTGTCTAAACTGTTTAGATGTATCTGTTTTCGTGTCATTTGGTACCATAATTACTTTTTTATATATATATTAGTCTGAACAGAATGATTTTTCTTTCCTAATATATTAGTTCTTGGGCTAACTATCTACTGTTCTCAAGCGAAAACCCTTGGTTTTCGCTTGGGAACAGGGGGGCAATGTTGGGAGTTAGAAAATGCAGCAGTTTGAATGCCCAGAATGTCGCTTCGCTACCCCAGCCCAATAGCCACTCTGTGTCACGTGATGAGACTGGTAATGAAAGGATTGCTAACGAGGCGTGTGCAAAAAGAGAGAGATAGTTTAGCAGCGAAGGGGGTGGAGAAAAAGGCTGTTTTGGCTGCTGAGATGTGTATATGGGTGTGTGTGTGTATGGACCATAAGATATATTCATGTGTACAAGATCAGAAATGTAGCTGGAGAGTTACAGAGAAGGAAATTTCGAAATTGTCCTCTTTTCACACAACATGCCTAAGAAAAATTCTCCCAATCTTTTGGCCGAATACCATCACCAACCAAGATCTGCTTACTCGGAGCAAGCAAGAGGACATGCACACCATAGCTGGCAGACGCTGGAGCTGGGTTGGCCATGTCCTCAGAAGAGACCTGATGCCATCACAAGAACAGCTATGCTATGGACCCTTGAAGGAAAACGAAAGAGAGGCCGACCAGAAACAACTTGGCGGAGGACTGTGGAGGCTGAGATGCAAAGAATAAACCAGAGTTGGGGCACTGTACAAAGGATGGCCGCCGACCGAGCAAAGTGGAATCAATTTTGCCCTACAAGACGCCACCAGGCGTAATGGCCACTGACTGCTTTGACGGTCGGCGGCTAAGGATCAAAGAAGAAGAAGATCAGGTATATTGAAATATGCAAGTGTATTCCATATTTCATGATTAAAAGGATTGTTTCATACACGTGAGTGACTTCTATAATTATTATTAATCTTGGTTGTATACAAACTGACCGACCACATCAATGGGTCTATTGTAACGTTGTCCGTATGTAATAAAGTTTATGGCTGTCAAGTGGCAGTTATTACTTTCTTTAAAGAAAGCGGTGCGTAAATGAAAAGAAAATTAATATTTGTCTGCAAGGCACGTAAAGAAAGAACCCTGAACATTAACTTCAGATGAATATTGTATGTAAACAACATACATTTGCAAAACCGTCACACGAAACAAAAACGGTCTTCAACAGTCTTCATGTCCCGAGGACAGCACCATTTCACCTGTGATGAGTCTGCCCCCTTCCACTTTGTTTCACACAGTCCCAGAACCTCGATTTTATGTTCCCTCATTTCTGCTGCTACTTGTTCCGCTTTCCCTTGTTCGTTCAATGTCCGTACATTCCAGTTGCCAAATCTGGATGTTCTCCTAGAAGAAAGAAGGTTAGTCAGTAACACAGACTCCTTTCAGCTTTCTCTGTGTTGCATCATACGCCGCCCTGCGAGAGGACCTTCTCCTGTCTTGGATGGCTGTGTTTGATGTTCCTTAATTGACTTGTCCATGTTTGTTGAAGTTTTTTGTGGTTTAAATTTCTTTACAAGATGGGGTAACCAGCCCCATGCCCAACCTTACTTAGTCACTTTCTATGACATGCATGCTAGGGAACAGTGTTACTATTCTTTGCTCTTCTTTCGGGTCCCGGTAACAGTGGTGAAAGCTGGTTCATGTGTCAAGTTATTTGCAGTGATGAGCTTGCCAGCCTCATATGCTACAGTACATCCACAAGCAGATTATACATGTTAAAATGTGTGACAAAATAACCTCGAACGTCACATCTACCTGTACCATCCTATACAGACCCCAGACCCCGTGCTCCACAGAAAGTGTGCTCTTCACTTTAGTTTTCCCACCTCTGACAGTATTTGGTATTTTTGATTCATTGTTTACACTCCCTTCCATCACTTCTTGTTATGTCAGGACTTCAGCGACCATCTTTTGATGTATAAGGTAATCAATCCCTTTCGTTTGAACCCATATTGACACCTGGGATTGGTAGAGAGAAGTGTGGTTTACTAATATGCAACACATTTTCCTGCCCGGCCTGAAAAGTGCAGGGGAGCTACCGGATTAGTGAGTAAACAACCTTGGGATGACCGTAGTCGATTATCTTTTCACTTAGGTCTCTATCGCACCAAGCTGTTGTCAATGTTTCCAGAGCCGGAAGAATGATGTAATCGTCCTGACAAGACTTGGAAGAATAATTATCCATCTTGAAAGAGATTACCTGTGATAAATTTTGTAATGTGGGTGTAAACGTGATCGATAATAGACGGAAAATGGTGATTGTAAACAACACATTTATGTGTGCGTTTGTTACGCAGACATTTTTTCTTGAGAGAAAGGGACATATACACATCTTGCATGCTTTTGGCTTGGCATTTGAAATATAAAAATACAACATTTCTGATTGGAGCCTTGCCATATAGTAGCAATCAGGTTGTGGGCCGAATGTTGCCTTATCATTTAGGGCCTTGTGAGTTTACCGCACTGTAAATTTCAACTCGTCAAGAAGGCAGCCAGAATAAGGAATAGGATAAGGATTCAACTTTAAAGGGCCAGACAACGTATTGAGCATCTTGTGGACTTGTATCACAGTAACACTGAACTTTCATTAATACCGAAAGCCCAGAAACCTAAGAACCTGAACACTAAGTCGTAGTGGGATTCTATTTGCAAAGTAATACTCCCGACCACGCGTAAGAGGCATCTTAATCATGTTGCTTTAACTATTTTACTAAGCCAGAAGTAGGTTAGTATTCCCCACGAAATTTGGGGTAAGTTGTACATTTTATAATTCAATATTTTGCGTTAATTAACATGTGAAAATTGCTAGTGTATGTTCAAGTCATACGAGGTTGGCAACCTCAGCATATAGAATGATGGTGTAATGAGCCACCACTACAAAAGCTGGTGACTACGCGGGTTTCTCATAAAGAGCCAAAAGCTGAGGTAATAACAAGTTCCCAATGGAGCAAGGCGTGGATGGTGAGGGAACTAATGTAACATGTTCAATCAGTTCAAATGTAAATGTAAACATGTTCAGCATAAATGCAATGTGTTTTCCGCTCACTGGGATTAATATTAATGCTCAGAGAGGGTAACGTTCTGAGGCAGATTGGATGGTGGAATGAAAAGAGTGGGGGAAGGGGGGGGGGAGACCTGATTTTGTGTCGGGAAACCAAATAATCAATAGGGAATTTGTTTCTCTCTATTTTCATTACAGTAGTCAGTGGTACAAATTGTTGGTGCTATCTGTGGAACACGTGAGTGGTATAAGTGGCCCTGCAGTCAAAGCTAGACAACTACAGCAGACTGGTCTTAACAGACGCTGGACCACCTTCGCATTTACCCCACAAAACTACGAAGGACAGCCCTAGTCGTGACCAGTGACGAGAGTGAAGCAGTCCATAAAATGCAAAGAAAAAGCAACGCATGGAGCAGAAACCAACTGACATTTTACTGGCAGCTAGTACCCATTCAAAGCTGCCTACACATTCTGCTTACACACTTGCACACAAATCACACATCCACACACACTAATATATCACACGTTACATGTTTTTGGAGTAGGTCCAAATTATTTCCTTAGATTCAATAATATATCTATTTCCAAATCAGAAAGACCTTTGCAAATCAGTCACCTATGATGAAATGTTAAAGACTATCTGAATTCACCACCGTTGTTTATTTTACAATTGTTAACGATAATAGACTATTAAATTTTTTTATCCGTAAATATATAAATTTATAGTTGATTTAGTCATTTTGAGTATGTCTCAGTCATATTAAATACTTACAACAGAACTGTTTAAGTAATATTTTACTGAGTTAAATCAGTTGGGGGCTCATCAAAACTAGCAAAATCTTAACTCATAGAAGGTCAGGAAAGTTACAAAGTTTACGTGGGCTGGATCCTATCAGCCGGAGTACTTGATTTTAAAAAATTCCTATGATGCTCCCTAGACTTGAAGCACCGTTCTTCAATTCACATCCCTGCCAAGAGTAATCCTGATCACAAAGTACACATTTGAAGACCTTCATTAGATACGCTGAATTGTAGCCACTTTGGACCATCACTGCAGAGCAAGGGGAGTAAATCCCGTGACAAAATGCAAATATAAACTGATAAAATACGCACATTGCAACTTACCCCGATATCGAGAGAGCAGAGGCTTTTTGCACAATGTGGGGCAAATGTTTAAGATGGCGTACCTTTCAGAGCTGTTAGGTGTTTGGGTGCACTTGAAGTAGGATCCTAGAACTTGAGGTACAAAGTTATGAATCTGGAGTTACTTACTTCTAATCTTAAGAGTTCACTTCCAGTCCTATAGGCTCTCCTATTTATGTGTCCGAATACTCTGTGTTCTTGGCTGCCTGTGGTTTCTCTTTGACGAAATTGGAAGTCAGTGTAGTAGTCTTAGAACGCGGAATGGTATTAGTGAAAATGTTTGCCCACACAACCATGTTCCTTCGAAGACGAGAGGCCCAACCAGCAGCAGTCTATCTTAGCATCTCAAATGCCAAACCAATTGCAAACAAGTGTCTGATTTTGTGTGGACCCTCACTACCCTCATGTACAACATTACTACATGACAACATAATATATAGCCCTTTACATGTGATTTTCAAACTCCAAGACCATATTATAACTTCTTGCCACTTCCGCTGGTACTTGTCATGTTTAAAAACTCACTACTTCACATATCTATCGCTGATAATATCTTCCAATATGTTACTTTCCTGTAATTAATTATTTCAACAAAGTAAATCTGCCATACTTATTCTTTTCATGTCTTATTTGTTAACAAGATTGTCAAATATCCCAGTGAAATCAACCTGGTATTTGGGCAGGTCATGTTTGCGAACTTAATGCCTCGTGTCCAAATACCGTCTGCCCATCTATATTGGAACACCTGTGCAACTTGGTGTGTGGCAAATTATCTGCAGTCCATGTCCCCGTATTGCGTTTGCTCAATCAACCCGTCTTGCACCTTAAGGCCACCTGTTATGTGGACCGGAAGCTGTTACATAATTTAGTACACATACAACTTCTCCCTGCACAAATAGAAGTCAATGTTGCTTCAAAACAGGTCAAGCGTTCAAGTAAAGGATAAAGGAGTGACGAATTAAGACAGGATATGTTATGATACGATAACAGTGAACGATGAAAGCGTAAACAATACACGTGGGAAGAATTAGCAAGTAGAATGAATGAGTAAGTACATCTGGAGTTAACTGAAGACAAGAAAGAGAGAACAAACGATTTCGTCACAAGGTTGAGCGGGATATCTTTTCTTCCAATTAAAAATAAATTCATTAATGTGATCCCTACTGAAACCTGCGTTATCACATTATGGTGGTCGTCCACATAAGGCGCTATGCAGTGAGGGGGAGGGAGAGGGTCTAAAATTGTGTGACGATGGTGTTTGCAAAAATGTGACCACACACAAACAATACCAGCGAGACTTGTTTTCTTCATAATGATGTCGGAACAAAACAGATTTTGTAATCTAAATCCTCAAAGTCATCCTTTATCCACAACAGCTGACACTCCGAAGTGGACGTCTTTCATTAATATTATAATTGCAGCTAAAATATAAAATAACTTATACAAAATATACATGTCTATTTTCAAAATAATGTATTCACACTGTTGAAGTTTTTTGTGGTTTAAATATTTATTTTTTTAACAGGATGAGGTAACCATGCCCATGACCAACCCTCCTTAGTCGCTTTCTATGACATGCATGGTAGGGAACAGTGTTACTATTCTTTGCTCCCCTTTCAGGCCCCGGCAACACACAATAAGAATACAAAAAGCAAGAGGGGCTTTCATATTATGACGGATGAATTCATCATAAACAAATAAATATACTTAAAGTTGCCATTCAGAAGTACTTTTAATAACAGAAATGATCTTTGGGTCATATAACCACCGCCACATGCAGCTACATCTACAGTTTCACCTAGCCCGACAATAAAGAAGCACTACTTAAACCCAATGACAGTGAAAAATTAATAATATCAAATGCAACAGTAAACAATCGTACTGACAACGTATGATACGAGATCCCAGAAGACTGACAATGGACACCCTAAGGTACAAATTACATAACATTATTGAGACGAAGGGGCAGACCGTAAAGTGCCAAAAGGCTCGAGGCAAAAGGAGAAGGCACCATGCCTCATCGGGTAGAGCAAGCCACATTCCTCTTTAAAGCGAGACTTGAGGTGGACATTGAGTGTTTTTTTTAAAAATAATTCGAGAAACAGATGAGACATTCTTGCAGGGGTGGAGGTAAAGAGTTGCCAACCCGACATAGCCAAACACAGTCTGTTCTCGGGAAGCAAAACAACAACAGAAAATTAAAGTCAATGAAGTTTCGAGAGGCAAGAGGACTCTTGTCACTGTTGAGTTCGTTGTTGATCCCTTGAAGATCTGTTGAATAATAAAGAATGGTTTTTATGTTATTATTTCGTGTGCTTCTTACTTGATCTTAAGTTGTCCTTAATTGAGCAATTGTGCTGATTTGGTGTTTGCAGAAATGAAATGTGTGAAGCAACAGAAATAATATTGAGCACTTAAGATGCAATATGAAGGCAGCTGACATACGTAGTAGTAGTAGTCTACAACCAGAAGGGTCTTGAAGATAATATAGCCTTGGGAAATATATGGAAATCAAGAAAAATCGGATCCAACACGAAAATAAGAATCTTCAACTCAAATGTCAAGTCAGTCCTATTGTATGGCTCCGAAACATGAAGAACAACAAAAACAACAACCAAAAAGCTACAGACTTTCATAAATGGGTGCTTGCGTAGAATAGAGGGATTAAGATGGCATGACAAGGTTACCAACGTGGAACTGAGGACAAGAACTAGACAAGTGCCAGTGGAACAAGAGATGAGAAGAAGATGATGGCGATGGATAGGACACACACTGAGGAAACCTGTTGATAGCATTACAAGGCAGTCCTTGTTATGGAACCCCCAGGGCAAGAGAGGCAGAGGTAGACCAAGAAGCACATAGAGAAGAGAGCTGGAAATAGAGGTGAAAATGATGAGGAGAACTCCGCCTATGCCGGTCCCAAGCCCGGATGAAAAAGGAGGAGGGCGGCCTGCATGGAGGCCGTAAGGAGGCAGCCCCTCCACCATGCAAAGGCACAACAGGCCAATCACCTGTTTGCTTTAAACCACGATTACGAGTAACACAAGAGAGAAAACCGGACTGATTCTAAAGGCGACGAACTGGAACGGACTACGGACTACGACTTATGGAACATGGACCACAAGAAGTATAAATGGGAAGGAAGAGGAGCTGGTGGAAGAGATGAGGAAAGCAAAACTAGAAATCCTGGCTATAACGGAAACAAAGAAAAAAGGACAAGGAGTCATGGATCTCAATGGCAACACGCTGCTCTACAGTGGTGTACCCATATCCGAAAGAGCTAAAGGGGGTGTGGGTTGCATTGTGGCCCAAAATCAAAAAGATAGTATCAAGGGGTGGAACTTTGTCTCAGAGCGCATTATGGTTGTGAAACTAAAAGAAGGAGAAACCATGGTCAACCTGGTCATAGTGTATGGGCCAAATGAGGATGAGAGAGCAGAGGTCAAGGAGGAATTCTTCGAGCTGCTTCAAAGGACAGTGGATGACTGCCTAGATGAAGTTATCATGCTCGGAGATTTTAATGCCAGAGTTGGAAATGACCATGCTAGATGGGCTGGAGTTATCGGAAGATATGGAGAAGATACTCTCAATGACAATGGAAAGCGACTCCTTAGATTCTGCAGTGAGCAGAATCTGATCATTACAAACACAAAGTTCCCCCATAAGCGCATACATGCATACACTAGATGTGAACCAACAAAGAATGAGAAGTCAGTGATCGACTATGCCATTGTTCGGAGAAGCTCATTCAAATATGTCCGAGATGCAAGAGTCTGGAGGGGGCCAGAGATTGGAAGTGATCACTACCTGCTAACAATCAAACGAACAACTGAAAGAGTTGCTCAGCCTAGGAACTGCTCAACATCACGCAAGAAACCAAGTAAACGAGCAGGAGAAATGAGCATTAGGACCTACAAGCTGAGAGAGCCAGAAATTAAGACCAGATATCAGGGGCTTATTGCTGCAGCGGTGAGCAACACAGAAGAACAACCTGATGACTTGGAAACCCTCTGGATTAAATTCAAGATATCATAAAGACAGCTGCTGCAGAAGCATGTGGTGAAGTCCGACTTGGGAACCAGAGAAAGAGGACACCTTGGTGGACAGAGGAAGTCAAAGAGAAAATAAGAGAGAAGAAAATGGCATGGAAACAATACTTAGGAGCTAAAAACACAACAGGACAAATGGAAAAATATAGAGAATATGTGACACTCAGAACAGAAGTAAAGAACAAAGTGCTAGCAGCAAAACAGAAGTCCTGGGAAGAATTTGGAGAAAAGCTAGAAAAAGATGCACAAGAAAACCAGAAATTGTTCTATAAGACCCTAAAGAACATGAGGAAGGAAAAACAATGCCCTCTCAAATTTATAAAGGACAAGCAAGGCAAATTGCTTACTACCCCGAAGGAAGTAATGGAAAGAATATTTCTCAGAACTCCTTGATGGTGAGCAAGGTCAAACATCAGAAATGATAACCACTAGCACAGAAGAGGAAACCAATGGTGATGAAGATGACATAAAGATGGAAGAACTGAAGGCAGCACTGGAGAAAATCAAGATGGGCAAAGCAGCAGGGCATGATGGTATAACACCAGAAATGGTTAAGTACATGGGAGCATCAGGCGACCTGTTACTCTTAAGGGTCCTACAGGCAGCATGGTGCAACAAGACCATACCAAAGGATTGGGAGATCGCCATCATAACACCAATTTTCAAAAAGGGTGACAATCGACAGTGTGGAAACCATAGAGGCATATCCCTTCTCAGTGTCCCTGGAAAAATCTACTCTAGAATTCTAGAGCAGAGACTCCGACGCCTAGCTGAGCCACAATTGGATGAGGTCCAGTGCGGATTCCGAGCAAACCGAAGTACTCAAGACCTAATCTTCACACTCAGACAGCTGGGTGAAAAGGCCCTTGAGTATAAGAGTGAGATCCATCTTTGTTTCATAGATCTGGAAAAGGCGTTTGACAGGGTCCCCTGGAGCAAACTTTGGGACTGTTTGGCAAGGAAGAATATTCCAGCACCTCTGATTCATGCTATACAGAGCTTCTACAAGTCTTGCAGAAATTATGTGAGGACAGCAAACCATAAGTCAGAAGAGTTCAGGACCACCACTGGTGTAAGACAAGGTGATATCCTATCACCTTACCTCTTCATACTCCTTATGGACGATGTCATCAAGGCATGTAAGGAGAGAACAAGAAAGTATTCAGTGGGGTACTGGAAGATGAGACAGGTCTATATTTCAGAGCTGGCATTTGCTGATGATGTTGCCCTGATTGCTAAATCAGAGGCACATCTCCAATCCAACCTGCAAGTCTGGAAGGAAGAGCTGGAGAAGAGAGGGATGGTCATAAGCAGCTCTAAAACAAAATCCATGGTGATATCGCGAGAAGAAAGAAGACATCAGATTAAGCTGGGAGAACAGGTCCTGGAGCAGGTCGACCACTTTAAATACCTCGGAGCTATTATAGACCGAAAGGGAGGCATCAAAGAAGAGTTGGCCACTCGAAAAGCAGCAGCTGGGAGACTTTTTCAGGCCATAAATCGAGGATTCCTCAGCAAGAGAGAGGTTGGTAAGAAAACGAAGATGGCTGTATACCGCTCCACCTATGTCCCAGTCTTGACATATGGATGCGAGTCATGGGCAATGACTACAACCCATAAAAGCCAGATCCAAACCTCAGAAATGAGGTATCTGAGGAAGGTGGTTGAAGTAACAAGAAGAGACATGGTACGCAACCAGACGATACGTCAAGGCCTAAAATGCCACCCCCTACAGACCCAAATAGAAGAGTCCCAACTAAGATGGTTTGGCCATGTCTGCAGAATGGGAGAAGATCGGCTACCACGACAAGCATGGGAAACAAAGAGCCAAGGATCCAGACCCCGAGGACGACCCAGAGTCCGCTGGGAGGACAACATTAGACAATCTTTGAAGGACCGAGGACTAGAATGGAACCAGGCCAGGAGGAAGACAGCCGATAGAATAGTCTGGCGCTCTCTCTTCCAAACCTCTACACCTCACGGTAGAAGGGGAACGACTAAGTAAGTAAGTAAGTATGATGAGGAGAACGTGTAAAGACATCGGGGGGGAGGATCTCTGCTTCAGTTGTCGTTGTTGAATTGTCCCAATTCCGCTGCGGTCGGAAATTTAGCCCAACGGATTGTTGAAAGCTTAATAGTCAATCGCGGTAACCTGGTTTACAGTTCATCATTTTTAGAGCATCGTGCCTTTGATAGAACTTGAGATGATGGCACGTGACAGGAGGACTAGGCATGTGTTTGTTGAAGGCCTATGCTCCTTTGGGAGTGGAGTGAATAATACACACTGTTGGAAGCTGCAATGCCAAGTGTGATAAGCAGCAATTATCATTTAAATGTCGTTTTCTGCACTGAATTGCACTTCCGTCATCATATGGTTGGTTTGGTTTATCTTTTAAGAACTATCTTAAAAAGTCGAAATAAGACAAAAATGTGATGAAAAAAAACCGTTTCCGCTTGACGTTGTTACGTTCTGAAGACTCTTTACGTTCTATGTGCATAGAATGAAAAGCTTGAAGACAACAAGGGAAACACCTCCGTGGTAAAATCGAACAAAACAAGACTCGAAAACAAGAAGCCGGCCACGACATGCATCATTCTTTCAAAATCCGCTCACCGGAACCGTAGAGCACCTCAAGAAATCTACAACAAGTCTTCCTGCCCTCTACCATCTGAGCTTGAACAACAAATAGCACAGGGTAAAAAGACCTGCCGTCTATTTATTGGAATCAGTGCCCCGGTGTGGGAGTATAATGAAAGAACGAATATAAATGCCAGGGAAAGTCAAGGGAACAGTTGAATAGGAATTTTGTCTAAACATACATACACACACACTTGGACACAAATCACACACCCGTACACACATGCTTTTTTTTTCTTCTCTTTTGTTTTTTTTTCTTTTTTTTCTCTTTTTTTTCGGGGAACTGCAAATGCCGTTCCCCTCTAGATAAAATGAATAACCCCCTGTTATATATATATATATTTTTTTTTTTTACACACATGCTAAATTATAAAGGATGTTGTCGGTTTTTGGAGTAAGACCAAATTATTTCCTTTATTTCAAATAGTTTTATATGCATAAGACGGATGTCTTGGAAGACATTTTCACGCAATTTGTTTGTCTGTCTGGCATATTTACCAATAGCGCGACAAACTGGAAATAGCACGTATAGCATAGAGTGGAGAACAGCCAAATTGAAATGGACAGAGGAGTCACAACCAAAAATACATAGACCTAAACAACTCTCGAACCCATGCGTACACAGATGGATCTACAACAATGCAACAGAAGATATCGTTTGAGGAATCTTTCTGAGCTTTAGTAATTGTACACACACATTCAATGAATGTGTGTACCAATGGCAGGAGGAAAATTATATTAGTAACTTTAGAGCTGAGACGGACGCCTTGAGCGTTACTTCAGTGGTTATAATAACAGATGCAAGCAAAATGCCCAATTATAACCGACCATTATCTCGAGCAAGGTAGACGAAGATGGGGTATGAAGGAAGGGATAATATCATCTAATGCTAGCCAGCTCTCCTCCCATTTAATTTTAAAACTAACTAAGTTTGAGACAAGTGGCTTTCTTCATAGATCTCCTGCCTTTAACAGCCATAAAAAAGAACCAGAATAATGCAGCCCTGGGTGACCTAAGTGTATTATTCCACAAAATAGGTCAGCGAGTCATAGAAGTTGTCATACAGTGGATTCCATCTTGTTGCCACACCCTCGGCAAAGGGGAGATGATAGATTGGCAGGAGAAGGTAGAGATCTGCCTCGGTCTGATAAAATCATAATTTACAAAGAAGACAAGAATTTTGTCAGGGGCAGATGATGCAAGAACAAGTGGCAAGCAGAATTATAATGCTTATTATGAGCTCAGCAGAAGTACAGAAGTAGTAATCTTCATAATCGGAACAGGTCACAGCAGATTGAAATACAATCTATTCAACAAACTAAACATATGAACTACTGATAAGTGTTAGTGAAGTGCCGATATCGCATTAAATGTACCGCACCCAGAAGCGTTCTATTTTATTTAGATAACTTAGCCCGAGTCTTATGAGCAACACAAATACACACAGAAAATGCTTCGATCCAAGCTATACACCATTATATAAATCAGCGAGGGCAGCAACAAAAACCCTCCAACTCTAAGACAGGAAGACCACAATACAAAGTTCTATAAAAACTAATTTACACAACTCCTGAAGCTTTCAAGATGACGGCAGAGATAAACAGCCCGACCAGAGAGAAGACATTCCGTTACTGAAGTCGCAGAAAGCATTCTGAGCTCATTCAGAAGTACTTTTAATTACAGAAATGATCTTTGGGTCATAAAACCCCCGCCACATGCAGCTGCATCCACAGTTTCACCTAGACCGACAATAAAGAAGCACTACTTAAACCCAACGACAGTAAAAAATTAATAATATCAATTGCAACAGAAAACAATCGTACTGACAACGTATGATACGAGATCACAGAAGACTGAAAATTGAGACCCTAAGGTACAAATTACATAACATTATTGAGACGAAGAGGCAGACCGTAAAGTGCCAAAAGGCTCGAGGCAAAAGGAGAAGGCACCGTGCCTCATCGGGTAGAACCAGCCACATTCCTCTTTAAAGCGAGACTTGAGGTGGACATTGAGTGTTTTTTTTAATATATCGAGAAACAGATGAGACATTCTTGCAGGGGTGGAGGTAAAGAGTTGCCAATCCCACATAGCCAAACACAGCCTGTCCTCGGGAAGCAAAACAACAACAGAAAATTAAAGTCAATGAAATTTCGAGAGGCAAGAGGACTCTTGTCACATAATTTTGTTCGCTCTCTTTTCCTCTCCAGCAGTATTGATCTACTTTCATTGTGTGTACTAATTATGTGCGCCATTCGATTCTTGTCAAATTATATTTCCCTACCTCCGACAGTATTTTGTATTTTCAGGTCAATGATTACACTTCTTCCATTCATTTGTGTCATGTTCGTTTACCTGAGATTTGATGCAAATCAGACCAGATTTCCTGGCTTGGTCAATTTCGTGTAGTGACCAAGTGTTATGTTTCACGGGTAGTGCCAGTCCATTATAAAATTGGTGAGAGATTACAGACACATGCATGATGTAATAAATGCCCGACAGACTTGTTTGGCCAAAATTTTGCACGAGGACAGCGAATGCTAACATTACCGAGAATAGGCGAAAATAACAACTCCACATACGGGAAATTGACCGTTTGAATTTTGCAAACATTACCAAGAATAGACGGAAATGACAACTCCATATACGGGAAATTGACCATCTGAACGTTGCAAACCGTATGAAACATGCAGAGAATTCCAGGAGAAAGTTATCATAAAACGAACTTTTGTGTGTATCTAGCTGGTATTTGAGGCGCAAATAGACTTTCACGTTAACTGGAAGTTTTGTCGGAAACGCCAGGTGGAAGCGTGGGCACGAATACTGCAATATAACGTAGAACATTTTAGACATACGAGATGTATGTTTATAGTAGTATCAATCTTTGCTATTCGCGTGTTCCGCATTCGCGGATTCGCTCATTCGCGCTAGATAAAGTGTAAACCATTTTTTGCCATTCGCGGGCACCTCATGGGTATTCTAGACGCATATTGCACAGAACGGAGAAGACCCCTCCTTATTGTCGTGGCTTTCATTGCGTTTACACGTGTCTTTGTCGAGCATCTTTTAGTCCACCTTTTTTGCTATTGAACGCGGTCTTTGATTATTTTTGTAATTAATAATGGCATCAGAGCGCAGTGCAAGTGTGTTGGTGAGGGTACCTAAGCGCAAGAAGGATGTGATGGGCCTCAGTGATGGAGTACGTGTGTTAGAAAACGTTTGTTCGTGGAAGTCTGTATGAAAGTTTCTTAATTTTAAATGTTCTTATCAAGGATTGCCTCCCCTGCTTTGCAGTAGTGGCCCAAAAGTAACCAAATCTGAAGAGTATCTAATATTGGGGCTTCCAAGGTATCTACCTGCGCGCAAGATTACTCTTGGCAGAGATGTAAATAGAAGATTAATGCCACTTCTACCTTAAGGGAGCATTCACAAGATATTCCCAGAAGTCAAGAACAAAAGCTGCTTACGGCTGAACAATTTGTTAACTTATTATCTGGTCCGTCACCTTTTGTGAAGGGTTTAAGCCCGTTCAAGCCCGTTCAAGCCCCCCAGTTGGTGTGACACAACGAAATCCCTCTTATAAGGTATAGCTCTTTTTAGTGTAAATATATGTCTAAGTATTTATATATAGATTAACAATTCTGGCTCATACGTTTGCTTTCATACATATAACTGAATCAACTATTATTGCTTTGTTTTAACACAACAGGTAACAAATTTAATAGTAAAATAGTCTTTAACAGGTTAAAATAAATATGGAAAGATTAGTGGAATTTTGATAGGTATAACGTTCTCATCATTGAGACGAGGGTGGAAATTTAACTTTATACTTAGTTAGCATTTATCTTGTATGAGTGAGTCCTGCAGCTGTGGTTCATCAATTCTGTGATGACGAAAGCCTTCTGCACACTCTCTTCCACTGTAGGTGGTGTGATAGAGTACTGTGATTTTATTTTTCAACAGGCCCGATTTTCTACTACATGACTATTATTGGAGTTTGGTCTTGTTTGGTAAGGAATTTATTGCGGTTTTTAGGAGGGATTACGGTAGTTTATACTCGCACCAGTTTTCTTTACACAAAAAAAAAAACGATTGCGTGCAAGTAGACGTATTTTCGGGGTTAAAGTAATCGCGGTCATTTTTAATGTATAACTAGGAGTTGCAGTTATTTAATTGAGTATTAATTCGGGAAGATATTTAGTGGAAGGAGGAGGGGTGAAGTTAACATTATTGAGAATACAGGAACGCGTTTATTTAACTACGGGGGTTAAATTTATAACCTCGATTGTTTATAATTTTTGCAGTATAAATATGCTAGCGTAATTTTTGTACGTTATTTTTGTGCTAATTTTTGTTATGTAGTCTGAAGACAAGAGATGAAATTTATATTTCTGATAATGGAATAATTTTTATGATTTCGTAGAGATGTAATTAATATTACGGAGATGAATTAATTTGTCCTAGAGAGTCAAATTTAATTTCGTGTTAATCAATGTACATCAAAGGTAAGTGATAAAGTAGCCCAAAGTATTACGGACAGGAGTGCCCCAAGTTTGAATTGGATTGCTACCTGGGGATAATCATGTATAGTTGTGCATAGCAGGAGAAGTAAACGGGATAGAGAGATCAGAAGGGGATTGGATGGGAGGCTGAACTTTTTTTTGGAGGGGGGCATAAATAATTATGTATCGCAGGTGTGGAAATAGAGCAGAGGAGCTGTATTGTTTTAAAGGGAGAGGTATTTCTTTACGGGAGTTAGAGATGTGTAAATTTTGACGTGTTATATAGCTGTTATCGTTATTTGTTCCACAGCGGTTACACGGCAGCAAAGGGTGGTTGGAACCGGCCCTTACAAGTTACCTGTTGAACTGCAATAGAGATATATTATAGTTTTTGCTTTACGATGTTGAAAGCGAGGAGCATAATTTGCGTAGTTTTAATGTGACGTGTCGCGTTGGTAAGGTAGCACGTGACAACATTGTATTTGTACCCATATGTTGTTATATTTGGTCCTAGACGGACGGAAGTTTTTGAAGTCTCCCAGTAGAAGGATATTTATATCAAGGATTTTCTTGATGAATAGGTATTTGGGTCAGCCTATACTTAGTGGATACAATATTATATCTCAGTGATGAACAGGATTTATGTTCCAAGAGGAGAATGTATTTTCGGGAGCAATCTTAATGGAAAGTATCCAAGAAGGTCACATTAGTCGCGTAAGTTGAGTTGTTCGATACCGGATTGCCTATCTAGGAATCACGAGTAAATAGCTTGACTGTACCACGACTGAAGGAAGTGGTGAATTATGATGTATTAATTGAATTCTGATGAACTGCATTTTATTTGGATGTGATGTGCTATTAAATTGTACTCTGTTCGGACTCTGAACACCTCGGACTTATCAGTTGATATTATTGAAAGTTCAGACTATTGACCCACTATTCATGTTTGTCAGCACGGCATTAGAAGCTCTACCATTTGAAGTATTTATCAAAACTAATAATACAACAAAACAGTGGTTATAAACCGGCACACATAGAAGTTAGCAGAGAATACCATAACAAACGGTGGCAACAACCAGAATAAAACTAATAACAATGGAACAATGAAGCACGATACAATCTGTGTAAATGGTGATAATAAGTTTTGTTCATCGGCAGGAACAATCCGATGTAACAAAAAATGGTTGGCCATTGCGGGGATCGAGAATGGTTCGCCAGTCCGTGAATCGAGAATGGTTGCCAGCGCGTGAATCGACAATGGTTTGCTAGCACAGGGACCAAGTTGACAAGCTAACGAAGTAACGAAAATTTTTTTTCTTTAGTCCATGCAAAAGAGTGAGTTCAAGTCAAACGGAAAATAAAGACATTGTATCGTTCGATTGACCTAGAAGTGTTTACGATCGGCTAGCGCTCACGTGACTTGCAGTTAGTGACGTAACACGCCTAACAACGAAAGACTGTACAACGTCATCATTTCATGTCCAAAATCCATAGCAGAAGTCAAGACCTTTCGCAATCTGTATCAAACTTCGATTTACCATCAAAAATGGATCAAGAACTACACGAATGCTTTCAAAGTCACTAAACCAGCTTCGAGGGAATCCCATCTGTACCACTGACAACTGCCAGCATCTTGCGGGGAAAACTTTCATACGCTAAAAGATAAGTAAACCCAGTAGTGGTCGTTTCAGTGCAAAATGTCGTCCATCGAATTATGTGGGCATATTTAATTCATGCATGTTCTATGTATCTATCTATCTTCGTATGTTTTTATGTGTGTAAGTAGAGTTGGTCGCCACAAGCTGACCACAAAGATTCTAATCGATTCTAGGGTAATTGAATATTTGCGAGTTGAATACAAGAGACCCCAAAGAAATAATTTTGGACTCGTTCTGCTTGTTATTGCAAACATTTGATATTTGATGTTAGGTGTATAGTGATGGTAATTTCTGGTGTATTTTCCTGTATTCTATTTCAATTTTTATTCATTTCTGTAATATGTTTGTAACTATTTCGTATTTTCCCCTTCTTGCTATAATTTATTTTAATTAATAATGTATGTCCGTTATATAGAGTCTTGTGACGTCATAATTATTTGTACACATGTTTACTAACCCATATTTCGTCACCTTGAACTTCTCTGATACTTCCGAGTTTTATTTGGTTCAAGTAATCATCTTTTAATGTTTGCAATTGTCAATTGTGAAATGTTAATGTCTTGTACAATTTTATTTATGGTTTGTTTTGTTTTTATTGATGTTTAAGCTTATACTCTAATAGGGATAGCTTATCTTAGTTGGGTATTAATATAATAACATATTAGTGTTTACAATACATTATTGATTAACTACATAGATCATTGATTTCAGAATGTCTACGTTAGAAACTTTCGTTAGAATAGGGAAAGATTTTGGTTATAAAGGACCAGAACTGGAAACTTTTGCTGAAGAACAGCTAGCTATTTATAAACAAGAACAGGCAGGTAGAAAACGTGAAGAAGAAGAACGTGAAACGAGGTTAAAACGTGAAGAAGAAGAACGTGAAAAGAAGTTTAAACGTGAAGAAGAAGAACGTGAGGCAAAGTTAGAAATACAGAAAGAACTTGCAAAGCAAGAAGAAGATAGAAAAGAGGCAAGAAATGAAATATTAAGAATTGAGGAGGAAAATAAAAAGAAACAAGATGAAATTATAATGCAACAACAAAAGGAGTTGGCACTTATCCAATTGGAGACAGCCAAATTAAAAGCACAATGCGCTACTACTAGCCATGGTGTTAATGCTAATGATATGTCTTCAGCTACACAACATAAAAGTTATTATAACTTTAAACTGCCACATTTCAAACTTAATTATGATAATTTATCATCGTACTTGTCACGTTTTGAACAAGTATGTAATACTAATAATTTGGATAAATCAGCATGGGCACTTAAACTTCGAGAATTTTTAGATGGTGAGCCCTTGAACGCAACTGAAAATGTAGATCCTACAATAGCTTGTAACTATGATGCCATTAAGGCTTTGCTATTGCGACGGTTTCATTTAGATGAGGAAGGTTGTAGATTAAAATTTAAAAAATCTTCAGCCAGATTCACATAAAGATTTTTCAGGATTTATATCAAATATACGAGACACCTTCAACAGATGGGTTGAACTTGCGGGAGTGGAAAAATCTTATGATAAATTAGTGGACCTGATACTTAGAGATGAAGTACTATCTTCAGTTAGTCCGTCATTTTTTTCATTCCTACAGGAACGAAAACCACCCACCATTGCGTCCTTAGAAGAGATGTCTATAAATTATTGTTCTGCACATCCTAACGTCAGTTTAGGGAATTCACATACACGAGAACCATTACCAGTGGCATCCAACATGTCGTACCACGGTTATTACAAAGAAAGGACACATAGTCTTAATAGGAACCATTTTTACAAAGGATATAATGATAATTATAATCGTTATAACAGCTATAACAATTTTAACCGAGGTAGACAACATTTCAGAAATCAAATACCTCAATTTAAACCTAAAGATAATTTTCAACAAAAGCCTAGTTGGAATAAATTTGGTATTGACAAATTCAATAATAGTGGTAATCATTATCAGAGGAAGAAAGAAAATTTTAAACCACGACATAAAAGTTACAACAGTAGAGGCAATGATAATAATTATTCAGGTGTTCGGGATAGACAACGCTCCATCTCCAGACATCATCAACAGTTTACACATAACACAGGGGCAGCATTGACCATGAATGCATCTCCATGTAATAACAATGTTGACACTCAACACATTCTTCATCTGCATGCTATGTCATTGATAATAACGTGGCAAATGTTTGTCCACAATGCCATACTATTTTTCAGAAATCAAGTCAGCCGACAATACAGGGTACACAACCTACTCCTGTTATTTGTCTAACGGCTAACGATGGAACTGGGACATTGATTTTTAACAAGGGAATCCTGGATGGAAATATTATTTCTATTTTAAGAGACTCCGGATCCACCACAATTGGTATCCGTCAATCCTTAGTGCATCCACGTTATGTTACAAAAGAGTGTGTACGCTGTATTACTTTTAGAGGGACAGTGGAATATTATCCAACTACAATTATAGAGGTTAAAACTCCATTTTTTTCAGGGAAAGTTAAAGTTTGTTTACTTCAGAATCCGGTTGCAGATTTGACAATCGGACGTATACATGGCAGCAAAGACTGTACTCCCGAGGAAATATTGGAATGGGAAAGAGTGAACTTGTATGCAGCCAATACAGTGACAACAAGAGCTCAAGCTCACGAGTTGGAAAGGAAGGATACTACAGCCACTAAAGTGATGGAGTACTCTAATGATATACCTACTTCCATGATTGAAAGAGAGTCTTTTGCTCGCAAACAAAGAGAAGACAGCTCTTTGAAGAAATTTTTGCATTAGTGAACAAACATGATGATATTACGGTTAAGAATAGCGCTAAACATTGGTTCACTATTCACAATGATATTTTGATTCGAAATAGTGTTGACAAAGATAAGGTAAAACATCAGGTCATAGTACCATCGTCGTTAAGGACATACATACTACGGCATGCATATGACTCCCAATGCGCGGGTCATATGGGCTACATTCGAACACGTTCACGAGTGTTGTCATCGTTTTTCTGGCCGGGAATTTCACGAGACGTATCTTTATACGTACGTTCCTGTGTGACTTGCCAGGAAGTTAAGTCTCGTGGAGCTTTTCATAATGCCCCCATTCAGGCCAGTGAAATATCAGTTCGTCCTTTCGACAAGATGGCAATAGATATTATTGGTCCTATGTTACCAACTGCCAGGGGGCATAGGTACATATTAACATGTATTGACCTATGTACACGATGGCCAGAGGACATACCTCTGAAAAATATTACAACAGCGGATATATCTGATGCTTTGATATTAATATTTTCTAGGCTTGGGTTTCCAAGAAAATTACTTTCAGACCATGGACCACAATTTGTGTCTGATACAATGAAGGATGTGATGAAGACACTGAATATAGAAAGAAGTCTCAGCAGTGTTTATCATCCGATGAGTAATGGGTCCGTTGAGAGGCTCAACCGTTTTATTAAACAACTTTTACATAAAGTTACGGTAAACAATCCTCAAGATTGGGACAGAGCTATTCCAGCTGTGTTGTTCGCTTACCGAGAAATTCCGCATGAGCAGACTGGTTTTTCTCCGTTCGAGTTAGTGTTTGGTGCTCCTCCAAGAGGCCCAATGGGACTCATTAAAGACTTACTACTCGACTCTGAGATGACTCAGGAAACACAGTCATCTTATGAATACGTTATTAACTTACGTAAAAAAATCATAGAGGCTTGCCGCATGGCAACAGCTTCATCAGAGGCTGCGAAGGAGAGAGCTAGACAATTTCAAAACAAAAATAGAAGACTCCGCCAGTTATTTCCTGGTGACGAAGCATATGTATTACTTCCACAAAAGGGTAACAAATTATTAATTGCTTGGAATGGACCATACAAAATAGTAGATAAGATTTCTGACGTCGACTACATATTAGACATAAAAGGTCAGAAAAAAATGTATCATATAAATATGTTGAAAGAGTTCTTTACCCGTCCACTTCATCTACAGTCTATCTTCCACGACTTAGACGACAAATCAGTTAATTCTTATCAATACTCTAGTCTTTCTGTAATTCAGGAGGAAGAAGCATCTTTTCCTGAGGTTGAAATGTCTTTTCCTATACCGGAACTGCAATCTTCAGAATCTTGGAGGGATGTTGCTATTTCACCCTCACTTACTTCAGATGAAAATAATTCCATTACTAAACTCCTAGAAACCTACTCTGATGTTCTGACGGATATACCTGGTCGAACTTCTATCATTTCTCATGACATTATACTGAAGGACAGTACTCCTATAAAACTTCGTCCTTACTCTGTACCTATCCATTTTCAAGATAAAACATCTCAAGAACTTAAACAGATGTTAGCATTAGGAATTATCGAACATAGTAACTCGCCATTCGCTTCACCACTATTTATTGTAAGAAAAAAAGACAATAATATACGATTATGTGTAGATTATAGGTAACTTAACGCTCAAACTGTACCAGACAGTGAACCTCATCGTTTGATTGACGATCTACTTATTCGTCTTTCATCTGCTAGATATTTCACAAAAATTGACTTAACCAAGGGATATTGGCAGATTCCCTTAACTGAACAAGCAAAATATTATACTGCATTTTCGACTCCACAAGGTCTGTATCAGTGGAATGTCATGCCTTTTGGGCTAATGAATGCGCCTGCAACGTTCATTCGCATGATGCGAAGAATTTTAGCTTGCAGAACAGACATCATCACTTATATTGATGACATCTGTCTGTTTAGTCATTCCTTTGATGAACATGTCATTGGATTAGGTTCAGTACTAGATATTTTAAGAACTAATAACTTAACTGCCAGACCTAGCAAAATGCAAATAGGTTTTCAAGAAATAACATTCCTGGGACATATAATAGGGGCTGGACAAATAAAAACTATTCCTCAAAATGTGTCTAAGATTTTACAGCTATCAGTTCCACAAACAAAAAAACAAGTTAGGAGCTTGTTGGGTTTAGTACAATATTATAGTAGGTTTATTCCTAACTTGTCAACAATTACGGCTGTCTTGTCTTCGTTACTGAAGAAAGATATGCCTACAAAAGTTCTGTGGACAACAGACTGCCAGACAACTTTTGACAAAATAATATCTCTCTTCTCCAGGCAACCTATTCTTAGGTTACCAGATAGTAAAAAAATGTTTATACTCCGTACAGATGCGAGCAATTACGGATTGGGAGGTACGCTATTGCAAGAACACGACGGCGTCCTGCACCCTACTCTTTATATATCCAGAAAACTCACCGAGACAGAGCGAAACTACTCGGTGATAGATAGGGAGCTATTGGGAGTCGTATGGGCAATACAAAAACTAGAGAAGTTTCTGCTAGGCGCTCCTTTTGTCATACAAACTGACCAACATGCTGTAGCATCACTTAGAAAAGCCAATCATAAGAACGCCAAACTTGCTCGTTTTTCAATCCTGCTTCAGCCATTTAATTTCACCATCGAGGCAATTCCAGGACATGAGAATATAGTCGCTGATATTCTATCCCGCAATCCTTTGCCATATAAGAAGGGAACATAAATAACTCATGGAACCAGAACTTGGTGATGAAACTGACACTTGTTGAATGTTCTGCAAGAGTTTACAAACTTACAAAATTCCAGGTCAAACAAGTTGACAAAGAAGAATTCTACGCACATTCAAAGTTGTAACAATCCGAGTAGAATAATCACATAACATTGACAACGTTGTGAATATGTGCACGGACTTTGGTTAGTGTCCAATCGTGACTCAGTCGAATTCAAATAGGATACATTCAAGATGAAAAGTGAAAATAGGAACAAAGTGACATACAGATATATTTTCATATACTTTCGTCGGAATGATAACGTGATATTCGTGGAACTTTACGAAAGAAGGACAACGTATTCCTTGGGAATGACATTACTTAATAGTATTATGATTAAATAATATAATAATAAAACAAGTAATATACATACAGCAAAACACAAATAGATAATATAGTTATGCTAGCTAATTAATTGTTTCATTTTTATATGTATTTATGAACTTACTTTAACATAATATTAATATATATAGTAATTCTATATTGTTAATTCACATACTAAGTTAGTTATAGGTTACGTTTATTTTTTTTTCCTTACGTACATCTATTATATTCTAGTCTATTAACTTACTTTTACTTTCTTTTAATACATTATTAACTACTCTCTTTCTTTCCTTACAATTTTTCTTTTCTTTCCTTAGCTATTAATTCTTACTTTCCTTTACTTAGGATAAATTATATTCTATAAGATACTAAACAGTCTACATTTAGTTAATATTATGACTCATTAATTTATACTATAATTTTAATTACCATTTTCTATTCGTACTAATTAAGTTAGAACTTTCTTCACAGACATAAGTATTTATAAATTAGTCACGGTTTGATAGTTGACATTTCTTTCTGTTGACATGGACTTAAATTTGACTACGATCGTCGACGATAGTACGTGATTCGTAGATCGATAATCTTTAACATTTTTTTCACATACCCATAATTAAAAAAAAAAAAAATCTATAGTCTAGATTTTTTTTTACCCCCGTCGGCCAGGGGAATGTTACAAGAGGATATATGATTTGTAGCAACTAGGTAGTAAGCTCGGATAAAAGTTGCACATTTTAGTTGTTGAACTGCAATAGATATATATTATAGTTTTTGCTTTACGATGTTGAAAGCGAGGAGCATAATTTGCGTAGTTTTAATGTGACGTGTCGCGTTGGTAAGGTAGCACGTGACAACATTGTATTTGTACCCATATGTTGTTATATTTGGTCCTAGACGGACGGAAGTTTTTGAAGTCTCCCAGTAGAAGGATATTTATATCAAGGATTTTCTTGATGAATAGGTATTTGGGTCAGCCTATACTTAGTGGATACAATATTATATCTCAGTGATGAACGGGATTTATGTTCGAAGAGGAGAATGTATTTTCGGGAGCAATCTTAATGGAAAGTATCCAAGAAGGTCACATTAGTCGCGTAAGTTGAGTTGTTCGATACCGGATTGCCTATCTAGGAATCACGAGTAAATAGCTTGACTGTACCACGACTGAAGGAAGTGGCGAATTATGATGTATTAATTGAATTCTGATGAACTGCATTTTACTTGGATGTGATGTGCTATTAAATTGTACTCTGTTCGGACTCTGAACACCACGGACTTATCAGTTGATATTATTGAAAGTTCAGACTATTGACCCACTATTCATGTTTGTCAGCACGGCATTATAAGCTCTACCATTTGAAGTATTTATCAAAACTAATAATACAACAAAACAGTGGTTATAAACCGGCACACATAGAAGTTAACAGAGAATACCATAACAAACGGTGGCAACAACCAGAATAAAACTAATAACAATGGAACAATGAAGCACGATACAATCTGTGTAAGTGGTGATAATAAGTTTTGTTCATCGGCAGGAAAAATCCGATGTAACAGCTATCATATATCTTGGTAGCAAACCAGACCCGCTATCAGCACGACAGCAAAAGAGATAGGGAAATCCTATTTTTCCACCCAGCCTCTCATCAGATCCTCAGAAGGTGACAGCAGCGGTAGAGAGTCACTAAGTCTAAAGTCAAAGTCACCAGCAGTATCAGTCCGGGCAGGAGACAGGGTAAAAATTCCTGTCCCGAACACAAACGAGAGAAGGGGCGTAACGTAGACGCCACCTCAGCAGTAGATGGTAACGTCAGAGTAGACACTGAACATGAACGGAGGGGAGAGATATGTTATAGAGGCAGCTAGAAAGTTATGTTAGGACAGCCTCTGAGATAGCACCGAACAAGGTCAATTATTAGATCAGTGTTTGTATAGCAGCGGCGAGCGGTGTAGGACTTAAGGAAGTTCTTTTCCAGAATTAGGTGTATACAGGGGTGTTAGATTTTAGTAATACTTCGTAATAGATAGTTAGAGTGGTGGGTCAAAATCAAAGACCCCACTGAAGAACTTCGTTGTGTAACCCTTAACTTTCTTTCCTGCAAATTGAGTGGAGGGTTACCTTGGGAGTTTACCAGTTGAAATCATTCTAATTGTTTGTTCATTTTTTTTCAGGGGGTGCAATCACGCACTTTATTTATTTGATATGTACTTGATTTTGTGATGTAAATAAACTTATAATCAACTGTACTCTGGATCAGCGTCTTTACTATACTGTACCTATATGTTGTTTGTATAGTGGTGTCTGTGGTATTTAATCAAACCTTATTTCCTTTCTGGTAGAAATAGGCGTTGAGTCTATAGCGATACAATACGTCACAAGTGGCGAGGGAGTGTTAATCTAGGTTCTCGCCCCTCGAAGCCAATAGTCTCATCTTTCCACATTCACTGTCATTATTTATCTTAAATCTATCTTCTCAGACTTTCTTACCACTAGTGTCTTGTCTCTATATTAAGACAACCTCTAGTCTTAAATCCACTTCGTGACAAAGTGGGTGGCTATCGTCCGGTGGATTATCTTTGTTGGGATCAATTCTGTGACCTTATCTAGATTCGTAGATTGTTTCTATAGGAAAGTTCTGACAATAGATTTTCTTTAAATATTCCCCTAGACTTTGAGCTATTACAACTGATCCAGTCATAGGTTTATTTTCCACAGAAAGTCATTTTTGATTTTTGTAGTTGTAGTTAGCTTTGATGACTTAGAGGATATTGATGGCTAAATGAAAATTTTTTTCTCTAATAGGAAGGTTATTTCGGGTTTTAAGGTAACTGCATAACCAATTTTTTTCAATTAGCAGTTATTATTCAGATTAGACGCTAGACTAAGTTCGGGTTTTCGCGACAGCAGATACAGAGGGAGTATTTCCTAGTATGTAACAGGTAGTTCCTTCTTTTTTCCTTTCTGTTATTCTCTGTATTGTTAGCTTACAGCAGTTTACAGGTAAGATGGTCGATATGGCTACGTTACGGAGTGCCTGGCGTGAGGCCGCTAATGATATGGGAATGGATGAGGCTGAGACTAAGGCCTACATGATCAAGGAAAACGGTAGGCACGTCCAGAAAGAGGAAAAGGCTCAACAGGCCCAGATGGAACTTCGGAAAATGAAAGTAGAGAAGGAGGCCGAGTTGGAAAAATTGAGAATTTCGGCCGAGAAAGAGGAAAGGCAGAAGGCTGCAGAGAGACAGCACGAACTCGCCATGCGGTCTCTGGAACTGCAAAGTAGATCTTCGTAAGGCAGTTCAGCAAATGGAGATTCCCCCAGAGCAGTGGCGGCAGACACCTCAGGAAACGGAGGGTCCCGGATGGCTGCCATGAACTTCTCATTCGACTCGTTTCCTAAAGGGAACGATACTATTGATGTATTTTTGGAGAAGTTCGAACGGATGGCAAAGGCATACGGGTTGAATGAGAGTTTGTGGTGTTTGAAATTATCGCAGTCGCTGAAAGGGCATGCTTACGACATCTACAGCAAGATGCTCATCGACGACCAGAACAATTTTGAAGCACTACGGAACGCTTTGTTACAAAGTTTCCAGTGGACCCCACGAAAGTGCCAAACTATGTTCCGGGAGAGCAGGCCGGAGAAAGGAGAGAGTTTTGCCCAGTTTGGGGAAAGGTTGAGAAACTACCTTACTCGTTGGAGGGAGTTGTCCGGACTGGCAAAATCTTTTGAAGGACTAGAGGAGCTTGTCATGTACGAACAGTTGAAGGCAACTATGTCTCCCGACTTGAGGAGATATCTGGCAGAGCAGGTTGCCCAGCAACTGGACCAGATAATTGTATTTTCTGAAAGGTTCCAGACGACACAGGACGAAGTACTGGGCCAGAAACAGAAAAACCCAGACCTGCCAGCCCAAGACAAATCCGCTTCATCATCGCAGTCGTCTTCTTCTCTTGCTCATCAGCAGCAGGGGCCTTCTCGCAAGGAGCCCTATTCTGGTCATAACCTGCGCCCCCAGTCTCATAACCGATCACATGAGCGACCTCTCATGAACCCGCTAGGAACAGGGAAGAGAATTACCGGTATTGTCGGAATTGTCGCAGTACTTCCCATTGGACGTCCCGGTGTGTAAATAAACCACCCTCTCACCATGCAGCTCGTTTAAGGCCGGTGAGAGTGACAAAAGGGAACAAGTGGGAACCCGTCAGGTCAGAGAAGTTTTTCTCCAACAGTGGACCAGCTAAGGTGAATGGAACAGCCACTACTGGTTTGTTTGACAGCGGGCTTACATACCTCAGTATAGTCGCCCGACATCTGGTGAAGCCCTGGCAGATGACAAAGGAAAAAGTTGATATTGGTGGAGTTTTGAGGAAAGTGACCTCACAGCGTCTTCCAGTAGCCAATATTGAGGTGAAGTGCAAGTTTGTGTGTGGCACAATCAAGGCAGCTGTGATGGCCCAGCCAGCCTATGACTTCATTCTCGGGAGCCCATATTTAGTTTTGGGAAACACACCCGCACCGATCCGTGCTAATGGAACGGGGCCTACTGCAGGCCAGATAAGTAAAAAGGGAAAGCCCCTAATTCACGGAGCCCCAAGAGAGCTCGAGCATCCCTGTCCTGCTAAGGAGAGGTTAGAGGCCTCTAAAGACAGTGGTATGTTAATTGCAGAGGCGTATTTGCGTGTCAGCCCTGTTCAGCCTAATGGCCAAACAGTGGTGAAGCCTCTGATTTTGGAATAACCTTCTTTGTTGTCGGGAATTAGGCCCCCGGGGATATTACCTCCCTCAAACGAGAGGAATACTGACAAGATTGTTATGACTTATGTCCACGACTAGCACTTTTCTCAAACGGAGGAGGACAGTGGTATGAGCGACCGTTCGCCTACAAACGGAGATGAGCCCCACACCACCACTACCTCGCTTACAGGAAGTGACTCTCGCGAAGAGAAATTAAACGAGGCAGTGCAACCATTTGCATCCTGCCGAGTATTGGAATTGGATGTCGCTGAGGTCAGGAGCAACCCAGTGAGAACCCCTGGAGAGAGGGAAGAGAAATCAAAACTGTTTACGCAACATCTACGTAAACCAGAGAGCAGTGAATTGCTGGACACCAGCAAATTCAGCAACAGGAGGTTGATCGCTCATGTTTCCCCAATCAAATTGGGTATACGTACGGAAAGAGAGGAGATAGACCCACCATGGGATGGCACTGGTCGGAAAACAGACGATAAGAGTATCTCCAGTGTGAGACCATACCAGGTAGGCGCCGACAGTATAGGAACGGGCCCTTCTGGTGACTCTGCCTCTTATCGGTCTGTACCGTTAACTAATATAGGGCCCGATATCTCGGGGCCCCAGAAGGGTGACGAGGGCAGATTCCCACTTTTGGCTTTCTATCAGTGGATAGCAATTCCGGCCAATTGGGGCCTAAAACCAATAGGGGAGAAATATCTCGGAAGAAGCATTCTTCCAAGTTATTGGAAGATACGCCAACGGTTGGAGCAAAAGAACCCAGAATTTTCACCCCCGCAACAGTAGATACGGAGAGAAAGAAGAAGAAACATAGGCATGTTTCTTTGGCCAGTGGTGAACATTGCAGACTGTTACGGCGATTTCTAGCCAAGTCAGCCAACCCGAACCAGGTCACCGCGAGGCCAACACACCCGTAAATTGTATGTGTGGTGGGGAAAAGCTCTACTCATGTCCGTATAACTGGCGCTAGGAGCGAATTAAAGTAGGGTTGCTCACGCGAACGATGCAACATGACGCAATTTTGGACGCTCGGTAGAATTAGGATATGAGTCAAGTAGGGCCTGCATTATCATTGGGGGATTTCTATATTTTAGAAATTCCAACAAAATTATTGATTCCAGGGAGACACGATACTATGACGTATGGCATGGGGTTTTGGCGGTTATTCAAATGATAAATATCAGAGTAATTCTTTAGCGGGCCTCTTTTGGTCTTCAGATTCCAGCCGTGTAACTTAGGCAAATTCGCTTGCTCTTAAAAGTGGTAAATTCGAATTGGGTAAGCCATAAGTTAATTAGCGTGCTACTTTTAATTTTATTCTTAATAGAATCTCAGCCGGGTAACGTAAAGTTTCCTCAGGAAGTTTTAATTTATTTCTTTAACAGAAGTGCCATCAATTACTATCTTAGAGATAAACTGGAAATGTAAGGGTGCTTAAATTCTTTCTATGATAATAGACGTATCTAGGAGAGGGTAAATATTTTGAGATATTAATTGAATGTTCTGTAATATTTAAATAGAAGGTCAGTAGAAAAACCCGCTTCTTTGATTTATGATAATTTACAGAATATACGGGAGCGGATTTGTGTAATTTTAATCACGTGTGTACTGTTATTTAATTGAGTATTAATTCGAGAAGATATTTAGTGGAAGTAGGAGGGGTAAAGTTAACATTATTGAGAATACAGAAACGCGGGTATTTAACTACTGAAGTTAAGTTTATAACCTCGATTGTTTATAATTTTTGCAGTATAAATATGCTAGCGTAATTTTTGTACGTTATTTTTGTGCTAATTTTTGTTATGTAGTCTGAAGACAAGAGATGAAATTTATATTTCTGATAATGGAATAATTTTTATGATTTCGTAGAGATGTAATTAATATTTCGGAGATGAATTAATTTGTCCTAGAGAGTCTAATTTAATTTCGTGTTAATCAATGTACATCAAAGGTAAGTGATAAAGTAGCCCAAAGTATTACGGACAGGAGTTCCCCAAGTTTGAATTGGTTTACTACCTGGACTAGACATAGACAACAAAAGATTTATGTCAGCACGTGGCTGGGAGTTTTATTACGTTAGTACCCGACCGACGTTTACTTCAAAAGGGGGTTTCCTAAACAGATAGGGTTGAAGTGTGGGATAGCTTGACCTGTGTTAGGATAATCATGTATAGTTGTGCATAGCGGGAGAAATAAACTGGATAGATAGATCAGAAGGGGATTGGATGGTAGGCTGACCTTTTTTTTGGGGGGGGGGGAGCATAAATAACACTGGTATACACACATTTTGGTGCCTTAAATTTTATAGCTGTTCTTGGGTAATTTTGGGTTGCTGATTCCAAAAATGTAATCAGATTTTTTTCTATCAGCTCTAGTTTTTGAGATAACTAATAATGACCATATTAGTAGGGCAATTGTTATGTACAATCCTAGAATTAGGCGCTATCAGTGGCATTTTGACTTTAGTCTGCTTTCATATTATATGTAATTACTGTGCATATATTGCCAAAAATGTAATAAAACTTTATCACTAGCACTTGTTAAGTCAACAGGCAAAAAGGATATTTTCGAGGACTTCTTGGAATGTGATATGCCCGGACAGTCACGCTTAAGGGTCCAACAGTAATCTGCCATCATGTGGGCATCCCAAAGTCCCTGGTATCTCTCTTCCATTGTTTTATATCTTGGTGAAATCTTTCACCTTGCTCCTCACTAAAGTCGCCAAGATTCTCCGGAAATAAATGTAAATGGTTATGGAGGTAGTGCAATTGTATGCTCATGTTGCATCCAAGTTCACAAAAACTCGACAGCATGTTTCCAACTAATTCAGAATAATTGTCTGCTTTAAAGTTACCCAGAAAGTTTTGCACAACTAAAACAAATGATGACCAGGCTGTGGACTCTGTTTTGTTCATGGAATCAATAAAATTTGGATCGTTTATTAACTTTCTAATTTGAGGTCCATCAAAAATTCCAGCGTTACGTTTGTCTCTGCAAGAAGTTCATCATTTTAAGATCCACACAAACCATCGAGTTATGTTCTAAATACTTCCATTTTTCCAGAACTGTGCTTATTGTAGCATACTCCTCCTTCATTGTAGTAGAATGAGCAATTGGAATTGAGCCATATTTGTTACCATTGTGTAAGAGAACACCCTTCAAACTTCTTTTAGAGCTGTCAATGAAAAGTCGCCACTCATCTGGTGTATAACTTACACCCATTTTGTTAGCAAGACCTCCTACATTAGTACAAAACACAAGGTTGTTTTCTTTACAAAAGAATGGAATAAAACCTTGCTCTCTGCTGCGATAAAATGTAACCTTTGTTTCAGCAGTCAGTAATTTTTTTTCTTTCAATCTTGAAGCCAAAGGTTCTGAAGATTCCTTGGAGAGATATAGATCTCGGATTAGATCATTTATTTCAAGCTGGTCGAAGCGTTGAGCATCTGAAAAATCATCTTCGAAATCACTATCACTGTCACTTGTCGTTCCACATGCCCCTGCTGTCTCATCTTCTAGCACGGAATCCGAAATCTGACTGAAAATTGGAATTGGTATGTCATCTCCATGTGGAACAGGTTGCCTAGCAGAATCTAAATCTGGATATTTCCACTTTTTGTGATTTTTTTCCATTAATTCCCTTAATATTCAAAACACAGAAATAATAGTCATCATAGTGGTTCTTGGGCTCTCTCCAAAACATTGGAATTCCAAATTTTAAACATTTTCTTTTCCCCCAAGTCCACTGTCGCAGGTGTTCAACACATGTTTTGCAAACAATATGAGGAGCCCAAGACTTGTTCTGGTCACCTAGTTTTACTTTAAAGTAAGCAAAGTATGCCTTTTTCACAAAAACAGTAATATGCTTCCTATGTTCTTCTTTGAAAGTGTACACTTCACAAATATAACAAAGTAAATGCGGTGAAAGAAAACATGCTCTTCTTGAAGATGATGCCATTCTCTGTTAGAAGTGTAATAAAATAAGTAGCATACTAACATGCATGCAGTGGCTTAAAATCTAAAAAAGGCAATTCTGGGAAGATTCTTGGAAAACTGAACCTGAGAGTAAACAAGCAGTTGTCTTTTGTAAAGGACTAGACAGCAATAGGTTTTTTACATAGCCTTATTAAGAAAATATTGTAATAATACAGGGTGACCCAAAAAAAAAGGGCCCGCGCGCGCACAAACAGTGCACGCGCGGGCCCGAATTTTTTGGGTCACCCTGTATTAATGAAATACAAAAATGTCTGTATCTAAAAAACTAGAGCTGCTACAGACAAGTAAATGTGATATTTGGATTGAGCAGGCCTCATTTATGTACAATCAAGAGTAAAATGTTTGGCACCAAAAACTTTTTTTTTGTATGGCTGTGTAATTATGTATCAAGGGTGTGGAAATAGAGCAGGGGGGCTGTATTGTTTTAAGGGGAGAGGTATTTCTTTTGGGAGTTAGGTGTTAGAGATGTGTAAATTTGGACTTGTTATATAGCTGTTGTTGTTATTTGTTCCACAGCGGTTACACGGCACCAAAGGGGGGTTGGAACCGGCCCTTACAAGTTACCAACGGCAAATTTGTCATCTCAGGAGCCTAATGCTCGAGATTTTGCCAGTGGTGAAAAGAACTGAGAAGTTCCCTTGCAGTGAAGAGAGAAATCTTCAGCGGGAACTGGTTCTAGACATCAGGAGCTCTAAGCTCACGTAAGCACGTCAGATAGGCGCATCGCCTAGTGCTCATCAGAAGGCCATAATAAAGCCTTGAATCTATTTTCCGCCTAAGGCTATCATATATCTTAATAGCAAACCAGACCCGCTATCAGTACGACAGCAAAAGAGATAGGGAAATCCTATTTTTCCACCCAGCCTCTCATCAGATCCTCAGAAGGTGACAGCAGCGGTAGAGAGTCACTAATTCTAAAGTCAAAGTCACCAGCAGCATCAGTCCGGGCAGGAGACAGGGTAAAAATTCCTGTCCCGAACACAAACGAGAGAAGGGGCGTAACGGAGACGCCACCTCAGCAGTAGATGGTAACGTCAGAGTAGACACTGAACATGAACGAAGGGGAGAGATATGTTATAGAGGCAGCTAGAAAGTTATGTTAGGACAGCCTTTGAGATAGCACCGAACAAGGTCAATTATTAGATCAGTGTTTGTGTAGCAGCGGCGAGCGGTGTAGGACTTAAGGAAGTTCTTTTCCAGAATTAGGTGTATACAGGGGTGTTAGATTTTATTAATACTTCATAATAGATAGTTAGAGTGGTGGGTCAAAATCAAAGACCCCACTGAAGAACTTCGTTGTGTAACCCTTAACTTTCTTTCCTGCAGATTATGGGGAGGGTGACCTTGGGAGTTTACCAGTTGAAATCATTCTAATTGTTTGTTTATTTTTTCAGGGGGTGCGATCACATACTTTATTTATTTGATATTTTACTCATTTTGTGATGTAAATAAACTTATAATCAACTGTAGTCTGGATCAGCGTCTTTACTATACTGTACCTATGTGTTGTCTGTATAGTGGTGTCTGTGGTGTTTAATCTATATATATATATATAATAGCCCCTTCAGTCATAACTGACTATGGGAATGCGCCCCTGAGGTGGCAGCCCTCAGCTGCTTATTTTCCTGGTGCTCCTTTCGACGTTTTCTCCTCACCTCTGCTTCTTGTGTGAGCCTCTCTTCGCCCAATCTGAGGTGGTGCCGTAAATAGCATCGCCACTTATTGCGATCGGCAGCTTCATCCTCCCATGTTGCTGGATCCATGTCCAGTGCCTTCATATCTCTCTTGCACACATCTTTGAACCTCAGCTGTGGTCGCCCAACTGTTCTCTTGCCATCTGCTAATTGTCCGTAGAAGATATCTTTTGGGCTGCGACCATCTTCCATGCGGCGAACATGGCCAAGCCAGCGAAGTCTGCGCTGTCTAAGCAGCGCATACATACTTTGAAGGCCAGCACGTGACAACACCTCGACGTTTGTCACTTTATCTTTCCACGAGATGCCCAGGATGCAGCGTAGACACCGCAAATGGAAGGTATTGAGTCTTCTTTCTAGCTTAGCATAGGTCGTCCAGGTCTCGCTGCCATATAGGAGTGTGCTGGTGACACAGGCATTATATACCGCAGCTTTGGTCTTCATTGTGAGTTTAGAGTTTCCCCAAACACGCGGTGTGAGGCGGGCAAAGGTAGCTGCAGCTTTGCCAATGCGGCTGTCGATTTCTGTATCCAGTGAGAGTTTGTCATTGATGGTAGACCCTAGGTATGTGAAGTGGTGCACCACTGCCAATTCATAGTTATCGATAGTGATAACTGGTGCAGCACCCACATCCTGACTCAGCACATTCGTTTTCTTTAGACTTATTGTGAGGCCAAAGTCCTTGCATGCTTTAGTGAAGCGATTCATCAAGCTCTGAAGCTCCTGTTGGCTTTGAGTGACGACTGCAGCATCATCAGCGAACAACAAGTCTCTTATAGTGACCCTTCTGATTTTTGTTTTTGCCTTCAGCCTTGAAAGATTAAACAGACGGCCATCTGACCTAGTGTGAAGGCATATTCCTTCAGTTGCATCTCTGAATGCATGTTTCAAGAGTAAGGCAAAGAAGATTCCGAAGAGGGTCGGAGCCAGAACACAGCCTTGTTTAACGCCACTTCGTATATCAAAGGGCTGTGACGTGCTTCCAGCATATTGGACTGTTCCCTTCATGTCGTCATGGAATGACTTTATCATTTCCAGCATTTTAGAAGGGCAGCCTATTTTCATGAGGATTTTAAAGAGTCCATCCCTACTAACCAGGTCGAATGCTTTTGTGAGGTCTATAAAGGCGATATATAATGGTCTTTTCTGCTCTCTTGATTTTTCCTGAAGCTGGCGGAGAGAGAAGATCATGTCTGTTGTTGATCTGCTAGCTCGGAATCCACACTGTGACTCTGGATATATGCGCTCAGCTAACTTGTGTAGTCGCATTAAGATGACTTTGGCAAAAACCTTACCAACAATACTAAGAAGAGAGATGTCTCTGTAGTTATTGCAATCACTTCTGTCTCCTTTATTTTTATACAGTGTTACAATCTTGGCATCTCGCATGTCTTGAGGAATAGTTGTCTCTTCCCAGCACTGGCACAGCATCCTATGCAGGGGATGTAATAGCGTGCTCTTACAGCATTTGATTAAATCAGGAGGAATCCCATCACTGCCTGGTGCTTTGCCAGAGGCCAAGCTATCAATGGCCTTACTGAGTTCCTCTAATGTTGGTTCGGCATCCAGCTCCTCCATAGTTGGCAGACTATTGACAGCATCAAGGGCTGCAGGCGTAACGGTATTGTCTCTAGCGTAAAGCTCAGAGTAGTGCTCGACCCCCCTCTCCATCTGCTTACCCTTATCGGTTAGCTTCTCTCCGCTGATGGTTTCTAGCGGCGCCGTCTTACTTTTATGGGGGCCAAGTGCTTTCTTTATACCGTCATACATTTGTCTAATGTTGCCTGTTTGCGCTGCGATCTGGATGCTCTCACTGAGCTGGAGCCAATAGTCATTTGCACAGCGTCAAGCAGTTTGTTGAACTTTGCTTCTCGTAGCCCTCAGGATCTGTAGGGTTCTGGCACTCGGTGAACGTTTGTATTCATTCATAGCACTGCGCTTAGCTTCAATAACAGGTGCCATCACATCTGATGAAGCGTCAAACCAGTCATTTGACTTTGCTGTTTTCTTACCAAAGGTGGCAAGTGCAGTACTTTGAATGGTGTTCCGTAGATGCTCCCAGTTCTCTGTAATAGTATCACCATGCTGAGGGCTACTGAGCACTTTCTTGAAGGTCTCAGTGAATTGAGCGATCATGAAAGGGTCTGACATCTTGCTGGTATCAATGCGTGGTTTCCCTTCATGTCTGACACGATAGAGTTTTCTTGGTTGTGCTCTGATTTTGCAGCAAACCAAGGAGTGATCTGTGTCACAGTCTGCACTATAGTACGAGCGCGTGGAGAGCACAGACCTGAGGAGTGGCCTTCTGACGAGAATCAGGTCAAGTTGGTGCCAGTGCTTGGATCGTGGGTGTCTAAATGACACCTTATGCTGGGGTTTTGTCTGAAAGTAGGTGTTGGTCACGCAGAGGTCATGGTGGACGCACAACTCTAAGAGCCGTTGTCCATTTTCATTCATCTTGCCAATACCAAACCTGCCCAGACATGAAGGCCATGAAACATTATCGGCACCCACTCTAGCGTTAAAGTCACCAAGGAGAACAAGCTGTTCTTGCCTAGGTATGCTTTTGATTAATGCTGCTAGATTCTCATAGAACTCATCTTTAGCTTCTGAGGCAGAGTACAGTGTAGGAGCATACACACTGACAAGGGTGATGGGACCTGTGCTAGTTTGCAGGCGGAGCGTTAACAGGCATTCTGATCCATTCTCGCCTGGTTCAACCATGTTAGTTAGCGATTTTTTGACCGCAAAACCTACTCCGTGTTCTCTAGCTTTATTAAGATCTTTCCCTTGCCAATAAAATGTGTTGTCCTTCTCGCTCACCGTTCCAGAGCCCGCCAGGCGCGTTTCCTGAAGTGCAGCTATATCCACCTGAAGTCGTTTAAGCTCATCATTAATTATGGCTGTCTTCCTTACATCGTTTACATCCTGTAGGTTTTCGGATAGTCCAGTCAACATAGTCCGGACGTTCCAGCATCCCAATCTGAGAGTTTGCTTATTTCTATTTTTTCGATAATTGCTTGGTGCAAAATTTTCTGTCCACAGTTCGGGTTTGACCCTAATCCCCATGCACCCAATGGGGAAAGCAGACAGTGGCGGGACAACACCTTATTGACTGGGCGCTGCCCAGCTTGAAGCGGGCGGTAGCTGTCCAGTGAGATCCTAGAACCTCTCCCACTGTCGGAAGTAGCCCCTGGCGCCATGCCCTACGCCAATTGGGCAAAATGCTTATAACCGGTAACTGCTACTTCCCGTGTTTTGCCGACACCTGTAGGGTGAAGCTGGAGTGTCCTCTCCAGGGCGCGAGCTTGGGCACAGTTATATGGAGATCAAGCTGTTGCCCATGCAGCATGTTCCCCCTCTCCACACAGCCGGTAGATCCAAAGGAACGGCAGTAGCCGATACAGTTTGGTACCAGCCATGTCGCAGGAGTTGCCATAATAATGTCGAATCGACATTAGACTGCCTTAGGGACTCCGACTCCGGATTTATCCTCAGGGTTTACTCCCGAAGCCAATCCCACAAATGAATATTCCCGCAAGGCAGCAGTGGTTTGAATTCAGAGTTCCTTCTCTTAGATAAGCTACCAACCAAGGATCACGAGCCCTATCTGCCCGAAGCTGCTGGTTTTAAGGCGCCAGTCGCTCGCCTTTGCCCCTTCTCCCGTCAGTGGAAACAGTTCCGCCGGGCTCAAATTGAGCCACACGTGAAGGCCGGGAGCTGGACTTGGTTGTCAGAGGCTGTTTGAGGCGCGTGCCATAGAAGTATTTTATCTGCAGTGAGAGCTTATCCTCACTACAACTCCCGGCAATAACAACCTTTGGAACTTATATATATATATATATATATATATATATATATATATATATATATATATATATATATATATATATATATATATATATATATATATATATATATATATATATATATATATATATATATATATATATATATATATATATATATATATATATATATATATATATATATATATATATATATATATATATATATATTATTTATTTATTTATTTATTTATTTATTTATTTATTTATTTATTTATTTATTTATTTATTTATTTATATAGACGCAGTTATATATAAACGGTTACCAACCACAGTATATAGACGTTACCATTGTGGATTTACAAAACTGGACAGAGACATAGACACATGCAATCTAGGAGAACCACATAAAGATAACCGCGTCATAGAGAAAGGAAAACGCAATACGTTCTATCCCTCTAATCTTCATAACGAAATATGGCCAAATAATGACGTAAGTGAATTAGTTTAACAAATGACTGCTAATATCATAACAATATGTGATCTGGAAAAGTAACATCAGTTTTTCTGTGAAGATCAAATTATACAACACACTTGTATTATCTATTCTCTTGTATGGGTGTGAGGGCTGGACACTCACTGCAGATACGGAGCGAAGGATTTAGGCTTTCCAGTTTAAATGTTATAGAAGAATGTTGCGCATTTGCTATAAAGAGCTAACCAGAAGCTAAGTCTCCCAGGTTAAAGGCAATATATGGTGAACAGTACAGTCAGCTGGACAAGGAAGTAAAACGTCAAACCCGTGCTAACAAAAGGACATTTCTGGATGACCCTGCAAGACAAGCAGAAGAGACAGCACTGAGAAATGAACAAAACACAGTTTATAAAATAACTAAAACTATCAGTGGAAAACGATGTGCAAACAACATAACGTTAGTAAGAGACAAGCAAAGAAATCTCATCACCACAGCACAGGAGCAGGAAACAAGATGGGCAGAGCACTTCAGAGAAACACTGAATAAGGAACCACCAGAGACTCAGCTGAATGTTCCTGAGGCTGAAAGTGACTTAGACGTAAATACAGACATCCCACGAAAAGAAGAAATCATCACAGCTATCAAAGGGTTAAAAAGTGATCACGACAATCTAAATGCTGAATTATTCAAGGCAGACCCTGAACTAGCAGCAGAACTATTAGAACCACTATTTGCACAAGTCTGGGAAACTGAGACAACACCAACAGAGTGGAGTAAAGGAATAATTGTCAAATTGCCCAAGTAGGTCGACCTTGCAGACTGCAACAACTGAAGAGGAATTACTCTCCTCTCAGTTGCCAGTAAAATACTAGGCAAGATAATCATCCAGAGAATTTCAAAAGCAGTTGACCATAAACTGAGGAAATAACAAGCGGGCTTTAGAAAGAACAGAATATGTGCAGATCATATATTCACCCTCAGGAACATTATAGAGCAGTGCTCAGAATTGCAGAGACAGCTGTACATTAACTTTGTTGATTTTGAAAAGGCTTTCGACAGCATACACAGGGACATCCTATGAAAAATACGGAGGGTTTATGGAATTCCCAGCCGCATTGTTTCCATCATAAAAAGCCTATATTCTAACTTTACGTGCAGTGTCGGATTGAGCAATGTAACTTTCGAAGTGAAAACAGGAGTACGACAGGGATGCCCCTTATCAACAATATTATTTTTGAAAGCCATAGATTGGGTGATGCGCCAGACAACAGATGGCAGTCCAAGAGGAATTATATGGACAACATTTTCTACACTGGAAGACCTGGAATATGCAGATGACATTGCACTACTCGCGCATTCACATCAACACATTCAATACAAAACCGATAGACTGAATAAGTATGGCCAGCAGGTTGGCCTGATCAATCTGAAGAAGACAGAGGTCATGACACTAAATGTGGGCAATCCTGAGCCAATAACAGTAAGGAACCAGAAGTTAGAACAGACAGACACATTTAATTACCTAGGATGCATAGTAGCACCTGACGGCGGAACAAGCAAAGACATTAACTACAGAATGAATAAAGCGAGAAAAGCCTTTGATATTCTCAACAACATTTGGAAGTCATCCCAGTACAGCACAAACACCAAATTAAGAATGTATGAGAGCTGTGTACTTTCTGTGCTTCTCTATGGTGCGGAATGTTGGAGAGTAACAGAGAAGGAAATGTCGAAACTGTCCTCCTTCCACACAATCTGCCTAAGGAAAATTCTCCGAATCTTTTGGCCAAACACCATCAGCAGCCAAGAACTACTAATTCGAAGTAACCAGGAGGACATGCACACCATCATAGCTGGCAGACGCTGGAGTTGGGTTGGCCACACCCTCAGAAGGGATCCAGATACCATTACAAGAACAGCTATGCTATGGACCCCCGAGGGAAAGCGAAAGAGAGGCCGACCAAAAACAACTTGGCGGAGAACTGTGGAAGCCGAGATGCAAAGAATGAACCAGAGTTGGGGCACTGAACGAAGAATGGCCGCCGACCGAGCAAAGTGGAATCAATTTGTTGCTGCCCTACAGGACGCCCCCAGTCGTGATGGCCGATGACTGCTTTGACGGTTGGCGGTTATGGATCAAAGAAGAAGAAGCTATAAAGAGCACAAAACAAATGTCTATGTTAGAGAGAAGATAAACACCTATGCAGGCCATCAAGAACCACTTTTGTCAATAGTGAAACGTCGAAAGCTTGCCTGGTTTGGGCATGTAACTCGTCATGACTCCCTTTCGAAAACGATCCTCCAGCGAATAGTCGAAGGTAAACGGAGAAGAGGAAGGCAAAGAAAATCCTGGGCTGATAACATCGAAGAATGGACAGGACACGGTTTTTCCACATGTGTACGCATTGCTGAGGATAGAGAGCAGTTGAGGACCCTGCCTGCTGATGCTTCCACCATGGCACCCCTACGACCCATGACGGGTTACGGTTTGAGATGAGATGATGATCATAACTATCTCTGATTACAGGTAAGATATAAATGTCCACAGCACATCATCTCGGGCACTGAGGTCAACTGCTACTTCCTCTGTGCTACTGTTTTCTTTGGAATTAGAGTTGCTTTGCTGTAACTCCGCCGTCGAGTTTTGACGAACCTCCTCTATGGGTAAGCCTGATGTGACCCCTGATGTAGCTTCGTGTGGCTATAGTGACAAGCGCCTCTGAACGCGTATAGGGCTTCAACATATGTGTGGCGGTAGTGACAAGCCCCCTGAACTCGTATAGGCTAGGGCTTCAAGAAATGTGCTGATTGTGCTCATAATGTTCTCCATGATTATAGCTACGGATGGTCCACCTCTCCTTGTATTGAGCTTGGTGCGTCTGTAACCTCTTTCGTTGCAACTGGGGTTGCGATGTTTGACATTTCTGTATGTCTGCCTTCTTCTTTTGTACACATTTGCCTGCTTCGTAGAGTTGGAGGGCTTTTGTTGATGAATCCGGCTTTTCTTTTACGGGTTTCTGCTGTGGATTGTCCCACTGTATATATTGCTTTGCTGATCTTTTGATAATGCGCTACAGGTCTATAGTTATTGTCGTGGTTGAGTTAAGTGTAGAGTATTTGTCGAGGTCGACAATATTAGTGAAATCGACAAGGGATAGTGGACTGACAGAGTTAAAGATTACACACACAGAAAGGTGTAAATAGGAGATGGACTTGAGACAACCTGGAAGAAGATTTATCAAAATTATCTCTCTTTCCAAGCCTCAACTCACTTTTACTGTCTAAGCACCTCCTGCTCTCACTCTTTTCTCTTATCAAACATAGAGATTATAGTAAAGAGCTAAAACAAGTTAATTATGGATGAAGGTTCGTGAACAGCGCATTAATAAATGTGTAAACTTTATTAAATGAAGAAGCATGTATGAAAATAATGCATTTCATCACCAACAACATAAAATTACATCAATAATCAAAAATAGTCATCAGTAATCATCAATAACCAAAAATATGCAAAATACACCCCCACAAACACACACACCATCCATCATAAAACCTGTAGAACACAGAGAAATGAACAAACCGAGTGTCAGTCCGTCCGCTTTTGTGGGACCAAATGTAATAGCTCCAGTGGCTTTACGTAAAAGATATACTCCATGCGTGATGGACTTGACCTGTAAATCCAATGTAGGTGCTAACTGTGGTGACCTTTAATTGCGCGAGGGGCTGGAAGACTCTATTTACCTCTGGTTCACCAAATGAATAAACTGCGTGTCAATCTGTCCGCTTTCGTGGGACCAAATGTAATAGCTCCAGTGGCTTTACGTAAAAGATATACTCCATGCGTGATGGACTTGACCTGTAAATCCAATGTAGGTGCTAACTGTGGTGCCACTAATGGCGCGAGAGGAATGGAAGACGTTGTTTATCTCCTGCTGACCAAATAAACAAACTGAGCGACAGCCTGTCCTCTTTCGTGGGACCAAATGAAATAGCTCCAGTGGGTGGCTTTACGTAAAAGATATACTCCATGGGAGATGGACATGACCTGTAAAACTTTCCTTGCTGGTGCCAAACGTTGGTGACCTCGAATTGCGTGAGGGGCTGGAAGACGCTGTTTATTTCTCTTGCTGGCCGTTCCTAAGTGTAAAGTTCTCCATAAACCCAGAAATACACCAGACGAAGTTACTTGAGGACAAAGAGTCCCAGACGCTCTTATCCGGCGCTATTGCTTGCTTGGCTGTAAATCCTGTTTAAACTGGTTTGGCTGTGGTTTGGCTGAGCGCCTCGTTTAGGCACACAAAGTCGGGTGTTATCAGATTCTGCTATAGACATGCTGAGCGGTTTTGATATTCTGGAAGCCGCAATGCTCTGACTGGTAATCCAATAAGCGAGTAGAGAACTACTACTGCATTTGATGACTCCAGATTTAGCTTTGGCTCGTTGCACTGTGTGAGCTTAACTTGGCGTTGACAAAAGGGGTTTTGATTCAGGAACGGGGTTGACAACTCGTGACGCTAGCGGTATTCAGAAACCCTCTAGATCGAAGAGAATATGACGTTCTTCGCCTGACTGGAGTCTGCTCTAGCGATTCGGTATCCCTGAAACTGAGACCCAAAAAAACACCCTTTACATCAAGCCACAACAAAATCACTCTAATGTTTATAACCAGTTATTGCTCCACTCCCTCCCACTCTATCAATTATAGCATGTGCTCGCCTAGGCTTAATATCTTTTGTACACCCAGGTACCTGTCAGTAATCGTTCTGACAGCAACAATCTACTCCTCTTCTTCCAACTAAACATACAGGAAACCTAACCTTGCAGTTACAGTTGAATGAATATGCTTATTCATCTTACAACATTAAATGAATTTACATAAACAGATTACAGCATGTGACATTACAACATTAAATCATATGTCCCCTTAGGGAAATATTAACATTCCACAAAATGAGTACATAGAAAATGCAATGTTCTTGATATAATAATACAGCTGTGGCTGAATCATAAGATATAATTAAATCTATGCCTGGTGACTGCTTTCTGTGAAAGTTATAGACTAGTGCCTAGCCACACAAGTAAGCATAAAATGATTCTCCCTTGCCACTAGAAATATCTATCGAAAAGGAATAAGTGACTTTCTCCTATAATTCAGTGTTAATTGAATGATCCACACCTCTGACCTTACCTTTCAGAAATGACAGTTAATTTTGCTGACTCTTAACCCAATGGTAAGCATTGTATGAACTGATTCTACGCCTAGTATCTGTTATTGTAAGTTTATCATTTCCCATTATAAACCGTAACAGTTTAAGCACCGCTTAACTAAGGCCGTAGACAGCGCTACATTATCACTGAACTAAATTACTAGGAGAAGTCCTCAGAAATGAATTCAAGTCACTTTCCTATCAGATATAAAAAAAAGCTAACATGAATATTTATATATTAATAAGACATGTCAAATCACCCCGAAAAATGACAAGAACATAGGCAAGCACATTTTAGTTCTGCTGTGCTAACTCTGCCTTAGTCTCATATGGTCATCTACGGGCCAGGAAATAATCACGAGTGTGTCTACCTGATTAAACCCTTCTACTCTTATAGTTTACAAATAAACACCTGGCGTGGCTTGTTTCTACAGATGTATCGGCGTGCAACGTAATAAGGAGTAAGACAGAGGTTTCTCTAGAGACGACTTCAGAAGTCAGCAACCGCGAGAAAGTTCAACCCGATAGGCATAATATTATGATCACTACTGCTGTGTTCTAAGGGCAAAACCGCAACGACTAACAGCGGGTTTTATCTCCCACAGAAACAGATCAAACTCGTTACCCAGGCCTCAAAGGGTACCAGCCGCTCATGATCAAAGACTTAGAGCGACCAGAGAAATTCCCCCTGGTCAGACGGAACACAGGTGCGTTTAGATAACATTACCACTACGCTGACCGTCGAAGGAATTTAGTACTGAAGGCCAGCCAGAACGTACACAAACCGCGGGTGGGGTTTGAGAAGGTGAAAAAATGTAGGTAGAATATGAAAGAAGAGAAGAATACAAATGGCGAGGAAACCAGGACATTAAAAAAAATAATAACATTTAGACGAGATGGTAAAATAAATCAAGTCACTGTGACAGTTATATATACTGAAGCACATTAAAAACGCACCACCTGTATAATCCAGGAACAGAGTGTGAAATGTAAATATAAGTGTTTACACGTTTACATATTTGGAATCTTTATTCATTTTCCTATGAATCCATGCTGGTCATTAATTTGTACATATGATTGTTATGAAATTCATTGCATTCTGTGCAGGCAAGGGAGAAAACCAAAAATGCAACCAATAAAAAAATTCATTCACACTATCCTCAGTATCTGGTATGTCCACCGTGTGCTTGCAAACAAGCTTGGCAGCGGCTCCGCATGGAACGTACAATTCTCTGAAGAAAATTCCGGGGAATCAAGTCCCATTCACGTGTAAGAGCAGCTTCGAGCTGTTGCAGATTAGCTAGAGAACCTTGCATGTAGACTCTATGTCCAAGCTCGTCCCATAGATTTTCTATAGGGGACATGTCTGGTGATAGGGCAGGCCAATCAATCGTCACAATGTTCTGCTGCTGTAAATATTGCTGCGTAATGCATGCGGTGTGCGCACGTGCGTTATCCTGCTGGAGAAGCTGCAAGGCTGGATAATTTGTGAACGCAGGAGCAACCAATGCATCCAGAACCTCATCTCGATATGTCACAGCATTAACATTTCCACGGAAGACGTGAAGAGGCAAGCGATGGTGAAAACTGAATCCTCCCCAAATGTGAATACTGCCACCTCCAAATCGGTTGTGCTGACGAACACAGCAATCTGCAAAGCGCTCTCCACACCGTCGCCAAATCCGCATACGTCCATCAGCAAAGGATATGTTGAATCTGCTCTCGTCTGTGAATAGGACAGCATTCCACTGCAGTCTAGTCCATCTGACATGTTGCTCTGCCCATTGCAGTCGCTGCTGACGATGTCTGTGAGTCAAGTTTGGCCCAACATAAGGTCGTCTTGGTGTAAGGCCTGTATCTCTGAGTCGCCGTATGACTGCAATTCGAGAGACTTGCCCACGTCTACCCACTATTGCTCTTGCTGTTTGACTTGCCGGGAGAGAACGATTCCTTAGGTGACTCAGCACAATATGACGATCTTGCGCAGGGGTAGTAACTCGTGGTTGGCCACTCCGAAGTCTATCCCGGGCACTGCCAGTGGTCCGTAACGTTCATTGAGACGTACAATAGTGCTGTGGTGGCAATTCATCCTTCTGGCAATGGCCGACGAGCTCATTCCGGTCTCCAACATACCAATGGCTCGTTGGCGGTCGTTTTCAGATAGTCGTGGCATTTCAAGCACATATACTGGGTGTTTTGTCTCAACGGCCTTTTTTTACCGAGTATACGGCCACAACGCGTACACATTTTCAGGGTCATAGCTGTTGGGAATCGTGTTGCACGTGTAACTTTTATTGTTTTTATGTAGTCTGTACACAAACCCGCGGGTTGAATCATGCACTTTCCATTCCAGCAGCCATTCGCTCTCTACCTCATGACAAACACGGGGAAAATCCATTCCCACACTTTTTTTCCAGCTTCTCGGCATCAGTATATATAATAGTGGTGCGTTTTTAATGTGCTTCAGTATATAGTACACTGTTGACAATGGTTTTTTGTGTGTGGTGGTGGTGTAAAAAAACATATGATATGTGGTCCACACACAAACATATGTATGTATACTTGTTAATGTAGACAACCAGACACTGCAGGCCAATTTGGATCAATGCGTCCGAGACGACAACACAACATGTTACTATTAGGTAAACAAAATGCAGGTCACTTTAAACATTCGACTATAGACTGGTCATCACAAATTGATTATGTTCAAACAGAGCTGGAAAGTAATGGTAAAACCATAGTAATGATTCCGTTAAAATGTTCGGCTAACCTTGTAATCTATCAATCAATCCATTAATCAAGTAATACCTGTTAGCTCCCCAAGGAGTGTAAGTCTTGAACATTTTAAGTTTTTATTTCGCGTGCAGTCAACTCAAGTTCTTTCCATTTTATCCTCACAATTTTCATTTATTTATCCAGTTCGCCTCTCCATTTGTTAACGATCTGCCTGTACTTCTCTTGCTCTGGGAGTTCCAGAACAAAGGATGTCTTGTGATGCTATGAGCAGGTTTTATCATTGTGTGTCCAATCCATCACCAGCGCCTTCTTCTCATCTCATCGCTTATTCCACTGATACATGTCTGGTTCTTGCTAGCAGTTCCATATTGGTGACCGTATCGTACTATTGCAATCCGTCTACTCTGCTCTAGCACTCATTTATAACAGTCTGTTATTTCTTAGTTGTGATTCTTATTGTTCTCCGTGCTTCATAAGACAGGGACACAACACTTGCATCCAACAGTTCGTGTGTCCTTCTCATGCAGATGAGAAGATCGAGGGAAAGATGTGTAGAAAAAGAGAGATGTAGGATACTTATTGGTTAAGATAAGTGGTTCCGAGAATGATGTCGTGAGGGAATTTCATGAGATGTTTGAGGCAAGAAGTAAGAAATTGTATGTTACCAGTAAAAATGGAAAAAACAACGAATTGAACATTTTATGAAAAAAGATATTTTATGTTTCAAAACTATATTGATCTGTCTGTAAAGAAGGCACTTACATCTAGCGGCACCCTATTCACCTATAACAAACCTCAGCGGTGGTAGATCAAAGGGAAAACAACAAACAAAACGGCGCCATATCGATTTAGTAAAGAGAAGACAATACATTAAGTCACAACACTTTTCCCTCCCTATATCTGTATGCCTCTGATGCTCTGTTCTTTAAAACCTTTATTAAATTAGTGTTTTTGTCTTTAATTGCCATACCAGCCAGCGCAGATGATCATGTGCCTCTACAGCTATTGATGCCAAGTGCTATCAGTTCTATGTTGATTTTTTTTTTCCTTGCCATGATTTTAAATTGTTTGGAAAAAAGGTGGGGGGGGGGGAGAGAAGAATAATATGTTGTACTAGGACAATAGACAAGAAAAAAAACCTACGGTTCGGCCACAAGGCCTTCGTCAGGGACAGACGAACAAAAGTAGACAGGAAAGAAAGTGATAACTAAGTAGAAAACATGAAAAAAATAACAGCAAAATCTCCACGGCTGAACCAAATGCCTGCCGCTGCTACAGGAAGTAGACAGAAAATTTTAAGTATGAAAAAAAAAAAAAACACGAACCGGAAAACTATGAGAGGAAAACATGAGGTTGGCCATGTCCTCAGAAGAGACCCCGATGCCATCACAAGAACAGCTATTCTTTGGACCCCTGAAGGAAAACGAAAGAGAGGCCGACCAAAAATAACCTGGCGGAGGACTGTGGAGGCTGAGATGCAAAGAATGAACCAGAATTGGGACACTGTACGAAGGATGGCCACCGACCGAGCAAAGTGGAATCAATTTGTTGTTGCCCTACAAGACGCCACTAGGCGTGATGGCCACTGACTGCTTTGACGGTCGGCGGCTAAGGATCAAAGAAGAAGAAGTACTGTACCTCTTTGTTGTCCTTTGTCTATTGTTGCGTCAGTTTTTTCTAATTGTTGTGATATATTCCAATTGTTCTCTTCTCATTATATTCTCAAAACGCTGACTTTGAGAGTTACAAATCTTTTCTTGTTGGTCTCTTTCAGGGAATCTTCGTTTGTTTAAGATCGTACGTCAAACCAATAGACTTAACATTGTTGTACAAAACCACATCTCTGCCTTCCAGTGATTGTATTCTTTGTGTGTGAGTGTATGTGTTTTTTTTTTTTCTTACTTATTTTTATTTCCAAGTCTTATTTTTATTTCCATGATTCGCTTCAAGATTTTGAAAAAAAAACAATTATTCAACATTTCTTTATCCCATAATGTTAATATTTTTTTGTGAAAGCTGAAATACATTTTTTTTTAAATATTAAACTTTTTATTGCTGCAATTTTTTTTAGTGTTACATTCTTGTCAAAGAAAAACAGGAGGACATAGAGGGAAGAGGAGATGGCATGAAGCTTTAAAAACTACTAAGAAGGGGGCATGAGGCCCCTAAAAGAAGACCTGGTTTTGCGAACCATTGGTTTATATTATAAGATGGGTGACAAAATTAGAGAAATACAAATGAACTGTTCCGGACAAGCTCTGATGAGGAAATGAGAAATGTGTAAGTTTATTAATTATATAACAACTCTTTAATCACAACTTTTTCCCCCTAATTGTGCAATTATCTTCAAAAATGTTGCCTTGATAGCCTGTGTCCTCACCTTCAAATTATCTGCCTTCCTTGCTAGTGTGAGGCGCTACATAAAGCTGACCATAAGCAGCAAAGACTTCTTTAGAAAGGTAAACACCTACATGATCAAATAATTGTCCCTGTGGTTTGTTGATTACCATCATGGTTAAATAACTGTCCCTGTGGTTTGTTGATTATCATCATGATCAAATAACTGTCGCTGTGGTTTGTTGATTACCATCATGATCAAATAACTGTCCCGGTGGTTTTGTGATTATCATCATGGTCAAATAACTGTTCCCGTGGTTTGTTGATTATCATCATGATCAAATAACTGTCCTGGTGGTTTGTTGATAATCATCATGATCAAATAACTGTCCCGGTTGTTTGTTGATAATCATCATGATCAAATAACTGCCCCAGTGGTTTGTTGATAATCATCATGATCAAATAACTGTCCCAGTGGTTTGTTGATAATCATCATGATCAAATAACTGTCCGGTGGTTTGTTGATAATTATCAACAAACCACCGGACAGTTATTTGATCATGATGATTATAATCATCATGATCAAATAACTGTCCCGGTGGTTTGTTGATAATCATCATGATCAAATAACTGTCCCGGCGGTTTGTTGATAATCATCATGATCAAATAACTGTCCCGGCGGTTTGTTGATAATCATCATGATCAAATAACTGTCCCGGTGGTTTGTTGATAATCATCATGATCAAATAACTGTCCGGTGGTTTGTTGATAATCATCATGATCAAATAACTGTCCCGGTGGTTTGTTGATAATCATCATGATCAAATAACTGTCCCGGTGGTTTGTTGATAATCATCATGGTCAAATAACTGTCCCGGTGGTTTGTTGATTATCATAATGGTCAAATAACTGTTCCCGTGGTATGTTGATTATCATCATGATCAAATAACTGTCCCTGTTGTTTGTTGATTATTATCATAATCAAATAACTGTCCCTGTAGTTTGTTGATTATCATCATGATCACTATCATTTGTTGTTCAATCTTTAGGAAGCATTTAGCCACCATTACAGCTGCAATAAGCATTACATTCCCCTGAAGCGGTGGCTTCTGTGACAATTTGTTCTAAATGATGAGGTTGCCAGCCCAATGCAAAACCTCATAATAGTCACCTTTTTTACAACATGTCTGATGGTGTGGTAACCCCCTTCTTCTTTTTTTTTTTTTTGTTTCTTCAGGCACCCCTAGGAACGACACGTGCATTGATTGCCATGGTAAAAGCTAAAGTCACAAGAAACTGACGATATTTCAAGATGACAGGAAGGATGGTATTGTTTGACTCTAAATCGATACATGGAATGAAAAATTGTGAACCTCAATAACTGCATTGATGAATTTCTTTTGTTTAAAAAAGAAAATGCAGGCCTCTGTCTTTAGTTTTAAAAGAAAATGTTAAAAAAAACATGGACATAAATTGAGTAGCTCTTTTAATATAAAAATTACATTTTTAAACTTCTCCATCAATTCTTAATAATCAGCTGTGCACGACCACGTAGAAAAGAAATAAAGAAAGCCATGAAGCTTCTGAAAGATGGAAAAGCAGCTGGTCCAGATTGCATTCCAGCAGAGGCCATCAAAACAGATATTGATACCTCTACATAGATATTATACAAACTACTTGGCAAAGTCTGGGAGAGAGAGAAAATACCAGCAGAATGGAAGGAAGATTATCTGGTTAAGTTGCCTAAGAAGGGAAATTTACAAGAGTGCACAAATTATAAAGGAATAATGTTACTATCAGTGCCAGCAAAAGTATTAAACAGAATCATCCTTGAGAGATTAAAAGAGTCCATAGACAAGCAACTGAGAGATGAACAAGCAGGTTTTCGACAAAACAGATTCTGTACAGACCAGATAGCCACATTGAGAATAATAGCTGAACAAAGTCTGGAATGAGATTCGCCGCTATACATCGGATTCTACTATGAAAAGGCATTTGACAGTGTAGACAGAGAATCGCTTTGGAAATTGATGAGGCATTATGGAGTTCCCATGAAGATCATTAATTTAATAAAGAAAACATATGAAGACATGACATGCAGAGTTCCTCATGAAGGACAACATACAGAACTGTTTAGGATTAGAACGGGAGTGAGACAGGGTTGCCTCTTGTCTCCATTTCTTTTCTTACTAGCAATAGATTGGGTCATGAAAACATCGACATCACACAACAGAAATGGAATCCAGTGGAATCTGACTAAACAGCTTGATGATCTGGATTTTGCAGATGACTTGGCTCTTCTGTCCCATAAACATAATCAGATGCAAGAGAAAATGAAAATTCTCTATGAGCGGTCACAACAAGTGGGCCTGAAAATACACAGGGAAAAGACAAAGATTATGAGAATAAATGCAAGAAATGATAACAAGGTTGAACTTGAAGACACACCACTAAACGATGTAGAATCATACATATATCTTGGAAGTAATATAGACAAAGTTGGAAGCACAGACAGTGATATCAAAATAAGAATACAAAAAGCAAGAGGAGCTTTTATTGCATTGGGAAACATATGGAGAACAAGAGAAATCAAGTCCAACATGAAAATAAGAATCTTCAACTCAAATGTCAAGTCAGTCTTATTGTATGGCTCTGAGACGCGGAGATCAACAAAAACAACATCCAAAAAGCTACAGACTTTTATAAACGGGTTCTTAGAAGGACTGAAATGGTATGACAAAGTCACAAATGTGGAATTGATGGCAAGAACCAGAGAAGTGCCAGTGGAACAAGAGTTGAGAAGAAGACGCTGGCGATGGATAAGACACACATTGAGGAAACCTGATGATAGCATTGCAAGGCAGTATCGATTGATTGATCAATTCTTAACGGGTTACTTGCGAAGAGATCTGTGAAATAAGAATGAAATATGTTATTGTCCTCTATTGTGGATAATTATAATAGGTACTCTAGATAACGTTCACTCACAGCACTGTATAATGCGTGCCGATTTCATATTTTCCAGAAAAGCTGGAACGAATATTTCTAGTGTGCTGAACAATGCGCCACGTAAATCTTGAAAGGTATGCGCGTTCTTTTAATAGGTGATCAGATTCGCTTTCACAGTGTAATGCGCGCCGTATTCTCACGAAAAGCTGATGAGATCGTGTTATAGGTTTCAAACTGTCATTATGAAAACAATAAACGTGTCGGTGATGCAGGCATTCATAATTATGTCTGATGAAGTTATGGTTCTACAAGATGCACACATGTGGTAATTTTAAGATGTGAATTTGTTTTCTCTCTCGAACTAGTTTCTGAGAATTCCAGAAATACTGTAGTACATACTTCATTTACATGCACGTATGTGGGTGTATGCATGTGTGGATGAATATTAGTGAATTCCCTTAAATGTTTCTATGTCTTGTTCTTATCTGTGTGTTTGCGTATTTGTGTGTACTAGTTTTATATAACGGTGGTTATTTTGGCTCCATTTGTGTTTTAGATTAGCATTGACAATTTTCTTGTTGGACGGAGTATCATTTTTATTATTTAACAAAACTATACATGTCGCGTTCTAAAAAAAATCTTGCACTTCCAGTGGTTCAAATGTTAGCTTTTTTTTTCATTTAAATAAAGTTTTGCCTCTTATTGGCGAGGCACGTCCCGTTCAACTTAGCTGCTTTAATATTGTCTATATTACTAACACAATCAATTATTTATTATGCTATCTTGGCTGCCATTGGACGCATACGCGTGGTGTTGTAACTTTAATTCTCATATAGCCACTCATTTGCAAGTTTCTTTGCTTCTCTTCTCATCAGTCCTACACCTGTTTGTTCTGTGGTTGTAAATCATCTACCTCGAACTTCTCTATCTTACAACTGCTCACATTTCGTTTGCCATTCTCAGTACACGGCGTTTGATTTGTAGAATGGTTACAGCACTTGCATGTAGCGAAAAAGTTACCAGGTTCGAAACCTGGTAACCTAACACTCCGTCAACCCAGCTGTAAATGGGTACCTTATGCTGCTCGAGTTAGGGAAAGCAAAGGCAGCGAGAAATGGAACTGGTCATACAACTGTATAAAACTGGATATAATATAGTGGTCTCGAACACTTCCCTCCCTTACGTCAATATCTGCTGAAGGACTGCTTTTACTTTATGTTTAACTCATAAGCAAATTTTCTTTGCTTGATCTCTATCTCTATGTATCTCTCAATCTCTCCCTTTTTCTGTTCTCTTCTCCCGCTCCTTTCAACCAGTGCCAGTAAAACTAACTTCTCTTCGCCTGTCACCTGTTCAGGAACGCCAGAGCAATGAAAGCGTGGAAGACAAATTTTAGAGAATGCTGCTTCTGCATCAGCTCACGTCACAGTGCACGTGTAACTCACCAGGTACGTGCGGGTAATAGACAGCCACACACCGGGTTGGCACCGACCTGAATACCTTCTTTCACTCGGAGCTTAAAACCTGCTCACAGTGTTGCCTTCAAGTTGTCCTTACATCTAGAGTGCTTACACTTCCAGTTTATTCTTGTTTAAAGAACTGATAAATTATTCTTTCTTAGTTAGTTCTCGGTAACCAGTTTGGCAAATTGTACTACGAGTGTGTAGATAGTTAAAATATTTTCTCAACCCCACCTAGCTTTGGTAAACTTCAAGGATAATGCAATTGGGACGGTGTTGTTTGATGCTGGTTTAACGTACGCATAACTTTCAGGTATCTGCCAGACCAGGTAAGAGAAAGTAGCGGTTGGGTGAATGTAATTTATGTCTAATTTCTTGTTTCACGTTTTTTATTTATCACTTTACGATAATCTCAGCATATGACTAAATGACATCATGAAAATATCACCATTAGTTGGACTGTATTCAAATAGTTAAAAACAAACAAATTACAATTAATCCCAGAGTGAAAAACAGTTTAGATGAAAAAAGTTGAGCAATGTCACTGCGGACGACAGAGAAAGTGCAGCCTAGACGAACGAAGACAGACAGAACATCCAATGAAAATATGCTTGATAAAATAAAGAACAATTTATACCCAAATTATAACACACATAGGGTTGAACTGAGTATCCAATGCAACAGTTAAATACCAGTTTTACTATGCATGGACAAGAATTCAAATCAAAGGTTTAGGAGAAGTGCTAGTACAGTTTAGGAGAAGTGCTAATACAGTCTAGGAGAAGTGCTAATACAGTTTAGGAGAAGTGCTAATACAGTTTAAGAGAAGTGCTTATACAGTTTAGGAGAAGTGCTAATACAGTTTAAGAGAAGTGCTAATACAGTTTAAGAGAAGTGCTTATACAGTTTAGGAGAAGTGCTAATACAGTTTTAGAGAAGTGCTAATACAGTTTAGGAGAAGTGCTAATACAGTTTAAGAGAAGTGGTAATACAGTTTAGGAGAAGTGCTAATACAGTTTAGGAGAAGTGCTAATACAGTTTAAGAGAAGTGCTAATACAGTTTAGGAAAAGTGCTAATACAGTTTAAGAGAAGTGATAATACAGTTTAAGAGAAGTGCTAATACAGTTTAAGAGAAGTGCTAATACAGTTATGTCAAACGTAGATTCATTAATTTATTAATTATATTGAAGCTCCAGACGCAGCAGGGACCTTAAACACTTTCACGGTAAACCTTCATATCCTGTGTCGTTCTTTCAAGGCTTTTCCAAGATTCCTTTATACCGTTCATGTCTTACTCGAGTTCTTGTCAACAAGCGTTTTTCGGTGTCTCCATATTTCATTTACCCTGAAGATTCAAGAATAAGGACTGCTTTGTAATGCTACCTGCTGTGTTCCTCAATAAATGTCGCCCAACGCCATCGACTTCTTCTTACCTAATGATCCACTGGCATTTGTAAGGGTTCTCCTCCCCCCCCTTCCCCCCACACCCCCCCTCCCTGCCCCAATTCAGTTTTCACATTGCAGATCTTGTCATATCTATTATAATCCTTCTGTTCTGGGCAGGGAACACTTTATAAAAAGGTTGTAACCCGTGTATCGGGGCCAAACAATATGACTGCCTTGTTATTAAGATCCTTATTTTTGCATTGGGCTCAATTTCCTTTGATAACCATATATTTCTCAACGCAGCGACAGCTCAAACTTGCGTTCTGTATTCTTATTCAGTTATCAAAGTTGGCTTCTCTAAATTGTGTCTAAGTTGCTGCCAAGATATTATATATGAGTTCACATCTTGTAGGAGTGTTCCTCCAAATAATATCTGGTTGTCACTTGCTGCATTTTACCTTCATAAATTGTGTCTTTTTTCTCTCTGCATTTCAAGCCCAATGGCTGTGATCACTCATCACGATATCTCATTTTGTCTTGCATCTGTTTGTGGTTATGGCGCAGATGTCAATGGCAAATTAGATCGGCAGTTTATTTTGTCAAGAGTGCACTTAATTCCTTGTATGCTGGTTGATGTTGTTTCCGTAATCCATTCAGTATCCAGTAAGAAGTAAATTGTGAGGCAACTATTCCGAACTCAATTTCTTATCTCGAAAGGTTCTTAAGTTGGCAGTATATATTCCTCTACTGAAAAAAAAAGATTCTTAGAAGCTGTGTAATAAACGTTTGAATGACATTACAGGCTTTACTCGAAGCAGGGACGGCCTCAGGCCGATTTAACCGATTTGACCCAAAAGTGACTCCCGCCCGAACGGGGCTCCACATGCTGGTTAATACCTCCGATTTTAAAAATAAATATATGACTTACAAAAGAAATTAATATGTAAAATATACATGTCTTGTTTTGAAGTTCTTTATGAGAAAATGACTTACAAAAGAAATTAATATGTAAAATATACATGTCTTGTTTTGAAGTTCTTTATGAGAAATAATAGAATCGTCTGACATGTAAGTAAACTTTGTAACTTGTATACAGAAATTTCACATGTGTGACTTAGCTCTCGTGGTTACAGGTAAGGTTATAACACAACCATTACAATGTTAAGTAGTACCGTCATCATCATCACACTTACAGGTAATGTTATAACACAACCATTACAATGTTAAGTAGTACCGTCATCATCATCACACTTACAGGTAAGGTTATAACACAACCGTTACAATGTTAAGTAGTACCGTCATCATCATCACACTTACAGGTAATGTTATAACACAACCATTACAATGTTAAGTAGTATCGTCATCATCATCACGGTTACAGGTAAGGTTATAACACAACCATTACAATATTAAGTTGTATCGTTATCATCATCACACTTACAGGTAAGGTTATAACACAACCATTACAATGTTAAGTAGTATCGTCATCATCATCACACTTACAGGTAAGGTTATAACACAACCATTACAATGTTAAGTAGTATCGTCATCATCATCACACTTACAGGTAAGGTTATAACACAGTCATCATCATTGTAGTGAATTTCTAAATACAATATCTAAATTAATATATAACAATATCGGGCATAAAGGAAAAGATAAGAAAGTATAAAAGAATTTTTTTGCTAGAACTGTTGGTATCGCCTACGCCTTCAGATTATTTGCTAACGAATAGCCGAACAAAACGGAACCCAAATTTTTCAAATTCGTCCTTCACATAATCACTTTTCCTAGTTCTAAGAAAATTGTGCCTAAAAATGCATTGTGAAACGAGGAGGGGCAAGGCTCGATAACACGCAAAGCACGTCTCAATTGCTTCTAAGTCTACAACCAACGCTTTGCCTTAGGGGTTTCCCCAAAATACGAGGAAAAAGTTAGAACATGCAGACAACTCGTGTCACAAAAACAACCTTAACTCTTATTTCAAAAGACGTAATTATCACGTAAATAGAGAAGACAGCACATGGAAAAGAATTGAACGGGTAGAAGACAAAAAATAAAAACACTAACTTAGAAAGAAAAAAAAACTGTGGACTTCTGAACCAAGCCAACTAGTCCCATATAAATTGTATATTCGTGTACCTTAGGACTTGCTGACAAAGAATATGGTAATAGTTACGCAAATAGTACATTAATTAACTAATTATAGCCATAATACTATAGTGGATCCGACCAGACTGTTAAGTAAAGATCATGCCTGCTTGTAATTTTTTTATGGCATGTTTTGAAAAAAACGACTTTGGGTAAATGAGGTTAAAAGGTACGGGATACCTGATTGGTTGGATTTTAAAGGAAGGCGAAGTATGATTGGTTGACCTAAAACTAAAAATATATTTGCCTTGGCATATTGGGAGTTGTTATTTGAAACGATAGATTCAAAAATCAATGTAAACATGGTCCCATTGGACAAAGCCGTAGATACTGGTACGAAACGGGGACTGTTCACTGCCATTTCAAATAAATTTTGTGTACAGCAAGATCGATGAGAGCAGGCGGAGAAATTTTCTAACATAGGTAAAGCCTGGACATGGCAGATCGAAAATGTGCCATATTGCCTAGTCATCGTTTAACTTGTGTTATTTCCTTGCATTTGTGGTAAGATTGATTTTCTTAACATTTTATTTAAAATAAAATTTGAATGTGAAATACTAACATACGACTGTAAGTAAGTGAGTCTATGGCAGACTCAAAACAGAGTCTAGAGATTGATCCAGCATATGAAAGACTATCAGAGAGGTGTAGACCAACTAAATTATATAGGATTATCATCAGGAGCATAATACCTATCCTATTGTATGGACAACAGATTATTGCTGGAATTGCAGAGGCGTTGTAACTATTAGGGGAGAGGAATACTGGTATACCTGGTCACATCAAAAGAAACTGGTGAAAGGGATTGTCGGAAAGAGCTGATCTTGCATGTTTGTTTGTAATGTGCCTGTACTGGTTGTTGAATAGTAGTGTAGGCTGTTGATTACGAAGGAGGCATATCCTTCTAATTTCAGAGGGTTTTGGTTGCTGTCAATAACTGGTGCCAGACTACAGTGGGCCGATATAGTCATGCCACAGTCTTGCCTTTTTCGGAGACAACAGTAAAGTGGGAGCTGAAGGTTGTCGTTCAGCGAAGTGCAGGAAGATTCCTACCTCATATTACCAAGTTAGGTGCATGTTTCGGCACCTGATCGCTCTGTAGTGGATTTGATGGTACTGTATGGTTGTGATATTACCTAGTATGATGCATGAGGTCAGCTGTGAAGGCTCCTGAGATAAATGTAGCTGTGAATTTACAGAAGGCCCTTCTTGCTACCACTTACGACCTCAGACATATCTTTTTTACTAATGAATGTGGCTACGTTAAAAATCTAGGGGTACTGATATGGAATGTGTTGTGGTAGATTACATACACACACACAGATATTTAATAAGTCTAATAACACTGACTAACAAAAAAAAACTTTTTTTTTCTTTCTCTAACATTTCTATGTTTTTCTGGTCAATTTTAATGCGCTGTTTTTAAATCTGCAAACCGTTTTTCTCTATCAGGTCGGGATCTCTAGAAATACGCAATTGAAGTTTTTTAACAACGCATACAGTATTACAACATCATTCGTACAAGAAGTATAACAGTTATGTAGTCTTGAATTTCTTTGCAGTCGACTTTCGTCGGTGAATGGCATGTGGTACATCGCGATGAAGCATCCAACAATAATCGGCAAGCATGGTCACACTCCACCGTTCTTGATAACGTGACTCCATTACGGCGATATCTTGATGGAATCGTTCTCCATGTTCATCGCTGACTTCGCCAAGGTTGTCAGGGAAAAAGTCAAGATGCGAATCGAGCAAATGGATATTGAGGGACATGTTACAGCCCATAATTCTGTATACATCTATGCACTGCTTAACAATATGCAATATAGTCGACAGATTTGTGATTTCCCAGAAAGTTATCGACGATCGATTTGAATGCCATCCATGCGCGAAGTTCACTACCATGTAACAAGTTCTCGAATTGTTTGTCTGCAATAACTTTCCTAATCTGAGGTCCTGCAAAGATACCTTCCTTTATATTTGCATCGCTAACATGCGGAAACTTTTCTCGAAGATAAGTGAAAGCTTTGCTCGTTTTATCTAACGCCTTTACAAAATTCTTCATGAGCCCCAACTTTATATGTAACAGTGGTAAAATGAAGCTGTCTTTGTTAACTAATGGCTCGTGTATTACATTTTTATGCCCGAGCTGCATACGATCCCGGATAGGCCCCACCTTTCTTGCATAAAGTTCCTGTCTGTTGCGGCTGTCCCATTCACATCGGAAGCAACAAAATTTAGTATACCCAGTCTGCATGCCCGTGAGAATTGCAATGACCTTTAGGTCTCCACAAATCCGCCATTGGTAGTCATTGTACTTTATTTTTTCCAAACGTATAGCCATATTGTCATAAGTTTCTTTCATATGAACAGAGTAGGCGACTGGAATTGATGAAAATAAATTTCTGTTATGCAATAACACGGCTTTTAGACTAGTCTTGGAAGAATCGATGAAAAATCGCCATTCGTTGACTATGTGCTCATGACCGTTTACATCTTTGCAATAGCAAATGTCATCATCCATCTCAAAGTATTGAACAAGTTCTCTGTGTCTATGACGAAATTTAGATATCGGAGTATTGGGCGCTAAAAGATTCAATTCTTTGAGTCGCGAACCGAGTAATTCCACTTGTCCTTTGGTAAGAGCGAGATCACGTATTAGATCTGAAAGTTCTGAATGGTTAATTAAGTAAACACCATCATTCACCGGTATGTAATCTGAGTCAGAATTAGTTTCTAAAGCAGGTAACTATCACTTTCTGATGGTTCATTCACGTCCAGCGGATATTGTTCTGGTGGTACTTGGATCGGACACATGATTGGATCATGAGGCACTGGTTTCGAAACCGATTCAATATTTGGATAAACCACAGACTTTCTAGTTTTAAAAGTGAAACCATGGATATTTGTCAAGCAGAAGTAACAATCAGTAGTGTGATTTGTATGTTCACGCCATATTACTGGCACTCCAAAAGGCATCGACTTATGCTTCGGCGATTTTCGTAACCAACCTGCCAATGTATCAAACAAACTGCATTTGGCTTCCAAGATTTATTTGCATCATCAACTTTCGAATCGAAATAAAGTTCATATGCTTTCTTTAGTAATGGTGTAAAGTTTTTCTGGTCAACACGATCGGTAAAATATCCGCACACGTAACAGAACAGATCAGCCGAATTTCTACAACTTCTAGAAGCCATATTTTGTTCAGAATTATTTCAAAATATAGTAACTATTTGAAAAATCGCGTAACATATGTCATGCATCTTTTAGCAGTATAAAAAGTAGAATTATGTTGCTTTTTATTAATTTTTAATAAGTTATATAGTAAAAATGAAACGGAGCAAATAACGGTTTCCCAAAAATATATTTATTCACAAATATCTTAAGAACCCGATGTGATAGAGATAAACGGATTTCAGATTTGAAATCAGCGCAAGAAACTGACCTAAGAACACTTATTCTTAGATAAGAAAGAAAAATGTTGTTTGTCAGTGTAATATTAATAAAATTTATAACACACTGAACTAACTCAAGCTGTTTAAAATTTTATATTAAATTTTCTTTAAGTTTATTTGTTCTGAACCAAGGTTTTATTTTGGTCAGAACATATGAAAGGTTTTGAAATTATGAATGAAATGCATGAATATATGGCATAATAAATGAAAGGTGTGTACATATGTATTTTACAAGACTAGTTAATATTACTACTGTTTATATTTGTAATTTATCTGGGAGAATGATTAATGGATGTGCTGTTGGGGTGGCTTCATCACTCCCAGTCTATGACTACCAAACATTGTCCATTTACTGATGGGAGGAATACAAGTTTATTTCCCAACATGGTATGTTCTAGTTGATGGGAATATAGTTGGTGTGTTAGTTAGAAACTACGCTGGTGAATGTCCAGCAGGCCAGACGCTCACGTATCTTTGACTGAGTAGTTCTGGTGCTGGAATCTGGTGGCCCCACCTCTCCGTGCTTGGGGGCAATATAAGACTGCTCTGCCAAAATACTAGACTGCACGGGTCCACACTTGTATTTTTCAACACAGCATTTGACACCACTTTGGTGCCAAATAAAAAAACTCACAGTTCTGAAATAAAAGTATTGGGTCATGTGTCAGAACTCTACCTCCTGAGCCACTTCTACACACAACACTACACAACAACACCACATAGACGGGGTCAGATCTCTCTGACCATACAGCACATCTTACCAAGTTGGTTTCACATAGTATAAGTTCCCCAAGACTACATATTCTGAAATATGTTCATTAGCTTCCTGCCATTGAATAGGATAGGTGATATGTTCCACTGATCTCAACACTTGATCCGCCCTTCATAATCCTTGCTGGCGTTTATGTATTTTGTTTGTCTCTAGACCCTGAACTGGGGCTGGGGATCTAGAGCGAATCCTTACTTGTTGTAAGGGATAGATTTTGATATATGGCAGTATCAAATCACTCGAAACATTAAACAATATTAAAATATACAAAGAAATACTTTCAGTCTTACCAGAATTATGAATAGAGAACACAGTTATATGCTAGCAAAACTCAGCTGAGCTGCTGGCTCTAGTATGGCGTCCCTCTAAATATTGCAATTAGCTTCTGGGAATTACACCACTGAAGAATTACTGTGTCTTCTACTGGACAATTTATGTTGAATGGCAAAAATGCGCGTCTGAGCGCCGATAATATGTTTATCTGTGGCCAATCACCGCCTTTCCCCCTTTTCAAATTTCAAACCTCCTACCAAAAGTCAATTCAGTCATACCTCAGTCAAGTATGTATTATTGTCTGTTGGTCCGTCTGTCTCTACTTGCGTTTTTTTACAAAAACACACTTGTTTATACATGCATTTCCTACACGAATCTGCCTCTAGAGTTATTTTTAGCCACAACTTTCCACTAATTCCCCCTCTCTTTCATTCATCTAGATTTTAGCACTTGAGTCTCAAGGCCGCAATTGTTTGAAAATTAGTGACATTTTTTTAACAGTGCAGTCGCTCGTCTGTATGAACAACACAGTCTTTTGTCAATATCTTCATTATTATCTATCCGTCTGTATAAATGAAAGCATATTATTTCTCTGCTCAAGATGGGCCATCAGGCCAGCTAGGTTTTATATTCCTAACATTATTATTAAGAAAAAGTTACTTTTCAAGGTTAGTTGTTTTTTTGAAATATGTTCGAGCATCTTCTGTAATGCGTTTGCCGCTGAATTCAAATAAAAAGGACTAAGTATCGTAAAAGCGTCCAAGAAATGACTGTTGCGTATAATAGCTAAGGTCCCTTTTGTCCATTTCTTTACCTTGTGTCAACTTGGGGACGTGAATTTTTTTCCTTTCCCCACCAATTGCGTCTTTTTAGCCTTGCTAGTTTCAAGCACGTGTTCAGTCATATTTTTCTTTTTGATCTCCGTTCTCATCCCGTCTACAAGGGTAAACGTTTTGCCTTCACGTCTAACAAGTTAGTTTCCATGGCGGGTGGTGACCCGCGGCATGGGCGATCATGTCTTCTAGTAGCTTACGCATTATTTTTATCCCTACATTTTACCTTTGGAGATATTTTAACGTTGTATCACGGTTAATTTTATCACACATCTCCCCACTTGAAAACATGCCTACGGCAAGTTCCAAAACCAGTGATACACATAGACAAAATTACTCCTCACGCCTGCCACTACTCTAATTTTGATCACAGGGGTGCCGACTGAGGAAATCTGCACCGACATTCAATTTGCCTGGGATATATTGGATACTAAACTGATAAGGTTGAAGCAATAAAGACCACCTCAGCAATCTTGCGTTTTCATGCTTAGCCTGAGATAAGATTACGAGGGGCTGATGATCCGTCTGGACCACAAAAGTCCTACCATACAGATAGATTTGAAACTTCTTTATTGCCCAGATTAACGCTAAACATTCTTTTTTCGCTTGTGGAATATCCTTGTTCCGCCTTATTCAATTTGCGGCTTGCATAAGCGACTGGGTTCAGTTCCCCATCAGGTGAAGATGATCTTTGCAACAAAGCCGCCCCGAGTCCTACATTACTTGCATCTGTCCTTACGACAAAGTCCTGTGTCAAATCAGGCAGTTTGAGAATAGGCTTGCTAGTGAGTTTTTCCTTTAAGTCTTGGAACGCTAATTCACTTTGCGCAGTCCAAATAATTTTATCTGGAAGTCCATTGCGAGTCAGATCAGTCAGAGGAGCAAAAATAGAGTTAAAATCCTTGATGTATTTTTGATAAAATCCGCATAACGACACGAATGATCGCACGTCCTTTTTTGTTTGTGGTCTAGGTGCTCTCTGCAGTTTTTCCAAGTTCTTGGGATCAGGGGTCATGTTACCCTGATATACAGTGTGTCCCAAGAATTCCAACTCTTTGCATCCAATACAACATTTTGTTGGCCTAGCAGTTAAGTTCGCCTCCCTAAGCCTATTAAATAACATTTTTAGAGCGTCAATGTGTTCTTCAAATGTCTCTGTGGCGACGAGAATATCATCCATGAAATTCGTGATACATGGGTTATTCAGGGGATCCAACAATTTGCGCATCATCCTTGAAAATACACACGGAGCATTTTTCAATCCGAATGGTAGCATGTTGAATTCATAATGTCCTTCCAATGTGCTAAAAGCTAAATAAGGTCTCACTTCAGGCTTCACTGGAATCTGGTAATAGCCTTTACTAAGACCCACCTTTGAAAAGTATTTTGCCTTGTTTAATCTGGCAAATAACTGTTTTGTGTCTGGTAATGGATCCACTTGTCCTTCTGTGACAGCATTCAGTTTCCTGTAATCTATGCACAGTCGGTGTTCCCCAGACTTTTTCCTCAACAAGACGACACTGGAGCTAAAAGATGATTCACTGTGTGAAATAATCCCCTCCTTCAACAAATAATCTATTTCTTCTTTCAATGCCTTCTCCTTCGCGAACGGAATAGAATAGGCTCTCATACAGATTGGGTTTGAGTCTACCAGTTTCATGTCATACTGTAGCAAATTTTTATGTCCTGGTTTATCTGTTAATACATCTGTATGTTCCTCCAGAACCTGTTGAACTCTCTCCCTCTGATTTTTAGTCAGGTGCTTACTGACTTTTACCTGTGCTGCTGTTTCACAAGGATGTAATGGGTATTCATGTGAGGTGAGTGGTTCCTTTTGCATTTGAGTTGCGATAGCCAAGGTCAGTAAGGGGGTGCTTTCCTGGAGTGGTCTGTCCAGATACTTCTTTAACAGGTTTACATGATAAACTTTCTCCTTCCCCTTTTTGTCAATTTTATAGTTTGTTATAGACACCTTCTCTAGAACCGTATATGGACCTTGCCATCCAATTTGTAATTTATTCTGGCTGCCGGGTAGTAGAAGCAGCACCTTCTCTCCCACAGCTAGTTCTCTGTCCTTTGCCTTCCTATTAAAATATGCTGCATGTTTCTTCCTGGCTTGTCTCAAATTATCATTTGCCAGTTTCCATCCAGCTTTCAGACGAGTGGTCAGTTCGTTCACGTATTGATAAGATGAGGTAACAGTCTCTTCCGCCTTCTCATCTGTCCAGGTCCTTAATAGCGCTTCTAATGGACCTTTTATTGGGCTCCCAAATAGCAGAGTTGCGGGAGCCATCCCGGTTGAACTATGTGGTACCTCCCGATACGCAAACAATGCGGCGGGCAGGAATTGATCCCACAGATCCGGTTTTTCGTGTGCCAGCTTTCTCAGGATAGAAATGAGAGTCCCATTGAACCTCTCTACCTGGCCGTTCCCTTGCGGATGGTACGGACTACAATGAAAGTGTCTGGCTTGAAATAGCTTAAAAACTTCTTCCGTTAGTTTCCCCTTGAACTGAGAGCCATTATCAGTCAAGATTTGATGCGGGAATCCTAATCGGGTGAATATTGTAAGTAGTGCCTCTGCTACATGTTTTGAATCAATTGATGGCAGGGCTACCGCCTCTCCCCACATAGAACAAGTGTCAACCAGAGTAAGGATGTAACTGTTCCTCCTCTTGGTCCGAGTGAGAGGTCCCACAATATCCACTGCAACCCTCTCAAAAGGTGTTCCCTTTATGGGCATTTCCCCTAGAGTTGCAGGAGCAGTCCAGTTCTTTGGAGCTACCCTTTGACATTCTGGACAGGATTTGACATATCTTTTTATATCCTCCGTTATCCCTGGCCAGAAGTAATGACAAGCTATACGCTGTCCTGTGGCGCTGATCCCCATGTGACCACTGAAGGGAATCGCATGCCCGAGGTCCATCACTTTATCCCTATATGAAGTGGGAAGAACCAGCTGGTTGTGACCATTTGTTCCAGTTCCGGCCTTCCTGTATAATAGTTTGTTCTTCATAAAATATTCCCCCTTGCTCGGAGGAGTGTGGCATTTGGGCAATTTTTTAAAACATGGCTTGAGTGTCCTATCCTCAGCCTGCGCCTTCCTCATCTCCTCTGGATGAGCATTAATAGGTTCACCTTCTTCCTCCTTCTTCTGTGACCTGGTCTGCACTGTCGCCATGATCACAGGTCTCTCGGGATTCCCCAAGAAGACGTATCTACACCCCAATATCAGAGGGTAGATTGGTTCATCTATCACTGCTGCTCTGATTTCTCCTTCCACATAGCGAGTTTTCACCGTTATCCTTGCGATGGGAAGTGTCATGCGTGGTATGTCCTTAGTTGCCCCTTGTATTTCCACTGTTTCTGTGGTATACTGACTTGGGTCCACTAGGCTAGACTTCACAACTGAATCATAATCCAAACCTGTATCATAAAGGCACCTTATGGTGACCCCATTACAAATAACATCCTCACAAACTGGGGGGTGATAAGGTTCCTGCTGTCCATTAGCATTAACCTTTAATCTTTGAGTCCCCGACTTCATTGCAGCAATGTTTGAAGGTTTCCTTCTACAAAATTCGGTGTTATGGTTATCTTTCTTGCACCATTTACACCATCTTTTTCCTTGGTTAAACGGTTTTCTTTCATTGGATTTTTGGTCATTGAACTGTGAGTTTCTGTCTCGATAGTCATTTCTTGGCCGTTCAAAGTTTGTCCTGCCCTTATTACCCTGTTCTCTATTTTCAAATTTATTAAATGGCTGTGGAGTTTTAAAAGTTTCTATGTGCTTCTTTTTAGAGCCACTTACCTCTGCCTGGGCTGCCTGATACCTCGCAGCGACATTTAAAACCTCCCCCAACTTCTCTGCACCTTGTTCCATGAGAAATTTTCTCATGTCTGGAGCCATGGACTCTCTCAATTGCTCTATCATGATCATCTCCTTAAGATCTTGGGTCTTCCCCAGAGCCGTCCATTTCTCCAAATAGGTTTCCAGTCTGGCAGAGAATTGGTGGTATGTCTCCCCAGACAACAGTTTGGCATTTCTAAATTTCTTACGATAAAATTCACCATTTTTTCGTATCTTAACAACAAAGCCTGCTTTAACATGTCATAATTGTCTTGGTCTTCTCTGTTCATTTTTGCGAAGACTTCATAAGAAGTACCTCTCAGTCCCTGTGATAACTTTAAACTCCACCTCTCTCTCTCTAACCCATATGTAGTAGCTAATAACTCAAAACTTCCGAGGTACCCCTCGATGTCATCGTCTTTTTCAACAAAATGGTCTAAATGAAACCACATAGCTGATGTTGAGGCTCCCAGACTGGGCGTAGCATCTGAGGCAAAAGGGCTGGCACCATTTTCAGGAGCCTGACCTTGTAACTCCAGCTCCCTTAGTCGTAATTCGTGCTCCCTTTGCAACCTTCTATCTTCTGCCTCCCTTTCGGCCTTTTTATCTGCTGCCTCCCTTTCGGCCTTTTTATCTGCTGCCTCCCTTTCGGCAGTCAATCTTTTTTCTTCTGCTTCCCTTTGCTGTCGTTTTTCTTCTGCCTCCAACCTCTTAGCCTCAGCCTCAATCTGCAGCCTCTTAATTTCTTTTTCAGCCTCTAACTTCTTCTCTTCAGCCAACCTTTCAGACTCTAATTTTCTTTCAGCCTCTTTTTCTAATCTTCTCTCTTCCCGTTCAATATACTTATCATATTCAGCCGTTACATATTGAATTAAACCCTGACCATCCATTCTCATATCCCTCGCCGTTAGCACAGCAGCTGATCTGAACTTAGCTAGCTCCGCCATCACACAAAATACAATGATCAAGGTAAAATTTCCAACCACTAAAGTAATTCTAATTACTATAGTCTAAAATAATTCTAATTAGCCAGTTAACTAATTAATTACCACTGGCTGTGAAGATTCACCAACTTTTATTTTCACTTTTAATTTTAAGGGACACTTTTAATTTTTACAATGTGTTCCCCTAAATTAATTCTCCCACCAGGAGATCCTAATATTACTGCTAAGCTAATTATCCCTGGACAAGACGCCAATATATGTAGTGGATTTGATGGTACTGTATGGTTGTGATATTACCTAGTGTGATGCATGAGGTCAGCTGTGAAGGCTCCTGAGATAAATGTAGCTGTGAATTTACAGAAGGCCCTTCTTGCTACCACTTACGACCTCACACATATCTTTTTTACTAATGAATGTGGCTACGTTAAAAATCTAGGGGTACTGATATGGAATGTGTTGTGGTAGATTACATACACACACACAGATATTTAATAAGTCTAATAATATTAATAAAATTTATAACACACTGAACTAACTCAAGCTGTTTAAAATTTTATATTAAATTTTCTTTAAGTTTATTTGTTCTGAACCAAGGTTTTATTTTGGTCAGAACATATGAAAGGTTTTGAAATTATGAATGAAATGCATGAATATATGGCATAATAAATGAAAGGTGTGTACATATGTATTTTACAAGACTAGTTAATATTATTACTGTTTATATTTGTAATTTATCTGGGAGAATGATTAATGGATGTGCTGTTGGGGTGGCTTCATCACTCCCAGTCTATGACTACCAAACATTGTCCATTTACTGATGGGAGGAATACAAGTTTATTTCCCAACATGGTATGTTCTAGTTGATGGGAATATAGTTGGTGTGTTAGTTAGAAACTACGTTGGTGAATGTCCAGCAGGCCAGACGCTCACGTATCTTTGACTGAGTAGTTCTGGTGCTGGAATCTGGTGGCCCCACCTCTCCGTGCTTGGGGGCAATATAAGACTGCTCTGCCAAAATACTAGACTGCACGGGTCCACACTTGTATTTTTCAACACAGCATTTGACACCACTTTGGTGCCAAATAAAAAAACTCACAGTTCTGAAATAAAAGTATTGGGTCATGTGTCAGAACTCTACCTCCTGAGCCACTTCTACACACAACACTACACAACAACACCACATAGACGGGGTCAGATCTCTCTGACCATACAGCACATCTTACCAAGTTGGTTTCACATAGTATAAGTTCCCCAAGACTACATATTCTGAAATATGTTCATTAGCTTCCTGCCATTGAATAGGATAGGTGATATGTTCCACTGATCTCAACACTTGATCCGCCCTTCATAATCCTTGCTGGCGTTTATGTATTTTGTTTGTCTCTACACCCTGAACTGGGGCTGGGGATCTAGAGCGAATCCTTACTTGTTGTAAGGGATAGATTTTGATATGGCAGTATCAAATCACTCGAAACGTTAAACAATATTAAAATATACAAAGAAATACTTTCAGTCTTACCAGAATTATGAATAGAGAACACAGTTATATGCTAGCAAAACTCAGCTGAGCTGCTGGCTCTAGTATGGCGTCCCTCTAAATATTGCAATTAGCTTCTGGGAATTACACCACTGAAGAATTACTGTGTCTTCTACTGGACAATTTATGTTGAATGGCAAAAATGCGCGTCTGAGCGCCGATAATGTGTTTATCTGTGGCCAATCACCGCCTTTCCCCCTTTTCAAATTTCAAACCTCCTACCAAAAGTCAATTCAGTCATACCTCAGTCAAGTATGTATTATTGTCTGTTGGTCCGTCTGTCTCTACTTGCGTTTTTACAAAAACACACTTGTTTATACATGCATTTCCTACACGAATCTGCCTCTAGAGTTATTTTTAGCCACAACTTTCCACTAATTCCCCCTCTCTTTCATTCATCTAGATTTTAGCACTTGAGTCTCAAGGCCGCAATTTTTTGAAAATTAGTGACATTTTTTTAACAGTGCAGTCGCTCGTCTGTATGAACAACACAGTCTTTTGTCAATATCTTCATTATTATCTATCCGTCTGTATAAATGAAAGCATATTATTTCTCTGCTCAAGATGGGCCATCAGGCCAGCTAGGTTTTATATTCCTAACATTATTATTAAGAAAAAGTTACTTTTCAAGGTTAGTTGTTTTTTTGAAATATGTTCGAGCATCTTCTGTAATGCGTTTGCCGCTGAATTCAAATAAAAAGGACTAAGTATCGTAAAAGCGTCCAAGAAATGACTGTTGCGTATAATAGCTAAGGTCCCTTTTGTCCATTTCTTTACCTTGTGTCAACTTGGGGACGTGAATTTTTTTCCTTTCCCCACCAATTGCGTCTTTTTAGCCTTGCTAGTTTCAAGCACGTGTTCAGTCATATTTTTCTTTTTGATCTCCGTTCTCATCCCGTCTACAAGGGTAAACGTTTTGCCTTCACGTCTAACAAGTTAGTTTCCATGGCGGGTGGTGACCCGCGGCATGGGCGATCATGTCTTCTAGTAGCTTACGCATTATTTTTATCCCTACATTTTATCCTTGGAGATATTTTAACGTTGTATCACGGTTAATTTTATCACACGCTCAACAAACATTATATTAAAATAAGAGACTGAGAATAGTGATATAAACATTCCATCAGTGTCCATAAAAACTTACAAACAACATGCAGAGATGATGATAGTAAACAATCAACCAGTGTATACTAGAAGTCACCTCAGTTAAGCAATACAACTACACCCTTATATAATAATATGTGCATTATGGTCAGAAGATCCATTATGTAAATTGATTGATGTAATTAATTTCTATGATTTCACTTTGATTGTCAGTCTTGATTCCAAATAAATCAGATTCAGGACAATAAATTGAAAAACCTTAACTTTCAACCACTGACTTACTAAAGATAGTCTTTTAAAGTGTAGTTTGTATGTGATTGTCGTGGTACTGTTGTGTTGTGTTAGATAATAAAATAATTTGTGTAATTGTTTATATATTTAGTTGGTTAATGCAACCTTACACTAACATTTCATAACCCTAGACACCAAACGTAGTCATCTTACATTCTATCTAGAATAAGTCTGAATGAGATCATAGTGGTGGTAGTAGAAAGGTGCCCTGGAAATTTACTCTAATATTTATTATATTCAGGGACCTTCACAGCTGACCTCATTCAGTACACTAAGATTTCTTAACAACAAACTGTATTAACATTTAACCTATGATTACGAGCAATACAAGATAGAAAACCGGACTGATTCTAAAGGCGACGAACTGGAACGGACTACGGACTACGACTTATGGAACTTGGAATACAAGAAGTATAAATGGGAAGGAAGATGAGCTGGTGGAAGTGATGAGGAAAGCAAATCTAGAAATCCTGGCTATAACGGAAACGAAGAAAAAAGGACAAGGAGTCATGGATCTCGATGGCAACACGTTGCTCTACAGTGGTGTACCTATATCTGAAAGAGCTAAAGGGGGCGTGCTTTGCATTGTGGCCCAAAATCAAAAAGATAGTATCAAGGGATGGAACTTTGTCTCGGAGCGCATTATGGTTGTAAAACTAAAAGAAGGAGAAACCATAGTCAACCTGGTCATGGTGTATGGGCCAAATGAGGATGAGAGAGCAGAGGTCAAGGAGGAATTCTTCGAGCTGCTTCAAAGGACAGTGGATGACTGCCTAGATGAAGTTATCATGCTCGGAGATTTTAATGCCAGAGTTGGAAATGACCATGCTAGATGGGGTGGAGTTACCGGAAGATATGGAGAAGATACTCTCAATGACAATGGAAAGCGACTCCTTAGATTCTGCAGTGAGCAGAATCTGATCATTACAAACACAAAGGTCCCCCATAAGCGCATACATGCATACACTAGATGTGAACCAACCAAGAATCAGAAGTCAGTGATCGACTATGCCATTGTTCGGAGAAGCGCAATCAGATATGTCCGAGATGCAAGAGTCTGGAGGGGGCCAGAGATTGGAAGTGATCACTACCTGCTAACAATCAAACGAACAACTGAAAGAGTTGCTCAGTATAGGAACTGCCCAACATCACGCAAGAAACCAAGTAAACGAGCAGGAGAAATGAGCATTAGGACCTACAAGCTGAGAGAGCCAGAAATTAAGACCAGATATCAGGGGCTTATTGCTACAGCAGTGAGCAACACAGAAGAACGACCTGATGACTTGGAAACCCTCTGGAATAAATTCAAGGATATCATAAAGACAGCTGCTGCAGAAGCATGCGGTGAAGTCCGACTTGGGAAACAGAGAAAAAGGACACCTTGGTGGACAGAGGAAGTCAAAGAGAAAATAAGAGAGAAGAAAATGGCATGGAAAAAATACTTAGGAGCTAAAAACACAACAGGACAAATGGAAAAATATAGAGAATATGTGACACTCAGAACAGAAGCAAAGAACAAAGTGCTAGCAGCAAAACAGAAGTCCTGGGAAGAATTTGGAGAAAAGCTAGAAAAAGATGCACAAGAAAACCAGAAATTGTTCTATAAGACCCTAAAGAACATGAGGAAGGAAAAACAATGCCCTCTCAAATTTATAAAGGACAAGCAAGGCAAATTGCTTACTGCCCCGAAGGAAGTAATGGAAAGATGGAAAGAATATTTCTCAGAACTCCTGGATGGTGAGCATGGTGAAGCATCAGAAATAATAACCACTAGCACAGAAGAGAAAACCAATGATGGTGAAGATGACATAAAGATGGAAGAACTGAGGGCAGCACTAGAGAAAATCAAGATGGGCAAAGCAGCAGGGCATGATGGTATAACTCCAGAAATGGTTAAGTACATGGGAGCATCAGGCGACCTATTACTCTTAAAGGTCCTACAGGCAGCATGGTGCAACAAGACCATACCAAAGGATTGGGAGATTGCCATCATAACACCAATTTTAAAAAAGGGTGACAATCGACAATGTGGAAACCATAGAGGCATATCCCTTCTTAGTGTCCCTGGTAAAATCTACTCTAGAATCCTAGAGCAGAGACTCCGACGCCTAGCTGAGCCACAATTGGATGAGGTCCAGTGCGGATTCCGAACAAACCGAAGTACTCAAGACCTAATCTTCACACTCATACAGCTGAGTGAAAAGGCCCTTGAGTGAGATCGATCTTTGTTTCATAGATCTGGAAAAGGCGTTTGACAGGGTCCCCTGGAGCAAACTTTGGGACTGTTTGGCAAGGAAGAATATTCCAGCACCTCTGATTCATGCTATACAGAGCTTCTACAAGTCTTGCAGAAATTATGTGAGGACAGCAAACCATAAGTCAGAAGAGTTCAGGACCACCACTGGTGTAAGACAAGGTGATATCCTATCACCTTACCTCTTCATACTCCTTATGGACGATGTCATCAAGGCATGTAAGGAGAGAACAAGAAAGTATTCAGTGGGGTACTGGAAGATGAGACAGGTCTATATTTCGGAGCTGGCATTTGCTGATGATGTTGCCCTGATTGCTAAATCAGAGGCACATCTCCAATCCAACCTGCAAGTCTGGAAGGAAGAGCTGGAGAAGAGAGGGAGGGTCATAAGCTGCTCTAAAACAAAATCCATGGTGATATCACGAGAAGAAAGAAAACATCAGATTAAGTTGGGAGAACAGGTCCTGGAGCAGGTCGACCACTTTAAATATCTCGGAGCTATTATAGACCGAAAGGGAGGCATCAAAGAAGAGTTGGCCACTCGAAAAGCAGCGGCTGGGAGACTTTTGCAGGCCATAAATCGTGGATTCCTCAGCAAGAAAGAGGTTGGTAAGAAAACGAAGATGGCTGTATACCGCTCCACCTATGTCCCAGTCTTGACATATGGATGCGAGTCATGGGCAATGACTACAACCCACAAAAGCCAGATCCAAACCTCAGAAATGAGGTATCTGAGGAAAGGGGTTGAAGTAACAAGAAGAAGCATGGTCCGCAACCAGACGATCCGTCAAGGCCTAAAATCCCATCCGCTGCAGACCCAAATAGAACAGTCCCAACTAAGATGGTTTGGCCATGTCTGCAGAATGGGAGAAGATCGGCTACCGCGACAAGCATTGGAAACAAAGAGCCAGGGATCCAGACCTCCAGGACGACCCAGAGTCCGCTGGGAGGACAACATTAGACAATCTTTGAAGGACCGAGGACTAGAATGGAACCAAGCCAGGAAGAAGACAGCTGATAGAATGGTCTGGCGCTCTCTCTTCCAAACCTCTACACCTCACGGTAGAAGGGGAACGACCAAGTAAGTAAGTAAGTTTATATATTTAGTTGGTTAATGCAACCTTACACTAACATTTCATAACCCTATACACCAAACGTAGTCATCTTACATTCTATCTAGAATAAGTCTGAATGAGATCATAGTGGTGGTAGTAGAAAGGTGCCCTGGAAATTTACTCTAATATTTATTATATTCAGGGACCTTCACAGCTGACCTCATTCAGTACACTAAGACTTCTTAACAACAAACTGTATTAACATTTAACCCACCACAATCATCATCATTATCCTTCAGCTCCACAGGGAGCGAACACCCTTGTATTTTAAGTTAAGTTTAATAACATTTACATCTGATACCTAATATGAAAAAAAATTAAAATCCAAGGGCCCCTCCGATTTGGTCCAAATCGGTCCCTCTAGTAACGGCTAAGGCCGACCATGACTCAAAGGCAAAAGAGGATGGCGAGGGGAAGGAAGGAAAGAACCCTGCTGCTTTCTCCTTTTTTTATACTTATTATTTCTTCCGTCATTTCAAGGCAGAATAAGATGTTTTACATCAGGAGCTCGTAATGCTAATGGTTAAAATGTTTGACATCAGGGGCATGTAATGCTAATACAGAAGGATGTTGGACATTAGTGGCATATAATACTGGTGGGTATGATGTTTGACATCAGGGGCACGTAATACTGGTGAGTGGCATGTTTGACATTAAAGGCACGTAATGCTGGTGGAGTAGGATGTTTGATATCACAGACACGTAATACTGGTGTTTGACATCAGGAGCGCGTAATGCTGGTGAGCAGGATGTTTGACATCAGGGGCATGTAATGCTAGTGAAGTAGAATGTCTGACATCAGGGGCATGTAATACTGGTGGAGTAGGATGTTTGACATCAAGTGCACGTAATACTGCCGGAGTAGGATGTTTGACATCAGGGACATGTAATACTGCTGGAGTAGGATGTTTGACGTCAGGGGTATGTAATACTGCTGGAGTAGGATGTTTGACATCAAGTGCACGTAATACAGGTGGAGTAGGATGTTTGACATCAGGAGCACATAATGCTGGTGAAGTAAGATGTTTGACGTCAGGGGAATGTAATACTGGTCGAGTAAGATGTTTGACATCAGGGGCACGTAATATTGGTGAGTAGCATGTTTGGCATTATAGGCACGTAATGCTGGTGGAGTAGGATGTTTGGCATTATAGGCACGTAATGTTGGTGGGGTAGGACGTTTGGCATTATAGGCACGTAATGCTGGTGGAGTAGGTTGTTTGACATCAGGCGCATGTAATATTGGTGTTTGACATCAGGAGCACGTAATGCTGGTGGAGTAGGATGTTTGACATCAGGGGCACGTAGTGAGTAATGTTGGTGGGTAGGATTTTTGACAACGGGAGCACGTAATGCTGGTTTGTAGGATATTTGACTTCAGGCGCTCGTAATGATGGTGAGGAGGATATTTGGCATCAGCGGCATGAAATTCTGGTTTGTAGGATGTTTGACATCAGGGTCACGTGATGCTGGCTTACAAGGATGTTTGACATCAGTGTCTCGTAATGATGGTGGACTAGGATGTTTGTAGGATGTTTCACATCAGGGCCACGTAATGCTGGTTTACTTGGATGTTTGACATTAGGGGCTCGTAATGATGGTGGATAGGATTTTGTAGGATGTTTTACATGAAGGCCACGTAATGCTCCTGGAGTAGGATGTTTGACATCAGGGGCACATGACGTATCTAGCAAGCACTTTTGTGTGAGACGAGAACACTTAAACATGCGTAATTAGAAAAAATACTTGAAGCATGAAGCAGACAACTATCTGACAGCCAGCAAACACTATGATAATGGTAAAAACATTAACATTTCATACCTTCTGTCAGAACTTGCCATATTTAATCGATATAGGAAAACGATCAATAGAAAATTGCATAGACCATGATATTAAAACTTATGTAAACTTAATGACAAAAGTGCGTAACATTATTGACCGAAATCTATTGGCACCTCCGAGTGCGTTTTAAACACGATCTGCTGCTATTATATAGAACTTCTGCTGTGTTTAATAACAAACGGTAAGGCTGCAATCAAGAAAGGACGAAAGAGATATCTCTTAATTTGTAAAATGGATTTTTACAAATAGAAATGTATCTTTGAATGTTGGAACATTTCGGTGGGAAGTGCAAGCGTCAGCGTCCAGTCCAAGTGTGGGTATATTCATTTTACATTTTGCTGAAACCTTTGAGAATCAAGAATGGTAACATTGTGAGGGGTCAAAACGAGCTAGTCAGTTCAGCGATTTCAGATTTCACTTCATCTCATCTGGAAGTCTCCCGCAAGTTACGCAGGCCCGACAGAGAAGCAAATAGTAGTAAGACTCTATCCTACTTTATTTGTTTATTATACAAACTATACAAACATACCTCACTATCCTGTACTTGTTTTATTCATCATGGTCTTTGCCGTGTGTAATCTGGCCTATTCAGGTTAATAGATAAGCTATCGATGTGATTACGTCTATAATTAGTCTAGGTCGTTACTCGGTCCTTCCTACGTTACGTGGTCGTGCTAATGACCCTTCTCCACGAAGCACTATTTTTGTGGTGCCTAGTTGGCAGTATAAATAGTCATGGTTCACTCACGTAGCGAGGCGGTGTTGCCGTTCAGAAGGTCCTGGGTTCGAGTCCCCGGTAAGTCTATCAGTTTTCTCTATTTCCTACGAGTGCCTGCTATTACCTGCTTATGTGTATTTATTTAATGTTTACAGGCCTCGCGGTTCTCTCTTTAGTTATTTATTACCCTACCAAGCACGTTTTCGATGACGACCAAGCAATGTTGGGCGGGGAGCCGGTTATCAAACCCCATGGAATCTTAAAGCCAAACAAAGTTTAGAGAACATAAACATGTCATCCAAATCGAGTAATTTAAATAATTCAATTTGGCTAATCAAGACTAAGTCATGTGTAGTTAGTTACCAGAGAATCTCTGATGAGACAAATAAAGAATATGACTACTGCACTATCAGGCATGTCGCACAACGTGACTTATATGAGGTTATGCATGCGCTCTTCACGTAAAACAGATTGCTACAGAAACCACTATATCAAGAGCACAACAATCCGTGACGTAGGTTTCTTTTAAGAGGACCAGCTGCCGTGATGACGATATGCTCAATAAGGAACGATAAGAAAATAATGATGATGATAAACCATAACGGAAGTAGGTCATCTATCAAGGGAGATAATGACGAGGTTCAGAGATAGCGAACAGGAGCCTGGGAAGTTGATTCACTTGTTTTCTTTGTATAGAAATCCTCACTTGGACATTCGTTCGAACATTAAACGAATACGAAAAAATGCGCAGTTGCCAATAGAAATGAAGAACTATAAAAGTGATAATGGAACTGTGCTAAGCCAGAAGGACTCGAATGGAAGAATTTGAAGAAAGGAGAAATAGTGCTATCCTCAGGACATGAGGAAAAAAGTGCACTCCTTAGTGAAGATGTGCTGAATGCTGTCAAAGGAAGCTAACAGGCAGTACAGCAATCACCCAGTCTTACGCTGTTCGCTTAGCGCGTTTTTGAAATAACGTTGTTTCTATTTTACGCCACATAATCGTTTGGTTTTAAGGACTATCTTCATTGCACACGGACAACTCCATCAGTGCTCCGATCTCCTCCCTTAGATCATACAAGGAGGATCTCAGCACAGTGCACGAATTCCGTAGCACCGGCGAGAATCCGAATGTGTGTATATAGTAATCACACATTATATAAATATTTTTGTGGTGGGTTGGTTTCTAATTTTAAAATTTTCCAGAGCAGCGGCCCCATAGGCCTACTCTTTACGATGTCCAACTACCGTGGGATTCTTAACGTGTGCAATTTGCACACGGGACCTCCTATATTTTTCGCCCTTATCCGAGAAAGCTAGGCATCCGATCTCAATACCCAAGAGACCAGTGGGATTGGGAAGGGGGGGGAGTATGACATCATTAGGTCCACTGGTTCTGAAAAAAAAAATTCCATAAATTGTATTCCCTCAACTGGGAATCGAACCCGGCACCTCTAAAATTTGAAGGGAACGCCATACCTCTTAGCCACTCCGACCCTAAATATACACGTTATACGCCTTAAACATTCAATGGTACGCTGTTACGCTAAATTCCATGGGAGGCAGGAATATAAGTTTCACGTAGTCATCAAGTTCATTCAGGTTGGCGGGATAGCCAAGAAGCATTATCATTGCTAGCATTATGAAGCATGACCCAAAAATGGAATGCAGTTCTATGGTAATCCGTCACCCAAGAACAAGATCTCAGTTTCTACAGGGTGCTCCTTGAAGAGAAAAAGAAGATGGCAATGCAAAGCAAGCTCGATTCTTTTCTTTTTTAATAGTATCCTCGAACATCGTCTGCCCCCATTCATCAAGTAGCCGCGTCTTCTACATCTGGAAACAGACAATTTGTTTCCAACTCCTACAGAACCTTCTGCTAATCAGTTTTCTGATGATGAAGACAGCACTGCTGGGACAACTGTAGGCACAAGCGACATAATTAGTAACGATTAAAGTCCTATACTATTTTATATATATTTTTTTGTAAGTGCAGCACATACATAATATACAGTGTGTCCGGCAGAATCACTACCAATAACAAACGTCAATATTTCTTATACTAATAATAGCAGACCGACCGGATTTTGATTTTCTGTTAGGCAAACTCATTAAGTTTCAGTAGCAACTCACCAAGTTTCAGTAGATCTCCACCAAGTTTCAGTAGATCTCTACATGAGCGCCTTTAGTGGCTCGAAGAATGTCAAGACGGTATTCTATCTCTCTCCACGTGTTTTGCAGCATCTGAGGTGTGACGGATGCACAAGCGTCAATTATTCGCTGCCGGATATTATCCAGTCCCTGCACCGGAGTTTGATAGACAAAGCTTTTTACGTATCCCCATAGAAAGAAATCTAAGGGGGTCAAATCTGGTGACCTTGGTGGCCAATCAATGGGACCTAATCTTCCAATCCATCTGTCTGGAAATTGTTGATGAAGGTAGTTTCTTACTTCATTGGCATAGTTTGGAGGTGCTCCATCTTGCTGGAATATGAATCCTTCTGGTATCCTAGGAACCGCAAAATTTTGCAGCATGTTTAGGTATGTTGCTCCTCTGACTGTGGCTTCGGCGGAAAAAAAATGGCCCGATCACATAATTCGAGGTTAAGGCACACCACACATTAAGTTTAGGGCTGTCTCGCTCATGCTCCATTACGACATGTGGGTTTTCATTTCCCCATATCCTACAATTATGCCGGTGAACTTTGCCACAAGTGTGAAAGGTCGCTTCATCGGAGAATAACACACGATTGAGAAATTCATTGTCATCATCGAGGTGACATAGCATTGCATTTGCGAACTCGGCCCGTCTGGGTTTATCATTTGGCTGTAACTTCTGCACTAGCTGAATCTTTAGACTCTAAGCCGCAATCTTTTGTGCACAATGTCGTGAACAGTAGATTTTGGAATACCCAATTCTCCACTTGCCCGTCGAATGGATTTCCGCGGGCTACGTTGAAAAGCTTCGCTAACTGTTTCAGCTCTATCTGGAGACAACACTTCATTGCCGCTTCCCTTCTTTCTCAACAAAGAACCTGTTTCCAACAGTTGCTTGTGCCATTTCACTATGGTATGTCACTCTGGAGGTTTCTGTTCATATTCCTGCCTGAATCTCCTTTGCACAACAATGGGAAACTTTAATTCCGCAAACCAATAACAGCATTGCACTTTCTGCTGCACCGTGAACTCCGCCATTTTCACTACACGCTTCATCACATTCCGCGGCTGCGCATTACGTATGCGTTACCTGCACATTATCGGACAATTTATCAATTATCTCACTGCTCCTAAAAATGTGATGGTTTCTATACGAGGTAACCATAAAAAAATAATTCTAACTTACATGGATGAGGAAATATTGACATTTGTTATTGGTGGTGATTCTGCCGGACACGCTGTACTACTCGTCAAAAGTCAAGGGCCACCCTATTATTTTCAATACACATTTATATAAGCGCATAGAATGATTAAATGAATGAAGTTTTTAGTAAAAATGGGTGCAATATCTTCCTCTGACAGTCCTCTATGCACGTTAAGCATAAAAACAACTCACCGACAACCATGGTAATCACGTGCAATTTGGTTTGCTGACCATAAATTCACATTTTTAATCTCTTTTTCCAACTTCCGTACAACCAAACAGGTGAAGTAATCGTGCTGATTGACATACCACCTGCAATGGCAACTTTTCGTGAACAGAGTTCACTCTTAATTTGTTTTACAATCAGCAGACTTAGGGTAGTTTCATCACTTGCAAAAACCATGCCACCGAGAAGAAGTCTTGACACCTTACAAAAAATGAGGGCTATAGCGTGGGTTGAAAGTGGTTTATCTGTCCGTGAGGTTGCTAGACGGCTTGCAGTGTCACACTCTACTATCCAAAGAATTTTAGAGAGATTTCAGGCCACAGGAAGTGTGGAGGATCGCCACCGGCCAGATCGCCCTAGATGCACCAATAGACATGATGACCGGTCCTCTTGTTGTCAACCCTGCGCCATCGAACAGTGACTTGTTCCACTCTAAGATGTCAGCTGAGACAAACTGTAAACGTTAATGTCAGTCAAAGCACCATTCGCAGACGTTTACATGAATTTGGACTGGTTGCTCGACGTCCTGCAGTCAGAATCCCTCTTACTCCTGCTCATCGCAGAGCCCGTGTTGCTTGGTGTCGCGAGCACATCCGATGGACAAGGCAACAATGGAGTCAAGTTCTCTGATGAATCTCGCTTCACTGTGTCACTCAATGATGGCAGGATTCGAGTTTGGAGACGACCAGGAGAGCGATTTACTGATAACACAATTCGAGAGGTGGATCGTTATGGTAGGGGTTCTGTCATGTTCTGGGGAGGCTTCTACAGACACGGCAGGACCCCATTCTACATCATCCAAGGCAACTTGACCGGCCCAAGATAAAAGAACGAAATCTTGAGACCAATTGTTCAGTCTGCTCTGGAGGCCATAGGTGGTAATGCCATCCTCTAAGATGATAATGCTCGACCCCATCGAGCTCGTGTGGTGAATGAGTTTATTCAGCAACATGGGATCATCAGGATGGCGTGGCCAGCTCATTCACCTGACCTTTCTCCGATTGAGCACCTCTGGGATGTCCTTGGTCTAAGATTGTCAACAAATCACCCCCTGCCAATGGATGTTGCACAGCTGACTGCATGTTTGCTTCAGGAATGGCAAGCTGTTCCTCAGGATACTCTTCGGACCCTTGTGGACTCGATGCGTCTACGCTGTCTTGAATGCCTTGCTGCAAACGGTGGTCATACCCGATTTTGAAATGTCTATTTGTCCAATATCTATTGTGTGACTTTTGAAAAGGTGGGTGACACACTTCACAGCTTCATTGCGTTTTAATGTGTGTTTCCATTTCTTTACGTGACATGTCAATTTGGTATTCAATAAATGCCGTTTTGACTGATACCAATTACGTTTATATCAGATTTGTTTTATGGTTTCAACCAAGGTTTTTCTAAGTGGCCCTTGACTTTTGACGAGTAGTATATTTCCTTTGTGTTCAAAATTTCTTATAATTATAGGTAGTTAATAAATGTTGTTAAATTAGAAGTTTTTGTTTTTAATCACTTGTTACTTAATTTAACAAGCTTTCTGGACCTAGGTAACGAAGTAATTTGATTTATTTTTATAGTAAATCAATTTTTTAGCGCTTTTTCAGTTATCGCTCGATTTTGCATGAACGAATTGACGGCGCTGAGCGGGCCATTGCTGTAAATCAGTGTTTGTCAACCTTTTTGTCTTCACGGCACACATTTCAGTTTTTTTTTTTTAAATTTGCGGCACACCTATCTGACCCCGTGCCTAAATAATAAATTAAAGTGATATATACTAAATAAAATACCCTAATTTGTAGGTACTGTAGAATAAAGAAAACTCTCAATTTGATTTTATCTTAATAGTTTAAAATTAAGAGATAAGCACGGAAATCTCATCACAACAGTAGAGGGACAGGAAACAAGATGGGCAGAGCATTTCAGAGAAACTCTGAATAAGGAACCACCAGAGACACAATTGAATGTTCCTGAGGCTGAAAATGATCTAGATGTTAATACAGACATCCCATGAAAAGAAGAAATCATCACAGCAATCAAAGGGTTAAAGAATGGAAAAGCTCCTGGTCATGATAACTTAAATGCAGAGCTATTTAAGACAGACCCAGAGCTAGCAGCAGAACTATTAGAACCACTATTTGCACAAGTCTGGAAAACAGGGACAACACCAACAGAGTGGAGAAAAGGAATAATTTTCAAATTGCCCAAGAAGGGAGATCTTGCAGACTGCAATAATTGGAGAGGAATAACTCTTCTCTCAGTTCCCAGCAAAATACTAAGCAGGATAATTATACAGAGAATCTCAAAAGCAGTAGACCACAAACTGAGGAAAGTACAAGCAGGATTTAGAAAGAACAGAAGATGTGTAGATCATATATTTACCCTCAGGAACATTATAGAGCAGTGCTCAGAATGGCAAAGACAGCTGTACATTAATTTCGTTGATTTTGAAAAGGCTTTTGACAGTATACATAGGGACAGTTTATGGAAAATACTGAGGGCTTATGGAATTCCAAGCTGCCTAGTGTCAATCATAAAAAGCCTTTATGCCAACTTTACGTGTAGCATTGGGCAGAGCAGCCTAACCTTTGAAGTGAAGACAGGAATACGACAGGGATGCCCCTTAGCAACCACTCTATTTTTAACAGTCATAGACTGGGTGATGCGCCAGACAACAGAGGGCAATCCAAGAGGGATAAGATGGACTACATTTTCTACATTGGAAGATCTGGAATATGCGGATGACATTGCACTGCTAGCACATTCACATCAACACATCCAGGAAAAAACGGATAGACTTAATAAATATAGCCAGCAGGTGGGCTTGAACATCAACCTAAAGAAGACAGAGGTCATGACGCTCAATGTGAACAACCCTGAGCCCATATCAGTAAGGAATCAGCAACTGGAACAGACAGATGCCTTCACATACCTAGGATGCATAGTAACACCAGACGGCGGAGCAAGCAAAGACATCAACAACAGAATGAACAAAGCAAGAACAGCCTTTTTTAGACTAAACAACATCTGGAAGTCCTCTCATTACAGCACAAGCACAAAATTAGGATTATATCAGAGCTGTGTGCTTTCTGTGCTTCTCTGTGGCGCGGAGAGCTGGAGAGTTACAGAGAAGGAAATGTCGAAATTGTCCTCTTTTCACACAACATGCCTAAGAAAAATTCTCCGAATCTTTAGGACGAATACCATCACCAACCAAGATCTGCTTACTCGGAGCAAGCAAGAGGACATGCACACCATCATAGCTGGCAGACGCTGGAGCTGGGTTGGCCATGTCCTCAGAAGAGACCCCGATGCCATCACAAGAACAGCTATGCTATGGACCCCTGAAGGAAAACGAAAGAGAGGCCGACCAAAAACAACTTGGCGGAGGACTGTGGCACAACGTGAAACTCAACCGATCAGTGTAACTGGCACTGATAAAATAACTGCTTCAAAGTTGCCCAACATATGCGGAACAGAGAAAGTGCATGTGGCCGACACCAGAACCATTCTGGAAAAGCTCTACGGAGATTCATAAAGCCTCAAACTGACTATTGCTTTCTTTGAAAACATTCAAGTGAACGTCTGAGAGTGTACGAAGAAGAAGAAGAAACAGACAATCGTAGGAGCGACAATCAGATAGATCGTATATTCATTAACAAAAAGTTTACACCATTCTTACAAGACTTGAAAGAACACAGATGAGCGGACTTGGGATCAAATCACTCGACTTCTTTTTAGGATGGATGGGTGTGAAAAAAATCGAAAAAAGGTGATTCGTCTTACGAGGACAAAAGACAAAGACAATAGCCAACGTTACGGCCACAAGGCCTTCGCCAGGGAAAGGAAAGAAAGTGAAGGCTAGATAGGACACATAAGAACCTAAATAAATATAAAAATTAAACCAAGGTACTTCCCTGAAGGCATCGAAGTCCTAACACTTTTGCTGCCCGCAAACGGACGAGCGTGCCCGGAAAAGGAAATGACTGCCACCACAGGATATACATACTAAGAAACTAAAAAAAACGAAACTGAACAATAAACTAACCAAACGTAATATTAGTGGGGACAGGAAATAGAAGAGGACAGAATGAGTTGGAGATAAATAAATATGAAATATAAAATCAAGACATATTAAAAACAGTGTGTTATATATTCATACATATTATTAGAGGGCGGCAGAAAAATAGAAAAATAGGATAAGAGTGGAAAGAGTCAAAATAGAACAAGAGAGGAAAGGGTGACCTCAGACAAAGGTGTGTAGAGTGTTAAGACCAGCTGGTTTTAAATACCCATGCGGTGGATAAGACGGTTCTCAAGCTGTTTTCGGCTAGCAGTGTCAGAGGAGCAGCTTTTTACGATTTTTATTTTTTTTCACACACATCCATTGTACTCCACGTCTTACCGCAGTTCCCCTCAACTTTCTCGATTTCTTTTTAGCCAAACCAAAGGCGAATCTAAGATGAAATATATAAACATATAGCGACAGGCAGTAATTGGTGAGATTAAGACATTTCGGAAAAAAATCAAGCAAGTAAAAATAAAAATAAATTACTGTTAAACTGTTAAATAAGTAAGCCTACCTATTGTAAAATACTGGAAACATATATATATATATATATATATATATATATATATATATATATATATATATATATATATATATATATATATATATATATATATATATATATATATATACATATATATATGAATAAATTGAAACAAAGACTTAAGAAGAAATAGAAGAGACAAAAGCAAATGTAGTGACGAGATGACATGAGAGGCAGAGGAAGCTGCATTTTACAGCGCAAAGAAGCAGGCAGGGAAGTATAAACTGGTAAACGACCTTATTAAGGACAAGAAGTAAAATATACCAAGCAATATGAAAAAACAAATGACGGGAGAGTAGGAATATTTCGAGGAACTGTTAAGCAGATAGATCCAAGAGATTTCTAAGACACACAGAAAAGGAGTTCCCAATAAATTTTGAAAAACCAAGTAAGGAAGAAAACATAGAAATAAAAAAAAAATTAACATAAAAATAAGAATCTTTAAATCAATTGTCAAAACAGCCATAATGTATGACTCTCAAAAGTGGTGAATAATAAATACAACAAGGAAGAAGTTATAGACTTTCATTAGCGCTCACTCAGAATAGAGGGATTGAAATTGTATGACAAGATCGCCATATTGGAATGATGGAAAACAAAAAAAAACATGACAATACACCTGGAAGAAGAAATGAGAAAAAACACACTGGTGTTGAAAGAGACACACATTGTGGAAACCAGCTGGTAGCATTACAAGGCAGTGCGTGCTTTTAAACCTCCAAGGTAAGAAACAGAGAAAGACACAAATAGCAGTGTAAATTTAACCGCAGTGAAATTATCTTGCCACATTGCCTAGCAGAAATACAGATCACCTTGTTTGATTAGCAGGTGCTTATTTCATGTTATCAATGTTCCGTGTAATGTATTTATGATGTATTCCATCACCGGTGTTTCGTAATTGCTGCTGTGACCTACTTCATGAGGTATTGACCTGGCATTATCTCTCCACGTTTCTTTTTAGCTTAGTTCCAAACGTCCTGTTTTTTCACCCATACTGTAGTCTTTATTTTTGTTTTTGCGCTTCTTATGAAACATGGTGCCTCCACTACAGCTTATCCTCTTGCGGGAAGCCAGCACCAAGGGTCTACATGCTCTTGCAGCGGTAATCTCTGTGTTAATCTTTTTTACATAATGGAAATGCAGCCCTATACATAACTTCATATTACTCTCCGTGTACGACATGCGTGAGTGTGTAGTCGTCATGTTCTTCCTTTGTTTCATCAGAGACCTTCGAGAACTACACAGGGTCCCTTACTAAATATTGTTAGAATATTCTGTAACCTCATGTCGTGAGGCGTAACTTCTGTAACCTCATGTCGTGAGGCGTAACTAGAATTGGGTGTGTGTATGGAGCTGGCAACCTCTCTGACATCATGGTATCCCCTGTCAGTTCCCCGAGAAGCATAGAGTTTCAACAAAGGTGCCTAGTCTTCCTACCCCGTGTCATCAGCTCAAGGTCTATCCATGTCTTCTTCACACCTTTCATTGCTGTCTCCATGTTATCTCCTTCGTGTGTACTTTGGTCTCCCTCAACCTCCCTTACCGTGGTAATTTCTGGGCAAGGACTGCCTTGTAATGTTATCAAAGGTCTCCATAATATGTGAACTATCCATAGAAACGTCTAGTTCTCCTCTTGTTCTACAGTTGTGTGTATGTGTGGCTTAAAACGTCTATAGGATTGGGTTACCGTCCCCATGCCCAACCCTCTTCAGTCGCTTCTTACAATATGCATGGCAATTTCATTGCACTTACTTACTTACTTGGTCGTTCCCTTCTACTGTGAGGTGTAGAGGTTTGGAAGAGAGAGCGCCAGACTATCCTATCTGCTGTCTTCCTCCTGGCCTGGTTCCATTCTAGTCCTCGGTCCTTCAAAGATTGTCTAGTGTTGTCCTCCCAGCGGACTCTGGGTCGTCCTGGAGGTCTGGATCCCTGTTTCTTAGTTTCCCATGCTTGTCAGAAGTGCTGTAATAATATTATGCCTATCAAATATTTTTGCACTGACTGACTGTACATTTTAAGTACATGCTTGAAATAGTTGTCCATTAAATATTTGTTCTATTAAAAGTTAAAGGATTTAGATCACGATATCGATGCTGGAAAAAGAGAATCTACTGGAATAAAGTTAATGAGAAAAATTATACATAACAAGTTTACGCTGTACCTCAAGAAAATGATCAAGAAAAGAAAGTTGAGTGCAAAGGAAAATAGATTTCATGGAACTTTTTAAAAAAAGAGCAATTGTTAAAATCATGTAGTGGGATTTCTGGAGAAATGAAGAATGCATCCATTAACAGTAATAAATGGAAGTGCTGAGAGAAGAAATAGTAGAGGATGAAGCTGAAAAATTAACAAACTGGTTAATAATTACATGTCCAAATCTGCTATACTATAATTAATTAATTAATACTCAAATGTTGTAATGTGCTACATTTAATAAGTAATAATGACATGGCAGCTCGGCCACCTTTGATCCAAACCTGGCATCCAGCTCTCACCTGTGGCTCCTCGTAGCTGTCAGCATGCGACAGTGGCCACTCCCTGGGCAACGGCTTTGACAGGCCGGCTAAACTAGGTGAGGGTAGCCGAATGGTTATAAACCTTCGGTGAGTTAGGGTCTGCCTACCCATGCATGCGAAGACTGGATTCGATAGACTGCGCGGAAGAAACCACCTGTTGGTTCAACGGGCATGACGGCGATTACCAGCAACGCGCTGTGGAGCGTAAGGAGCACGGCGAGGCACGTAGAAAGCCCTGGTCATCCACTGCACCTGACTTCATCTCCAGTCGTCTTGACTTGTCTTGCCACTGGATTGAGATGGACCCAGGCGAGAGAGTGAGGTCGACGAATTGCGCAACTCTTCCTCACTTTAATCCAAATCACCGCGCAAGTCACTCTTTCATCCATTCATCCATTCATCCATCCACTCACAACAAGTCCTGTGGCGATGGGTGAGCGGCGAAGCGGCAGGCGTGGGTACGCTGGCAGTCGTAGTCGCAGACCTACACACAGGCGGCTCAGGCCATATGGTCGTCTTCCACTGATCGGAGCAGCTGTGGGATTCGGCAGCCCCCTGAGTGTCTGAGCAGCCCTCTTTAGGAAAGCACTGCTCACCTCCATGGCATGAGGAAGGGGCTAGAAAAGGTGCCCTAAACATTGCCTGCTCCACCATTACCTAACCAGCTTACCGCGGTTGGTGGGTACCCTACTTCGGCGGGCGACATATAAGAAAAAGAAAGGACAGATTTTTCCTCCTCATTCTAGGCGCATGGAATGTGCGCACTCTCCTTGACAAAGACTTTAACGCAAACAGACCTGAGAGACGAACTGCCCTGATTGGGAGAGAACTGGCCAGGTACAACATTGACATAGCAGCACTGAGTGAAACTCGACTTGCAGGCGAGGGCCAACTTTGCGAAAAGGGTGCAGGTTATACATTCTTTTGGAGCGGAAGAGGAACTGAAGAAAGACGAGAAGCAGGGGTTGGATTTGCAATAAAAACAGCAATTGTCAGCAAGTTAGCGGAGCCCCCAAAGGGAATAAATGACCGACTGATGACGGTCAAGATCCCCCTGCTTTATGGAAGAAAACATGCCACCATCATTAGCGCGTATGCACCAACTATGACAAACCAGGATGACGTCAAGGATACGTTTTATGAAGAACTACATGCAGTCATTGCATCAGTTCCTAAAGCAGATAAGCTCATCAATCTTGGTGACTTTAATGCAAGAGTAGGCTCAGATAACATCTCCTGGAATGGCACTATTGGAAGGTACGGCGTGGGTCGCTGTAACAGCAATGGACTTCTTCTCCTCCAGACTTGCGCAGAACATGACCTCCTTATCACTAACACCATTTTTCGACTTCCTACCCGCAACAGGACCTCCTGGATGCACCATCGCTCAAATCATTGGCACTTAATTGACTATGTAATTGTTAGGAAGAAGGACAGGCAAGATGTCCGGGTGACCAAGTCCATGTGTGGTGCCGAATGTTGGACTGATCATCGCCTCATTGTATCTAAACTTAAAATTCGTATCCAACCAGCCAGGCGCCCTCAGGGGAAGAAAACTCAAAAGAGGATGGATGTCACCAAACTAAAGAAGACAAAAATCAAACAGTCATTTACTGACACCTTAGAAGACCGTCTCAAATCTATCTCGCTAGACGGCCAAAGTATGGAAACAAATTGGGCAGCCCTAAGTGAGCAGATGTACAACACTGCTACAGAGGTCCTGGGTCCTTCCATCAAGAAACAAAATGACTGGTTTGATGAGAACTCAGATGATATAAAGCAGATGTTGGCTGAGAAACACCATCTCCATAAAGCATATTTAAATGATCCAAAATCTACATCCAAGAAAGACGCTTTCAAGAACATGCGTAGAATATCGTCCAACATAAACTACGCCAGATGCGGGATTCATGGCTGAGTAATAAAGCAGATAAGCTCCAAGGCTTTGCTAACAGCCATGACTTGAAAAATTTTTACCTTGCACTCAAAGCGGTCTATGGTCCAACATCATCAGGATCATTTCCCCTCCTTAATGCAGATGGAAAAACACTAATTACAGACAAGGAAAAAATACTCCAACGCTGGGCTGAACATTTTAATAATATTCTGAACCAGCCATCATCTATTAACGACGAAGCCATCATCCGCCTGCCCCAAATTCCTATAAATGAAGCATTAGATGATGTACCAACTCTGGAGGAAACTAAAAAAGCGATTCGTCAACTGTCTAGTGGAAAGGCCCCCGACTCCGATTCAATTCCTGTTGAGGTTTATAAAGGTGGCAGTGCAGTTCTGATAGAGAAACTTCACATGATCTTCCAGCAAATGTGGCAGAGTGAAACCATCCCATACGATCTCAAAGATGCGTCAATTATACATCTATATAAACGTAAAGGTAATCGCCAAGACTGTAACAATCATCGAGGCATCTCTCTTTTATCAAACGCTGGGAAGATATTCGCCAGAATCCTTTTGAATCGCCTTACGGCTCATCTTGACAAAGGTCTTTTACCTGAAAGTCAGTGTGGATTCCGGAAAGAACGTGGAACCACAGATATGGTGTTCGCTGCAAGACAGCTACAAGAAAAATGCCAAGAACAGCACTGTGACCTGTACACAGCTTTCATCGACTTGACAAAGGCGTTCGACACGGTCAATAGAGAGGGTCTATGGAAGATCATGGCAAAATACGGCTGCCCAAAGAAATTTATCACAATAGTGCAGCAACTGCATGATGGAATGCAGGCTAGATTTCAGGAAAACGGTGAGCTATCAGAGCCTTTCCCCGTCTCAAATGGAGTTAAACAAGGGTGCGTACTTGCACCGACTCTGTTCAGTATCATGTTTTCTGCTATGCTGACTGATGCTTTTAGAGACGGGGACACAGGAATCGACATTAGTTATCGAATTGATGGAAAATTGTTTAACCTTAGGAGGCTTCAAGCAAAAACCAAGGTCAAATCACACACCATCAGAGATCTTCTGTTTGCCGATGATTGTGCCCTCAATGCTGGCTCAGAGGCTGATCTGCAGCACAGTGTGGATAGATTCTCCGAAGCCTGCGCCAACTTTGGGCTTACCATCAACACGAAGAAAACATAAATCATGTACCAACCAGCTCCTGGCACAGTTTATACTGAGCCAATCATCAAGGTTAATGGTGAGAAACTGAATGTTGTGAACAGATTCACATACCTTGGTAGCACACTATCCCAGAACATTGTCATTGATGATGAGGTGAACACCAGGATCTCCAAAGCCAGCAGCACATTTGGCAGACTATACACCAACGTTTGGCATCGAAGTGGCATTAGTCTACAGACAAAGCTGAAGGTGTACAGAGCTGCGGTGCTTCCAGTGCTGCTATATGCATGTGAAACATGGACTGTATACAGGCGCCATGTAAAGAAGCTAAACCACTTCCATACAGTCTGTCTCAGGAAGATAATGAACATCAAATGGCAAGACAAGATCCGGGATACCGCCGTTCTTGACAGAGCTGGTATCCCTAGTATTGATACTATTCTGATGCAGTCACAGATTCGCTGGGCAGGTCATGTAGTCCGCATGCCAGACCATCAACTGCCAAAGATACTCTTTTATGGTGAGATGCAGAAGGGTAAACGCTCCCATGGTGGCCAAAAGAAGCGCTTCAAAGACACGTCAAAGACGTCATTGAAAACCTTTGACATAAACCCAGACACATGGGAAGCTGCTGCGCAAGACCGAACTGCTTGGCGCACATCTCTTCGTAAAGGTGCAGCGGCATGCGAATCATCCAGAAGAGCAGCAGCGGAACAGCGGAGACAAGCTAGAAAGGACCGTGTAATAAAACCTTCACATGAAGCAAACATTCCCTGCCCACACTGTCCGAGATCTTTCCAGGCCCGCATCAAGCTCATCAGTCACCTTCGTACCCATAGACTAACCTAACATATTCTTAAATAATTGGATGAACAGAGTGGTCTTCATCACCCGTGATGGACGAACAACAATAATGACATATTCTTATCGGCTACATTATAGTTAAATTATACTTGCCCGATAGTATCCTATATGCTTTATAATAATAATAATAGCTCCTTCAGTCATAACTGACTATGAGAATGCGCCCTTGAGGTGACAGCTCTCAACTGCTTATTTTCCCGGCGTTTTCTCCTCTCCTCTGCTTGCCGTAAGAGTTTCTTCTGGCCCAATCTGAGGTGGCGCCGTAGATAACATCGCCACCTGGTGCGATCGGCAGCTTCATTCTCCCAGGTTGCTAGATTTACGCCCAGTGCCCTCATGTCTTTCTTGCACACATCTTTGAACCTCAGCTGCGGAAGCCCCTGTTCTTTTGCCATCTGCCAGTTGTCCGAATATATCTTTCGGGATGTGATCATCTTCCATGCGGCGGACATGGCGAAGCCAGCGTAGTGTGCTCTGTCTAAGCAGTGTATACATTCTTTTAAGGCCAGTACGTAACAACACCTCAACATTTGCCACTCTTTACTTCCACGAAACACCAAGGGTGTGGCCTAGACACAGCAGACGGGAAGCACTGAACCTTCTTTCTTTCTTAGCATAGGTCGTTCATGTCTCGCTGTCAGATAGAAGTTTGCTGGTGACAGCAGCTTTGGTCTTCGTTGTGAGTTTGGAACTTCCTAAACATGCGGCGTGAGGCCGGCAAAGGTGATTGCAGTTTTGACAATGTGACTGTCAATTTCTGTGTCCAGAGAGAGTTTGTCGTTGATGGTAGACCCCAAGTATGTGAAGTGGAGCACCACTGCAAATTCATAGCCTTTAGGCTTTAATTAATAAATAATCACATGGTTTTATCAGTTATATTTATCCTGAATTCACAAGGTACGTACGCTTCATACAGGTTTCGCATACAACGTAGAATAATTTCGATTCCAAATTTTAGGATGTATTTCTTCTTCGTTCACCCTCAGATGTCAACTTGAATAAGTTCAAAGAAAGCAGTGGTCAGCCTGTGGCTGTTGATATCTCCGTAGATTTTCTCCAGGAATGGTACTGGTGATGGCCATATGCGTTTTCTCTGTTCCTCATATGTTGGGCACCTTTGAAGCAGATGTTCGGCAGTCATTTTATCTGTGCCACAGTCTCACTCATCAGTAGTTCCTATCTTTAATTTGTTGAATAGATGGTATTTCAATATGTTAGGACCTTTGCGAAGTCTGAAGATTACCACTTGTTCACTTCTGCTGAGGTAGTAATAGGGATAATTTTGAATCTGGGGTTCTGTAATGCGGACAGTGGGTGACAAGGTACAATACTTCAGCTTCGTATAGCGTCAAGGAAAGTTGAAAAACAAAAACTCATCAGACGACACAGTAGCTGGTACGGTTTGGTAGGGCAACACATTTTTGTTCTATGTCGTGTGATAGGTGGAGAATTTTTTTAAAAATAGAAAACTGGCAAATATAGTAAGTGCCAACATCTCTATCAGTTGGTCTCCAGCGAACAGAAACGTTCTCTTTATCGTCTGCAATGAACCGGAATGTTCTTGCATTCGCCCTGACTTCTGAGATATCAATGTTCGCTATTCACTTTCTCTGTTGGGAACCTAGAGCTTTTTTCACCCAACAATTTGTGCTCGTACAGCACTGCAACTTATATTTGTGTCTCTAATTTTTGTCGCCCCGTGTATTTCCTGAGGATCTGTGGGGGGAGCAAAAGCTAAATAGGACTACTACTCACCACGGGCGTATCGTACGTGGCGCTTAATTTGACGTGCGCATGCATGGGAGCTGACAACCTCATCATGTAAAACAAATTGCTACGTAGATCACCATTGTGCAAATTTTCTGCAACGAGACCAGCTACGTAGGTGACTCCATGCTCGCTAAGGGTCACACAAATAAATGATAATGAAGTATGTAAACAACATTCGGAATTAGAAAGACTTAATTTCGAAGGAAAAAACTAAGTTGAATAAGATATAGAAAAAAATGGAGATGTATTTAATTGTTTTTTTAAAGGAAAAATGCTGGTGAGAAAAATAGATTTACAGAGTGAAGAAAAAGCTTTTTTTTTTTTTTTTTTTTTTTTTTTGCTTTGCTTTCTGAACATGGAATATGGAAGGAGGAAAAGAGGAAAAGTCTACTCCCGCAATCACCTGAAAGGTGAATATTCATTCATTTATCCCCAAATGTTTACAAAACGTTATTAACATTGAGGATAGTTTGTTTACATTCTTGAATTACCCTCTGCTCTGCTTCAGTTTTAACGAAGTGAAAATCAAAGCCAAGAAAATAGCTCAGATTTGCTCCGGAATGATCTAACCCGGCGGCCGTGAAGTAATCCTTGAAATGCGGACACAAATCCCCTGCTCAAAGAATGATGAACAAACTAAATACACTGGTAGATCAAGGCTGATTAAATAACAGAACTGATTTCTTAATTTGTGTCATATCCAGCGCCAGAGTCTTTTCCTCACCTCCTGTTCTAATGGTATGTAGTTCTTTCCATCAGTTCCACGTTAGTAATCTTGTCAAATCCTTCAGTTCTACGCACATTATGCTAGACACTTTTTTCATCATGTTCTGAGGATAGTACAACTACTCATATGTTCAGTCTGTTATGACCTTCTGGATTTTTAGCTTCCTCTCTCTCATTTTTTCGAACCAAATTTCTTACTTACTTAGTCGTTCCCCTTCTACCGTGAGGAGTAGAGGTTTGGAAGAGAGAGCGCCAGACTATCCTATCGGCTGTCTTCCTCCTGGCCTGGTTCCATTCTAGTCCTCGGTCCTTCAAAGATTGTCTAATGTTGTCCTCCCAGCGGACTCTGGGTCGTCCTGGAGATCTGGATCCCTGGCTCTTTGTTTCCCATGCAGACATGGCCAAACCATCTTAGTTGGGACTGTTCTACTTGGGTCTGCAGGGGGTGGGATTTTAGGCCTTGACGTATCGTCTGGTTGCGGACCATGTCTCTTCTTGTTACTTCAACCACCTTCCTCAGATACCTCATTTCTGAGGTTTGGATCTGGCTTTTGTGGGTTGTAGTCATTGCCCATGACTCGCATCCGTGTGTCAAGACTGGGACATAGGTGGAGCGGTATACAACCATATTCGTTTTCTTACCAACCTCTCTCTTGCTGAGGAATCCTCGATTTATGACCTGAAAATGTCTCCCAGCTGCTGCTTTTCGAGTAGCTAACTCTTCTTTGATGCCTCCCTTTCGGTCTATAATAGCTCCGAGATATTTAAATTGGTCGACCTGCTCCAGGACCTGTTCTCCCAGCTTAATCTGATGTCTTCTTTCTTCTCGTGATATCACCATGGATTTTGTTTTAGAACTGCTTATGACCGGCGTCTGTGGCCTAATGGATATGAACGCAGTTTCATAATCCAGATATCCCAGGCTCGAAACCTGCTGCAGGCGATTTGGTAGCAGATCGCTTTGTGTGGATTTTTAACAATGGTATAAGCGCCGTACCGTTCAGAAAGCAATGGCAAACTACTGAATGAAAAAAATTGCCTAGAAAAATCACAAACAGCCAATATAAGCTGGGGTTGATTACCACGTCCTGTAAAGGATAAGCAACTAACTTATGACCATCCCTCTCTTCTCCAGCTCTTCCTTTTAGACTTGCAGGTTGGATTGGAGATGTGCCTCTGATTTAGCAATCAGGGCAACATCATCAGCAAATGTCAGCTCTGAAATACAGACCTGTCTCATCTTCCAGTACCCAACTGAATACTTTCTTGTTCTCCCCTTACATGCCTTGATGACATCGTCCATGAGGAATATGAAAAGATAAGGATATTTAAAAGGAATAGTGGATACTGTTTTTTAGGGCGTTTAACAAACGGGTTGCCGAGTCTGCAGAGTTTTTCTTCCCGGAATCGTTTGAAGGGCGTAAAAGTGAGTACAGAGGTTCCACGCGTAGTATGCCATATCACACTAGATGATAAAAAACAGTCTGATGTTTGGCTGAGATAGAGGAGGGTCGTAGGAAAGGATGACAAGGTATCACAGAGATAAGCTGTGGTCGAACCTTCATGGAAAACACTCGTGCGCCAATATTCAGAGCTCCAGTAGTTATTTGTGTGAGAGATTTCAAGAAGTATTGAAATCACGTTTGTGCCATCTTCCAGTAAGAATCTTCACTGCCAGTTTGTAAACGTAAGAAACCGCACAGTAACAAGATCCTTGCGAGTACAATTGTGTGTTTAACTAGCCGCCAGCTAGGTAGTCAGACAAAACTGCATCCTGCAAATTATTAGTTGCGCTCGGTCGTAATTTCTGTCGTACCCCACTTTTCTGCTACTGCAGTAGAGTTGAGAGAGAATGCACTGTATATTGAACATCAAGGTAAGAGGCTACACATTTGACCACCTTAATAAACTATATCTATCTCCTTCTATGCAATGAGATATGTTGATGGAGAAATGTCTCTATCTCTCTGGATTTTCTTCCCTTTGGTGATGCATTTCCCAGTTATTTCAAGTGTCTCTAATTTTCACTTCTTCGGTTTGTTCAAAGAACTTTGTGTGCGCCCTATCGCGTTGACTAATTTACAACTATCCTATCTTTCTATGATTATGTCCTTACTAGCAATAACCCGTCACAATTGACAGGTGTTTAATTATAGTGTGTTGTTTCTGTTACATGTATTACAGGCGGTACTATTACTACTGTGGTCATTTCATTGCAGGTGACCGTCATTAGATATTTGTAGTGAAAATTATATGGATGTATTAAATATGAAGACATGGAGTAACCATCCTAAAAGACATGTAGAGCAGCGATAATGATCTAATGGACCGTAAATTGACTAAATAACTAACATTTCTTTTATGACAACATGTCTTGTAATTGTTCGTGCATATTTAAAATCTTGCCCTGGTCGACATACTGCCTCTGAGAACAACGTTTGAAGTTTGACGAAACTCCAGTTCAAGTACTGTTTATCAATTGTGTTGTTGGCTTCTTTCCATAGTCAAATTGTTCATGCACACCGTTATTTGCGCACTTTTCTATTTTCAGAAGAGTACATATAAGAGAAACAATATAATTATTGTCTAACTTTCAACCACAGTTGCATTCCCATTAGCTGTGGTTGAAAGTTAATGTACTCTCTCGAAAATAGGAAAGTGCGCAGATGACGTTGTGCATGGTGTGACCGACTGTGGCGTGTGTGCCGGAGAGATTATAGATGTTACCAAGCTACGTGTACTCGGAGTGAGGTCAAGCTATGTAAGTCCCTGAGTCTAATTGTTGATGATGATGTATTCTCAGGGTACCTATCCGCTACATCTCTAAGATCTCACTCCGGGAAATATTTTATGATATTGTTATGCGTTTTATATGGCTACTTGTCTAGGGTAATGCAAGTATAGTGATAAGTGCATAAAACAAACACAACTGTAACTCAAGGAAATTGAATTAATAAAGACTGGGGTTAAGTTTAGATAATTATTTTACAATTTTAATTTCCTGTCCCCTCAAATCTTTTTGGGGCAGGAATGGTTAAAAATGAAGAGAACTGTATTTACATATAATAAATAAATAAATAGGAATCTTTGTCCATATCTTGATAATAAACAAATGTCACTGTAGGTGTATAACACAGACTGATGTAGTACTGTCTAAAAGTGAAAGTCAATGGTGGGAAGGACTATTTTTGTCATCATGCCCACGAATAAGATAGTACACATGTGGAAATTTTTAATTGAATAAGTTCTCAGAGCCCACGTAAGGGGACTTCACCTGATGTTTCTAGTTGACGTAGGTTTCAGTAGATAATATAAATTTCAGCATAAGGTCTTTCTTTGGCCATAAAATGCAGCATACAGTTTGATGAGGCTTTCTCTTCCTCCAATTCTGTCTTCAATAGGTTTTCCTGTCACCAGCTGGTAACAGGCAATATAACCCTGAAACAGAAGGACGTTCCTCTACTTTTATATGCTGGCTAATAATATTTCCACAATTACTCAAACTTACCATCATCCGTGGTCAGGCTCGTGTGCAAACATTTGCACTAGCCCTTAATTTATTTGACTTCACTCTGTACTGTGTTTACATTCTTCTTCCATATGGCTGCAACGCCCCTGTCACTTAAACAATGATTTTCTTCAATACAATCAGATAAGTATACAGTTGTTTTCTTGTAACCTGTTACTTCTTTTGTGCAATCATTCTAAGTATGTTTTCAGGCTTCAATTTAACACTGTGATACTGCAGAAGACTGTCAATAGCTTTCTGGACTTACAGTCGTAATGGTTTGTGTATGACAATATTCAACCATAATTTACTTTCGTTTCTCAATAATTCTGCTTAGGCATGCTTGCTAGGATGTCGTAATTCTTTTCCCATGGCAATGTCGTACAACACAAATTTTGGCCCCTATCTGGGTATGCCTCTACATATTAACAAAATATATCAATAAAATTATTTATCTTACCGCAATCAATGAAATATTTCACACAAAAGTAAGATTAACTGGCGATCAATGGCACAGGTGTAGATCGCTGTCGCCCAGACTGCAAAGGCATTAAGGTCACAACTGTTATGCGTCTGATCTTTAACTACTATGTTGAACTATTTTTCTCAAGTGGCAGCGTATTCTGGTAACTCGTTAATTTTATCCCCCCTCTCCTAAACTATCGTTAACCAATCAAACGAGTCAAGCAAATTTGACTGTTCAAAAACGCGTCCCCTAAAATGTAACTTTCGAAGACTTTCAAAATTGAGCATTCCTCAGTGTGTTTGTCAGTCCGTCTCAATTTTTAGTTTCTACAATATCTCAGTTATTATTGGGTCGATTTCAATTTTTAAAAGTGATTCTTAAACTGCCCTTTGGCCTCTATCACCCTATGTAGTTTTGATCTAACTCTTCGTCCTCGTTTTCATCTATGTACTTTTTCTCTATATTTATTCTGAACAAAATACTTTTCTATACGGCAAGATAATTTATTATAAGGGAATAGTATGGTATTTGTGACAACAACGATGGAGTACAAAGATATCTCGGTACTCATGGCATAGGCTGTATGAATCAAAATGGCGAAAGACTTCTAGAACTTTGTGAAATATCAAACCTCGTTGTGGCAGACACCATCTTTCCACATAAGAATATCCACAAGATAACATGGAATTCACCTGATGGCAGAACTAAGAACCAGATAGATCACTTCTGCATAAGCGCTAAATTTCGCTCATCAGTTCAAGACGTCAGAGCATACAGAGGTGCAGAGATCGGAAGCGATCATAACCTCTGCATAGCTAAAATGAGAATTAAACTGAAGAAGTTATACCAACCGAATAAAAATAGAAGAATAGATGTACACAGACTGCAATCAAATGATATAAAGAAGGAATATAATGTCAAAATGAACAACTATTTCGATGCTTTAGGCAAAATTGACAACGATATCACCACCAAGACAATCGATACTAAATGGGAACAACTGAGAACAGCAATGACAGAAGCAGCTGTAGCGACCACCGGATACCTAGTACATAAAAAGAAAAAATGGATGAGAGAAGATACTTGGGATAAAATACAAGAAAGGAAAACAGCAAAACTTAAACTACTAGCGGCAAGTACACATAATGCAGTTGAATCTTGCAAACTAACTTATAACTTGTTAAATAAAGAAGTGAAGACAAAAACTCGAAGAGATAAAAGACATTTCATCAATGAACTGGCCGTAGAAGCTGAAAATGCTGCAAGAACTGGTAATAGTAGGTGCCTTTATCAAATTACAAAACAACTATGTCACCAGCCTACTGCTATGGAAACACCTGTTAAAGGTAAATTAGGGAATTCAATACCAACAGAAAAAGAACAAATGAAGAGATGGGCTGAGCACTTCATGGAGGTGCTAAACAACCACCACCAACAGTAACACCTGATTTTAATAATGAAACATCCACAACCACTTTGCCAATAACTTGCGATGAATTCACGCTGGACGAGATCAAACAAGCCGTTAAAAGATTAAAAAATTTTAAAGCTGCTGGAGTTGACGAAATTTCAGGGGAAATGATTAAAGCAGTTAATGACAACAACCTCTTGAGAATTTTAGATATTATAAATGAAGTATGGAGAGAAGAACAACCACCACAACAATGGAAAGACAGTATTATTGTAAAGTTACCGAAGAAAGGTGATCTATCAGACTGTAATAACTGGCGTGGTATATCTCTATTATCAGTACCTGGAAAATTATTATGTTGCATGATGTTAGAAAGACTTAAATTGCATGCTGACGAAAAGATCAGAGAAGAACAAGCGGGTTTCAGGCCGAAACGATCATGTATTGATCAAATATTCACACTAAGAACAATTATAGAAGAATCAGTGGAAAGGCAATCGCCACTTATTATCACCTTCGTCGATTTTCAAAAAGCCTTTGATAGTCTACACCGCCCATCATTGTGGAAGATACTTACAATCTATGGTTTTCCAACAAAATATGTGAATATAATCAAAGCGCTATATGACAATGCAAGATGTTGTGTTAGAACAAATAAAGGGAATACAGAATGGTTTACAGTAGAAACAGGGGTGAAACAAGGCTGTATTATGTCACCACTACTTTTTGGAATAGCTATTGATTGGGTTATGAGAAACTACCCACAATGAACAATTGGGTATAAAATGGACAAATGGAAAATTCCTGGGGGACCTGGATTTCGCAGATGATGTTAGCATTCTTAAGTTCAACACCAAGACAATCCCAAGAAGCAATAAATAATTTGTGTCATCTCTCGGTTAAAATAGGTCTCCAAATAAATGCCTCTAAAACTAAAGCTATGAACTTTTCTAACGAGACCTTTGATATCATCTTGAACGGGGAAAAACTACAGAAAGTTGAAAGTTTCAATTATTTAGGCAGTAAAATGACTCAGGATGGTGACACAACAAGAGAAATCCATACTAGAATTGCTTTGGCAGCTAGCGCCTTCAATAGATTATCTAACATTTGGAAATTACGATCATTGAATATACATACCAAGCTTCGTCTGTTTAATTCAAATGTTATCTCAGTGTTAACATACGGCTGTGAGAGTTGGAAAATAACAAAATCATTGGAGAACAAGCTGAATACATTCGAGAACAAATGTCTTAGAAAACTCATGAACATCAGTTGGAAAGAATTCAAGACTAATCGACAAATAAGAGAAGACTCTAGGCAGAAATATGTCTCCGACTATATAAGGAAAAGACGATGGTCATATATATCGGTCATGTCCTACGAATGCAAAACAACAGAATACCACTACAGGCGCTCACTTGGGTTCCTGAGGGTAAGCGGAAAAAAGGAAGACCAAAAGAAACACTCAGAAGAACAATAATAAGAGAAGGAAGAACGTTGGGCCTAAATAATGTGCAAGAGCTAAGAGGAGTGGCGTCACAACGAACAACCTGGAGAGCACTGGTTTCTGCCTTATGCGCCGTGTTTGGCGCTTAAAGAATTTATTATTATTATTATTATGGTATTTTAATAAACAATATTATCGCTATAATTCATCCATCCATTTTATTTACCCTCTATATAAGTTATCTAAGTTTCTCTCTCTCCCTCCTCTCTGCACAAATTAGGTTTCAGTTTCAGTTTCAAAAGCATAAGTTAGCCTTGATTCTTTCCATTCTACTCCCCTCCTTTTCCTCTCTCCCTTTTCACAAGGCGAGGTATCAATTTGCTCGCTGCGAAACCGGCTAACGTTCTTTCTAAATATTGGTAAGGGTAGACTGTGTGCGGGGTTTAAAAGGGGACGGGTACTTATTTTGCGCTTGTCGTCAAAAGAAATTCAAATCTTGTTACTGAGTTACATAGAGACCGCTGCAAAACTGTAGTTATTTTTAGTTACAACCTCCACTAAATAATAGGGCGGGTGTGTATACGATTAGGGGAAGGGTAATGTTTTTCAAACGATAATAGTAGAGAAAATTCAAATACTGTGTCCAAATCTTAGCAGACGTTTGACCTTGCTCTTGGCAATTTTCAAATATAGTAGGAGTTGGTTATAGGCGGAAAATGTACGTTACTAGGTTTTGAATGGGGGAATTTGAGCGGGGGGGGGGGGCGGGGGGGGTTACACGGAGTTAGTTTTACTACACCGACCGACGTACTTACGGCGGGAATTACGGTATTGGATTTAACTAATTTTATTGCTGTCCTTTCTGTCCATAATTTTGAGCCCAGTTCTCATATGAATAAAATAACATAGGATCTGTTTGGCATGGTAAAACACTTTTCTTCGAAGCCAGTGCTTGTGTTTTTTTTTTTAAATTACTTTTGTAAATGCGTTTCTCGCTTTGAAAAGTGTATTTTGTCACTTGTCTTTCTTGCCCTAATTGCATTATTTCGTAAACATATTACCTGTAAAAAAATTAAATAGACAGACCTTCACGCTAATTGAAAATTCACGCAAGCAAAACTATGCGCAGTGAAATAATGGAAAATGGATGACAAAGCGTATCCATGGTTTTGTTGTTTGTTTGCATGTTTTTGCTGCCACAAAATACCACTGAAACACCCAAGTAGAAACCCACACTGTGTGAGATGAGATGGCTAGGAAAATCTGCGAATAATATCTTAACAGGCAAGATAAATAAAGGAAGAAATAATGTTAGTGGCAACAGCATCACGCTTGAACTACGTAGAGAAATGAAGCTTAACGACTTAAATGAACGTTCAAAAATTGCTAAGTAGTTTATATTTATTTTCATTTATCCCTCAGTGCTGTACATTCTTTTGTTTGATCTGTTTTCTTTGCCTTTGAGCAATAAATCAAACGTTTCCTTCATCTTTCTTGCCAATATCGTCTCACCCCTTTCCGATGTATCTTCTATCATTCACTCCTTATATCAAGAAAGTTTTTTTTTTTTCCCTCAGAGCACTTCGTAGCCTTCCGCATTATTCACGTTCATGTCTCACGTGCTTAGTCATATACAACCTTTTGTATGTGTTCATCTCTTTCTGTTTATTAACCTTTAATTGAATATATGAGGCTTACTTATCTAATTCTAAATTATCTTAACCATCTCGTACTAAACTTCTTGCAAGGTAAGTAGTTGACCCATTTTTTTAAATTTTAACTCTTGTATAGACTTGGGAAGACTCAACACGGGAAATCTAGATTTTGTAGTTGCAAGGATATTCTTATTTGCATATATGGCTGGCATTTAAAGGATCATCACAAGCTAGGATGAAGAAGTGCGTGGCATACTGTGCATTCCCCGCCAACAAAGGGGGCTTTCCAAATATACAGAGGTAATATATTGTGCTCTGGTTCTGGGCTGTCTGAAGGAATTGTCACCTTCTACACAAAGTCACTTCTCAACTTACCCCGTCCATCATGGGCCCATTGTGAGATCCCCCTGTATATAGCCAACCAGGAACAAAGCCAGAGTTACGTATGGTGCTGAAGTGACTCCTCTAAGCTTAGTATGCAATGTTGGGTTCTCAACATGTTTCACTACAGGGAAAATCCCTGGAAATGTGTGGATGATGTCATGAGCCAATGAGGGTGTAATTAGCCTCGCAGACTTGTTCACGTTCACATTTGAATACTGAAGCGTTGTGCTTAGCTGGTGGTCATGCACAGATGAATCACAACTTACAAAACGCGCCTCTCTTTCTGCATAAAACGAGAGATGTCGTTGGTTCTCATCGAATACGATGGACAAATCATTTTATGGCCTGCTCCTTACAATTTCTAACTACCGTGGGATTTTTAACGTGCACAACTTGCACACGGCACCTCCTACTTTTACGCTCTTATCCGAGAAGGCTGGCACCCGATCTCACTACCCATGAAACCAGGGGGCAGTATGACATCATTAGGACTACTGGTTCTGAAAAAAAATTTCCATAAATTATATTCCTTCTGCTGGGAATCGAACCACGTATCTCTAGAATTCTAGGCGGACACCAAACCTCAGTCGGAGACAGCGGAAAACAAAATAGAGAAGTTACTGGACAGTATGACAGAATGGCATGTGAAGAAGTCAAATACAGAAATAATAAACAGCACTGGAAACAAGGGAAAGTGTGAAGAGACATGGTCTCTTACATCACCTGATATATTTCTTGCAGATGACGAAAACGCCTTTCTGAAGTACATGCACTGGTTGTTTTGCCTGGCCATTTTATGATGTAACTAGCAATAACCCGTCAATAATGCCGGAATTAAATCAAATGATAGATCTGTCCATGCACTCTGAACACATATGGTCCACGTCCAACGAAGCGATCGATTTGGGCACCCATGGATGCAAAGCCCAAGACTGAATTATAGGAACGGAAAATTTCCTTAAAATGTCGATGTTGTGGATGCGCTTGGTTGCTCAAAGGATCCTTGAGATACGGAGGAAAAGGACGTCTCCGCTCTCCTTCTTGCTCCAACAGCACTGTACCTTTATGGCAGCAATATTTGAGTGTACCATCGGTTGATCTTTCCACTTGAAAATTGAGAGAGTGACAGAACTGACATTCCGTATCCTTTGGACCGCAGTTGTGTACAGCAACTGCATTCTCATCAAATGCATCATGATTTGGAATTGTTGGACTACGTGCAGCTCTTGATATTCTCACTTGTTGTGCAGCTGCTGCTCTACATTCGGTTGCTTCTTCTGAAGTCTCCTTTGCTCGTTGTGATGCTCTCAACTGACGAATGCGAAAAGCTTCTGCAGCGTATTGAGATTCATGCTCTTCTGCAGACTGATTTGCTGGGTGTTACTGAAGCTGTGCTTGTCTTTGTGCCGCTTCATGTTGTTGTCGAACTGCTGCTTCTTCTAGAGTCTTGCTTGCTCGTTGTGATTGACGCGATCGTCTCTTCCTCTTAGCATCTGCAGCTCGTTTTGCAGCCATCTTATCATTTTGATCCATAATAATAAGTCTGCAATACTTTATATTAAAATTTTGTCTTGAAGAAACAATCAAAAACTTACATTTTAAGGTTACTTTTAACAAAAATGATGAGTTAAATCCGTTTCCGGAATGAAACTGGGTCCTACACCGACTTTTCTTCGTTGAGTGTTACTATTTTCGGGAGAGTACATATAAGGGAAACAATACAATTAATGTCTAACTTTCAACCACAGTTGCATCCCTTAGATGTGACCGACGTACAAACGGCGAGAATTATGGATTTTGTTGATTGATCCTAGATGGCGTGCTAGTAGCAAAGTGGCATGAGCGCTTGTTCTTGATTAAAACGGATCGGGTTCGAATGGTCACGACTCAGCTCTCGAGTTAGGGAAAGCAAGGCGAGGAACATAACTAGTCACACCAACTAAAAAAGCCGAGACTTAGAATAAATGAAGTCTTTAACACTTCAGTTCACCACGGCAGCATCTGCTATCATTACCATTTATCATTTGCCTCTTCACTCCTTATGGAGCATGGAACCACCCCTACAGCTGGTCCCCTTGTAGGAAGCCTGCACTATTTATTCACATGTTCTTGTTGTGGTGGTTTCTGTAGTAGTGTGTTTTACATGATGAGGTTGCCAGCTTCATGCACGACCTTCAGTAGTGGTCTTGTACGACTTGCTTAAGGTAGCAGTAATCCTATTCTTTCTTTGTCTCCTCAGTGTCGTACCGACAGGTTTGAGTTATTTTTGGTCCCGTCTGAGTAGAGTGGTTGGTGATAAGTACGTGAGAAAAAGGTGTGAGAAATAGATTTCACGGGTGAATAGTTTAAGGAGAAGATATGTCTCTGGAATGAGTAAGTTTCTCTAGTCCAGCTCATCTATACGACTATAATTTAGTACAAGACCCGGGTTAGCATTCCCTCTTCGATCCCTACTCTATCAGCCAGACTGCAGTGATGCAGCCTGTTTCCAGGACCACCACCTGGAGGTGGAGTAGGGTTTGGTCAGCTCTGGTTCGCTGACCCTGACGCAAGCAGTCAAAGTATGGGTCGCTTACTGCATTCCTCACTTTTGATGCGTCTTCGGTCCCAATCTCAAATTTAACCTTTCTGTGTTGATTTGTTTGTCGTATTTTTCGTCTATCTTTTCTGTATGTTTTTTCTACAACATGTTTTCTAAGAATGTGGCTAATGATTTTAATTGTGTTCTTGCGACTTTTCGTCAAAATATTTCGTCATTTTACTTCTCTCTCTTTGATTTAAGTAGCATTATTCCTGGGTTGTTGTTGATTAAATTAGTTTGCTGAGCTTATCGCTTTTTAGCAGCCAATGCCAAGTTGAAGAATTTACACGTTGTGTTCTGTGTCTCTTAAGCGGTTCTGTATAGAGTGTTTGTGATTGTTTTCTCTGGGTTACTACATTGTGGTTGCTGCAGTCTGTTTGTTTTTAAATTTGTTTATTTGCCTACGATTCATATTCATTCGACAGTTTACATTATGCCTTTCAAGTGGAGATTTTACCTCTGCCCAGAAAGCAGACTTATGTCTGAATATACGACGTTATTAACATAGCTTGTCTGACCCAGAGGCAAATACCACGTTTAAATAAGTGGAATCTTACTTACTTAGTCGTTCCCCGTCTACCGTGAGGTGTAGAGGTTTGGACGAGAGAGCGCGAAACTATCATATCGGCTGGCTTCCTCCTGGTCTGGTTCCACTCTAGTCATCGGTCCGTCAAAGGTTGTCTAATGTTGTCCTCCCAGCGAACTTTGGGTCGTCCTGGAGGTCTGGATCCCTGGCTCTTAGTTTCTCATGCTTGTCGTGGTAGCCGATCTTCTCCCATTCTTCAGACATGGCCAAACCATCTTAGTTAGGACCCTTCTACTCGGGTCTGCAGGGGTTGGGTTTTTAGGCCTTGACGTATCGTCTGGTTGCGGACCATGTCTCTTCTTGTTACTTCAACCACCTTCCTCAGATACCTCATTTCTGAGGTTTGAATAAACAAGTGGAATTGCATCTACAAAATATTTGTTCACATTGTATTATGCACAACCGCTTTTATGACAAGTAAGCACATTTAAAAAAGCATATACTTTATGTTTATTTGTGTTCTAATTTTATTTTGTATCGTATGCCTACTATTACTCGAGGCAAAATGTCCTGTTAATATGGCTAACCTGAGACTGATTTTACGTATCCCGTTTTTCCCTGTAAAATGACAGGTGTCCTCTCGCCATTCAGGCAAGATACTCGCCGATTTCGGAGGTACCCATTACAGCTGGGTCGGCTCAGGAGCCGTTTAGGTTATTCCATTTCTTTAAATGTACTCGCCAGGGCTCGAACCTGGATCACCCGATCGCCAGCGGAGTGTCGTAACCATTACAACAGCGCGGCTCCCGTTTTCTAATTTAAACGTCGATAAAAACCAGAGGCGGCCCTCGAGTAGGAAATAATCATCAACATCTTCCTGTACGCACCTTATAAAGCACGGAACCACCACTACAGCTTGTCCTCTTACAGAAAGTCTTCACCAAACATTCACATGCTCTTGCAGCAGTGGTTTCTGTGGTAGTGTGTTTTGTATCATGAGGTTGTCAGCCCCATACGTGGGTAGTTACTTACTTGTTTCTCTTCTACCCTGGGGTGTAGAGTTTATCCCAGTCCCATACTTACTTACTTACATAGTCGTTTCTCTTCTACCCTGGGGTGTAGAGTTTATCCCAGCCCTATACTTACTTACTTACATAGTCGTTTCTCTTCTACCCTGGGGTGTAGAGTTTATCCCAGCCCCATACTTACTTACATAGTCGTTTCTCTTCTACCCTGGGGTGTAGAGTTTATCCCAGCCCCATACTTACTTACTTACATAGTCGTTTCTCTTTTACCCTGGGGTGTAGAGTTTATCCCAGCCCCATACTTACTTATTTACATAGTCATTTCTCTTCTATCCTGGGGTGTAGAGGTTATCCCAGCCGCATACTTACTTACATAGTCGTTTCTCTTCTACCCTGGGGTGTAGAGTTTATCCCAGCCCCATACTTACTTACATAGTCGTTTCTCTTCTACACTGGGGTGTAGAGTTTATCCCAGCCCCATACTTACTTACTTACATAGTCGTGTCTCTTCTACCATGGGGTGTAGAGGTTATCCCTGTGACGTACGTCTAGTTCGACAAGTGAATTTTCCCTGATTTGATGGATGATTAAAGGGACTTTCAGCTTTTCATAACATTAGAACCCCTGAACATTTGATGTAACTTTTTGGTTTCGCCAGAGCGAAACGATTCCACCGGGACTCATTTAGTAGGCGGCATGAGATCTAAAGACACTGAGACAATCCCCGAGCAGAGAAGCTAGTTTCTCGCAGGTATTTATCATCTCCGCGCGAACACTAAACCGCTCGCAAGATGGACCAGAGCGGTCAGAAGAAAGACACTGGGGGGGATCTCAGGAAGGACGGGCGGCATGCTATCAAAGACAGTAGTGGTCCCTGAAATGATTTCGCATCTCGGTGTTAAACACGGAACCGATCGCAGTGGGAGCGAACGGGGAAAGCCGACGCAAGCAGCGAGCGAAGATACGAGAGGCCAGGGGCGGCTTCTCTCTTTGGTCTGGCGGTCAGATCCCCAAAAGTCTTCTGAGATCAAAAAAGCTGTCAAGTTTCTCATGTCCCACTCATCTTTCATTTCATTCTAGATATATACAGACCTCGTAGAAATACACTTTATCACTCGCTGGCCAGAACTTAACAGAAGCACTAGCTATATTTGAAATCTTGCTAGATTATCCCATGGATTTTATACATATTTGCAGTGAATTCTATTCGGTGCAAAGCGGTAATATATATATATATATTGTGTAAAGTGATCAGTGGTCTATTTCAGTCATTCTATTTCACTGGATTTTGTGTTAATTTAAATCTATTAAATTAAACCGTCTCAATAGTTCCAGTTGTAAATGTAATGATATACCTGCTATATTATTTCCAAAAGATAATAAATGTTAAATGCTTAAATTAACTTTTAAAGTCGCGAAGGAATTTATAATTAATAAATTTAGTTAAGTCATATATTTATAAGAATGTGTGTTTAACCACTAAAACTCGCGCAGTGTTTTATTAAATACATAATTAAATACGCGAGCGTATATAAATAGTCTTAACGGGAAATTCATCGCGCTTTAGAAGGTTATTTGTTTTTCGGTATATCACCTGTCTTTTTTTTCTTTCATACAGAGTGATCGTAACCTGTGCGATCCCAGCATTAAGAACGCAATAAAGCAAATCAATCTTAGCAAAACAAAGCATAAACAGTGTGTAGAGTTCCCTTGACGCAGAACTTGTTGAGACTGTGTAAATTTTTAATCTTTGAGGCGATTCTATGTTTGGAATTCCGCTATCTAACTTATAGCAAAGAAAGCACACCCAAAGACAAATTTAACGCACCATCAAGCAAATTAAGTGGTAACGGGAAGAAGAACACTGGCCCGAGCTTTGTTAGTTTACTGACACAGAGAGATAATTCATAATTTCCTGAACAGTGATGTGACTAGTTTTCTCACTGGACTTAAACCATACCTCACGGATAAAGTGTACCAGCACGCGTAAGAATTTTATTATCAGCGGCATAGTCAAATAGACCACACCATCCTCACCCCGGTATCAGAGACCGTGCCCTCCCATAGAAACTGTTATTAAGAAAAGAGACACAACTACAGATTCATTTTCCAGCGATTACGGGATCCTTTTATGTGCTGACCGCCTACCCGCTAATCTGGGGCTAGAACTTGAACAAACACTCATACATTTAGTTTGAGGTGTAACTGCTGTTGTGTTATGCTATGGAGTGCCAGATTTTTTCACAATCGGTAAGTGAGAGCAAGATGAGTGAAGGCCTTTACTAGCGCGTGTATGAATGACAGGAAATTAAATCTTTTGTGTAACCATTTTGTTAACTTGTTTACCTGGTAATATATATCTTTTCTGTATACCCTACATTGTTCCTTTAAGTGGGCTAGTTGATAATTTGTTAACTCTGTTTAAAACCCCCTCCTTTTCATTTGCTTAGTAAAGGGAAGAACAATTGGGAAGAACCGGATTTCTTTCTACCACCTATACCTAATTTTGTAACACCTCTTTTCAGAGTAATTAACTTCACTGTTAGGTTAACTTACCTCCGTTCCTGATAACTATCTATCTTTGGACTGGGTTTATCTTTGTCTAATAAGCGGGACGGGCTTAGTCGATACCAATCTTCTTCACCCCCCTCCCTACCTTGTTATTTGCATTTTTCTGTAAATTTTGATAATTCTTGTTGTAAACAATTGATTATTTTAGTGATTGTCTTTTTTAACTTTAATAAACAACATAACTTTAATCGTTACGGTGTTGGACTACCCAAAGCCCATAAAAATTCCCCTATTTGTTTAAGATAGTTGTATCCACGTCGTCTGTGTGTTTGAAGCACCAAATCGGTGTGTCTGGAAAACTGGCAAATAATTGTTTGACCAGGAGAGTGGAAGAGAAGATTGAGAGAAACGATTTGTCGTAAATAAGTCTGTCTTTACTCTCCTCCAGCACTCTGTGGAGCATCATATTTAATCTCTACATTTCTATCACTGAGTTTTTTCACCATCATTCTACACTCTAAACCGGACTACTATTTCTAAGACTCTTTCTTTCAAAATAAATTTCGACAATATTTGGGGGCCAAGCCGGGATAAAGATATTTTGAGTCTGATCTAAGTCTGGGTCTAACTAGATAGAGTGTGAGTGATCTGTCTTTGTGATTTAGGGAAATAAATAAATAATTAATTACACCCCTAGACAACGCCTTTTAGTATTTGGGTCGTCCACACAGCATATTTACAGGTTGTTTTCTTTCCACAGCCGTAGAAAGTACGGATAATCATCAATTTGGTTAGCTAAATTATCCTCTGGCAGAGTAAATTAATTTTTTTAAATAAGATTTGCTGGGATTGCGTGATTGGTTTTACAGTCACTAAAGGTTTTTGAAGTTAAAAAGAGTTAAAAAGACGGATTGTTCTGATTTTTTTAAAATTAAGTTAACAACGTCTCATCTCAATAATTGACTTCAGGGACGGAGTTTGTTGTCAGAGAATTAAAATTTTAGGGAAAAATTTTTTTTTCCTTTTAAATTGTTTTAATATAAATTATTCTCGACTGTTAGTAAAAGTAGATTCTTTTCTAGTGTAACTTACCATTTTAGTGGCATTAGTCGCTTGCGTTTAGAGCCTTAATTGCCAGATAATAGCAGCGATAAGTTCGCACATTTCAAAGCGGAGGTAACACAAGTAAATTTATACTTTGTGTTTGTTTTTTCTCGTAGCGAGTTTGAGTTTTTTCCCCTTCTTGTTCCATCTTACTATTCTCTAGTCTTAGAAGCATCCAGTTCTTTGGTATGGCAGAGAGAATTAGGATAAGATCCATTTTGAGACAGGAGGCGAAGGACTCAGGGTTAGAAGAAGAAGCCGTGAACCTGTTTGTCAACAAAGAACTTGAAAAATATGACGCGGAGCAAAAGAGGGCAGAGAGGAAGGAAGCACTGGATAGAGCAGAGAAGAAGGAAGCAGAAGAGAGGGCAGAGAGGAAGGAAGCACAGTATAGAGCAGAGAAGAAGGAAGCAGAAGAGAGGGCAGAAGCTAGGAAGAAAGAAGCGGACGATCGTCAATTGGAGCAGAAGACAATTGAGACAGAGATAGAAGCTCGCAGGGAGAGAGAGAGAGAGGGAAAGACAGCATGAACTGGCGCTTAAGGCTTTAGAGAGTCGGGGCGCATCTACTTCAAATAACGGAGAGCCGTCTTCGCCCCAGTCTCAGTCAATGGACCTCTCCAGCACTGCCTTGCTAGAGCAGTTTGAGATGACCGCCCGAAAATTTCTGCAAATGTTCAGAAACAGCCGAAAAGAGAGCACGGAAACATTCCCACAGTTCTCTTCACGTCTCACGGGCTATTTGACAAAGTGCATTGAATTATCTGACCTACCTCTTACATATGAGGGACTACTTGAACTTGTTCTTGTGGAACAGATAAAGTCAACTTTGTCAAACGAAACCCGTAGATTTTTAGCTGAACAGGGCGCAGTCAGGCTTGAGGACATACTCAATAAGGCAGAACGCTATACCAATGCAATGGCCGAATTTCCCAGCACTAAACGTAAACCCACAGATGAGCCATCTCGTAAACAAAATCTAGAGCAGTCATCCTATTCCTCTAATTCCTCTCAGAATTATAACCAACGAGAAAATAATACCCAGAGACCTCCCCAGGAAAAATCGAAATTCTACAAAACCCGATACCCCCCCAACAACAATTCTGATCAACCCACCAAGCCTACGTGGCAGCGCGGCCACCAAGGTCAAGGAAAGGGAAGACCCCTACACCAGGAACGTCTGATCAGGGCAAACAAACCGGTCCAAACCGCGTCGGATGTTTGCATACAGCCTCGAAAGGTAGAGTCAATGTCAGTGATTCCCAACCTGAGGGGGACCGACCCTCAACTCGAGGAACTGTAATTTTGAATGGTACCTCAACTACTTGTCTCTTTGATACTGGACTAAGCTTTAGTTGTATTGTCGCTAGGCACCTAGTCAAACCAGGTCAGGAGACAGAGGAAACCGTCAAACTTAGTGGAGTTTTCAGGAGTGATGCACCCAGGACGCTTCCTATCGCACTGGTAGAAATACACTCTGACTTTGTCAGAGGAGTTATAAAGCGGCCATTATGGATGATCCTATCTACCCAGTTATCCTGGGATGTAGATATGTGTTTATTGGGAGACCAAAGGAGCCGATTGTGGCAGCGGTAACCACAAGAGGGCAAGCCAAGAAGGAGAGGGAGCCTGCGCCAAATTTGTTGCCGAATGAACTGAAGGAGGCGCAACAAAAGGACCCTACTCTGGAGCCCTGCTTTAGAAAACTGCCAATGGCTAAGGACCCCAGACACAACGGAGACATCTTTCCTAAGGACGGCGTATTGTATCGTAGAACGGGCAACCCGGACACGGGGAATAACCAGCTCCTAGTACCGACGCAGTACAGAAGCCAGATCTTAGAAATTGGGCACTCTCTTCCCTTTAGCGGACATATGAGACAAAACGCCACTATTCAGCGAATAAAAACCCACTATTGGTGGCCAGGAATGAACTCTGACATTATCAGGTATGTGAAATCCTGCGCCCAGTGCCAACGGGTAGCCCCAAAGCACTTGACACCCCCAGTACCTATGGGGCAAATGCCAATAGTGGGTACTCCATTTGAACGGGTTGCTGTCGACATCATTGGACCCCTGGAAAGGACCAAAAGAAGGCACAGGTTCATCCTGACCTTAGTCGACACTTGCACAATGTGGGCCGAAGCTGTACCGCTACCATGCATAAATTCCAAGCATGTCGCAGAAGCCCTCGTGCAAATCTTTACACGGTTGGGATTCCCTCAACAAGTTTTGACGGACAATGGATCCCAATTCCGTAGGCTGTTAATGGAGGAGATCTTTAAGATCTTGAGGGCCAAACATATCCACACACGTCCCTACCATCCGGCCGGAAATGGGCTCGTGGAACGTTTTAACGGCACCCTCACCACCATGTTACGTAAGCTGGGTCAGGAGAAACCGGAAGACTGGGACCTATATATATCGGCTGCCTTATTCGCCTACCGAGAGGTTCCCCAAGCGTCTACGGGATTCGCGCCAGCTACACTTTTATTTGGCAGACCTATTAAGGGGCCACTAGAAGCCTTACTTCGGCCCCTGACAGACCAAAAGGCTGACGAGACAGTCGTCTCTGCAAGCAAGTATGTATCTGAGCTCAAGGAAAGGCTAAAGCTAGGATGGGATCTAGCTACTACCAACCTTAAGAAAGCCCGCGCTAAACATGCTAAAAGATACAACAAAGCTGCAAAAGAGAGAGAACTACAACCAGGGGAGAAAGTTTTGTTGCTACTTCCAACCGGAAGCAATAAACTTCGCATCGGATGGCAAGGGCCGTTTACCGTCCTTAAAAAGATCTCACGTACCAATTACAAGATCTCCATCAAAGGAAAGGAGAAGGTCTTCCACGTAAATCTACTTAAGAAATATTTGGAAAGACCGGTGCCATCCTCCGAGCATCATCTGGCTGTCGCCATAGCAACGGAAGACGAGGAAGATGATGATGGTTGCATGGAGTATCCATTGCAACCCACATAATCCTTTAAAGATGTCAAGTTCGGTGACAATCTCTCACCAGAACAACAAACAGAAACCAGGGCGCTACTAAAACAGTACAGTGCAATTTTTTTAAATAAGATTTGCTGGGATTGCGTGATTGGTTTTACAGTCACTAAAGGTTGTTGAAGTTAAAAAGAGTTAAAAAGACGGATTGTTCTGATTTTTTAAAATTAAGTTAACAACGTCTCATCTCAATAATTGACTTCAGGGACGGAGTTTGTTGTCAGAGAATTAAAATTTTAAGGAAAAAGATTTTTTTCCTTTTAAATTGTTTTAATATAAATTATTCTCGACTGTTAGTAAAAGTAGATTCTTTTCTAGTGTAACTTACCATTTTAGTGGCATTAGTCGTCCCAAGAGCCTTAATTGCCAGATACTAGCAGCCATAAGTTCGCACATTTCAAAACGGAGGTAACACAAGTAAATTTATACTTTGTGTTTGTTTTTTCTCGTAGCGAGTTTGAGTTTTTTCCCCTTCTTGTTCCATCTTACTATTCTCTAGTCTTAGAAGCATCCAGTTCTTTGGTATGGCAGAGAGAATTAGGATAAGATCCATTTTGAGACAAGAGGCGAAGGACTCAGGGTTAGAAGAAGAAGCCGTGAACCTGTTTGTCAACAAAGAACTTGAAAAATATGACGCGGAGCAAAAGAGGGCAGAGAGGAAGGAAGCACTGGATAGAGCAGAGAAGAAGGAAGCAGAAGAGAGGGCAGAGAGGAAGGAAGCACAGTATAGAGCAGAGAAGAAGGAAGCAGAAGAGAGGGCAGAAGCTAGGAAGAAAGAAGCGGACGATCGTCAATTGGAGCAGAAGACAATTGAGGCAGAGATAGAAGCTCGCAGGGAGACAGAGAGAGAGGGAAAGACAGCATGAACTGGCGCTTAAAGCTTTAGAGAGTCGGGGCGCATCTACTTCAAATAACGGAGAGCCGTCTTCGCCCCAGTCTCAGTCAATGGACCTCTCCAGCACTCAATCTGCCCAATTAACTGCGATGTCTATTGCTTTAGAGTATTTTCCTAGTCCCAATGAGAAAATTGACAGCTATCTAGAAAAATTCGAGAGGCTCGCAAATCTGTATGGGTTAGAGAGTACCCGCTGGGCACTTAAACTCTCAACGTCATTAAAAAGTACTGCTTATGACGTATATACAAAGCTGGGAACCAACCAACATGATTACGACATGCTGAAAAAGGCCTTGCTAGAGCGGTTTGAGATGACCGCCCGAAAATTTCTGCAAATGTTCAGAAACAGCCGAAAAGAGAGCACGGAAACATTCCCACAGTTCTCTTCACGTCTCACGGGCTATTTGACAAAGTGCATTGAATTATCTGACCTACCTCTTACATATGAGGGACTACTTGAACTTGTTCTTGTGGAACAGATAAAGTCAACTTTGTCAAACGAAACCCGTAGATTTTTAGCTGAACAGGGCGCAGTCAGGCTTGAGGACATACTCAATAAGGCAGAACGCTATACCAATGCAATGGCCGAATTTCCCAGCACTAAACGTAAACCCACAGATGAGCCATCTCGTAAACAAAATCTAGAGCAGTCATCCTATTCCTCTAATTCCTCTCAGAATTATAACCAACGAGAAAATAATACCCAGAGACCTCCCCAGGAAAAGTCGAAATTCTACAAAACCCGATACCCCCCAACAACAATTCTGATCAACCCACCAAGCCTACGTGGCAGCGCGGCCACCAAGGTCAAGGAAAAGGGAAGACCCCTACACCAGGAACGTCTGATCAGGGCAAACAAACCGGTCCAAACCGCGTCGGATGTTTGCATACAGCCTCGAAAGGTAGAGTCAATGTCAGTGATTCCCAACCTGAGGGGGACCGACCCTCAACTCGAGGAACTGTAATTTTGAATGGTACCTCAACTACTTGTCTCTTTGACACTGGACTAAGCTTTAGTTGTATTGTCGCTAGGCACCTAGTCAAACCAGGTCAGGAGACAGAGGAAACCGTCAAACTTAGTGGAGTTTTCAGGAGTGATGCACCCAGGACGCTTCCTATCGCACTGGTAGAAATACACTCTGACTTTGTCAGAGGAGTTATAAAAGCGGCCATTATGGATGATCCTATCTACCCAGTTATCCTGGGATGTAGATATGTGTTTATTGGGAGACCAAAGGAGCCGATTGTGGCAGCGGTAACCACAAGAGGGCAAGCCAAGAAGGAGAGGGAGCCTGCGCCAAATTTGTTGCCGAATGAACTGAAGGAGGCGCAACAAAAGGACCCTACTCTGGAGCCCTGCTTTAGAAAACTGCCAATGGCTAAGGACCCCAGACACAACGGAGACATCTTTTCTAAGGACGGCGTATTGTATCGTAGAACGGGCAACCCGGACACGGGGAATAACCAGCTCCTAGTACCGACGCAGTACAGAAGCCAGATCTTAGAAATGGGGCACTCTCTTCCCTTTAGCGGACATATGGGACAAAACGCCACTATTCAGCGAATAAAAAACCCACTATTGGTGGCCAGGAATGAACTCTGACATTATCAGGTATGTGAAATCCTGCGCCCAGTGCCAACGGGTAGCCCCAAAGCACTTGACACCCCCAGTACCTATGGGGCAAATGCCAATAGTGGGTACTCCATTTGAACGGGTTGCTGTCGACATCATTGGACCCCTGGAAAGGACCAAAAGAAGGCACAGGTTCATCCTGACCTTAGTCGACACTTGCACAATGTGGGCCGAAGCTGTACCGCTACCATGCATAAATTCCAAGCATGTCGCAGAAGCCCTCGTGCAAATCTTTACACGGTTGGGATTCCCTCAACAAGTTTTGACGGACAATGGATCCCAATTCCGTAGGCTGTTAATGGAGGAGATCTTTAAGATCTTGAGGGCCAAACATATCCACACACGTCCCTACCATCCGGCCGGAAATGGGCTCGTGGAACGTTTTAACGGCACCCTCACCACCATGTTACGTAAGCTGGGTCAGGAGAAACCGGAAGACTGGGACCTATATATATCGGCTGCCTTATTCGCCTACCGAGAGGTTCCCCAAGCGTCTACGGGATTCGCGCCAGCTACACTTTTATTTGGCAGACCTATTAAGGGGCCACTAGAAGCCTTACTTCGGTCCCTGACAGACCAAAAGGCTGACGAGACAGTCGTCTCTGCAAGCAAGTATGTATCTGAGCTCAAGGAAAGGCTAAAGCTAGGATGGGATCTAGCTACTACCAACCTTAAGAAAGCCCGCGCTAAACATGCTAAAAGATACAACAAAGCTGCAAAAGAGAGAGAACTACAACCAGGGGAGAAAGTTTTGTTGCTACTTCCAACCGGAAGCAATAAACTTCGCATCGGATGGCAAGGGCCGTTTACCGTCCTTAAAAAGATCTCACGTACCAATTACAAGATCTCCATCAAAGGAAAGGTGAAGGTCTTCCACGTAAATCTACTTAAGAAATATTTGGAAAGACCGGTGCCATCCTCCGAGCATCTTCTGGCTGTCGCCATAGCAACGGAAGACGAGGAAGATGATGATGGTTGCATGGAGTATCCATTGCAACCCACATAATCCTTTAAAGATGTCAAGTTCGGCGACAATCTCTCACCAGAACAACAAACAGAAACCAGGGCGCTACTAAAACAGTACAGTGCAGTCTTAACGGATGTACCTGGTCGAACAAATCTCATCGAATTTGATATGAAATTAACAAACGAGACCCCTGTTAGAACCAGAGTTTACCCCATCCCGTACGCTAAAGCTGATGCACTTCGTGGAGAAATAGACAAGCTGCGTCAGGCAGGAATTATCAGTGAGTCTACATCTCCTTACAGTTCCAGTGTAGTGATGTTGCAGAAGCCCAATAAGGAAGTTCGGCTGTGTATAGATTACCGGCTGCTAAACGCTGTTACGGAATTCCAGCCCGAACCTCTCCAAACTGTTTCTGAGTTGTTCACCAAGCTTAGCAAGGCAAAGATTTTCTCCAAGATTGACCTCAGTAAAGGTTACTATCAAATACCAGTCAAGGAGGAAATTAAACCCTTGTTAGCTTTCAGCACTAGTGAAGGACATTACACATTTAATGTGATGCCATTCGGTTTGCATAACGCACCAGGAGTGTTCACCAGGATGATGAGGAAGCTTCTAGAACCTTTGCAAAGTCCGCATATCCATAATTTTATGGATGACATTTTAATTGCATCGGAAACCTACGAAGAACATATTGCTACGGTTGCTATGCTCCTCAGGAGACTACAGGAAACTGGTCTCACAGCCAGACCTAGCAAATGTCTCATCGGGTTTGAACAGTTAGACTTCCTGGGGCATACTATTTCTCACGGATGCAGCTGGCCTATTAAGAAGAACGTGGAGAAAATAGTGGCAGCAAAAAGACCCCGAACGAAAAAAGACGTACGTTCCTTCATATCACTATGTGCATATTATCAGAAATACATCCAGAACTTCAATGGACTGACAGCACCTCTGACTGACCTCACTAAGAAAGGGCGTCCGGATAAGGTCATATGGGATCAAAAGTGCGAACACGCATACAGCACTTTGAAAGGACAGTTGTCTGCATACCCCATTTTGAGGTTGCCTGACCTCAAGAAACCTTTTGTATTACGGGTCGACGCGTCAAGTCAGGGCATCGGGTCAACACTGCTTCAAGCCGATGACGGTGACCCAAACATGCTATTTCCAGTTGCCTATGGCAGTCGGAAATTAAATAAAGCTGAACGGAACTACAGCGTAGTCGAAAGAGAATGCCTCGCTCTGATTGACGGTATCAGACGCCATCATGAGTTTCTCTATGGTACATCTTTCACAGTGCAAACAGACCACGCTCCGTTAGCATTTCTTGGTGCCAATAAGGAATTCAACGCTAGGATCATGCGATGGGCCTTATTGTTAGCTGTTTATTCATTCAAAGTGGAATATATTCCGGAAAGACAGAATGTCGGGGCTGATTTCCTGAATAGAAACTGGTCTACAGAGGAAGAAGAGCAAACTGAAGATACCACTCATCCTAAAGTCACCAATCAGGTCACCTCCATTGTCAAGAAGGAAACATGAAAAATGGTTTCATGTCTAAAAGTGGGGACGACTGTGACGTACGTCTAGTTCGACAAGTGAATTTTCCCTGATTTGATGGATGATTAAAGGGACTTTCAGCTTTTCATAACATTAGAACCCCTGAACATTTGTTGTAACTTTTTGGTTTCGCCAGAGCGAAACGATTCCACCGGGACTCATTTAGTAGGCGGCATGATATCTAAAGACACTGAGACAATCCCCGAGCAGAGAAGCTAGTTTCTCGCAGGTATTTATCATCTCCGCGCGAACACTAAACCGCTCGCAAGATGGACCAGAGCGGTCAGAAGAAAGACACTGGGGGGGATCTCAGGAAGGACGGGCGGCATGCTATCAAAGACAGTAGTGGTCCCTGAAATGATTTCCCATTTTGGTGTTAAACACGGAACCGATCGCAGTGGGAGCGAACGGGGAAAGCCGACGCAAGCAGCGAGCGAAGATACGAGAGGCCAGGGGTGGCTTCTCTCTTTGGTCTGGCGGTCAGATCCCCAAAAGTCTTCTGAGATCAAAAAAGCTGTCAAGTTTCTCATGTCCCACTCATCTTTCATTTCATTCTAGATATATACAGACCTCGTAGAAATACACTTTATCACTCGCTGGCCAGAACTTAACAGAAGCACTAGCTATATTTGAAATCTTGCTAGATTATCCCATGGATTTTATACATATTTGCAGTGAATTCTATTCGGTGCAAAGCGGTAATATATATATATTGTGTAAAGTGATCAGTGGTCTAGTTCAGTCATTCTTTTTCACTGGATTTTGTGTTAATTTAAATCTATTAAATTAAACCGTCTCAATAGTTCCAGTTGTAAATGTAATGATATACCTGCTATATTATTTCCAAAAGATAATAGATGTTAAATGCTTAAATTAACTTTTAAAGTCGCGAAGAAATTTATAATTAATAAATTTAGTTAAGTCATATATTTATAAGAATGTGTGTTTAACCACTAAAACTCGCGCAGTGTTTTATTAAATACGTAATTAAATATGCGAGCGTATATAAATAGTCTTAACGGGAAATTCATCGCGCTTTAGAAGGTTATTTGTTTTTCGGTATAATACCTGTCTTTTTCTCTTTCATACAGAGTGATCATAACCTGTGCGATCCCAGCATTAAGAAAGTAATAAAGCAAATCAATCTAAGCAAAGCAAAGCATAAACAGTGTGTAGAGTTCCCTTGACGCAGAACTTGTTGAGACTGTGTAAATTTTTAATCTTTGAGGCGATTCTATGTTTGGAATTCCGCTATCTAACTTATAGCAAAGAAAGCACACCCAAAGACAAATTTAACGCACCATCAAGCAAATTAAGTGGTAACGGGAAGAAGAACACTGGCCCGAGCTTTTGTTAGTTTACTGACACAGAGAGAGAATTCATATTTTCCTGAACAGTGATGTGACTAGTTTTCTCACTGGACTTAAACCATACCTCACGGATAAAGTGTACCAGCACGCGTAAGAATTTTATTATCAGCGGCATAGTCAAATAGACCACACCATCCTCACCCCGGTATCAGAGACCGTGCCCTCCCATAGAAACTGTTATTAAGAAAAGAGACACAACTACAGATTCATTTTCCAGCGATTACGGGATCCTTTTATGTGCTGACCGCCTACCCGCTAATCTGGGGCTAGAACTTGAACAAACACTCATACATTTAGTTTGAGGTGTAACTGCTGTTGTGTTATGCTATGGAGTGCCAGATTTTTTCACAATCGGTAAGTGAGAGCAAGATGAATGAAGGCCTTTACTAGCGCGTGTATGAATGACAGGAAATTAAATCTTTTGTGTAACCATTTTGTTAACTTGCTTACCTGGTACTATATATCTTTTCTGTATACCCTACATTGTTCCTTTAAGTGGGCTAGTTGATAATTTGTTAACTCCGTTTAAAACCCCCTCCATTTCATTTGCTTAGTAAAGGGAAGAACAACTGGGAAGAACAGGATTTCTTTCTACCACCTATACCTAATTTTGTAACACCTCTTTTCAAAGTAATTAACTTCACTGTTAGGTTAACTTACCTACGTTCCTGATAACTATCTATCTTTGGACTGGGTTTATCTTTGTCTAATAAGCGGGACGGGCTTAGTCGATACCAATCTTCTTCACCCCCCTCCCTGCCTTGTTTTTTGCATTTTTCTGTAAATTTTGATAATTCTTGTTGTAAACAATTGATTATTTTAGTGTTTGTCTTTTTTAACTTTAATAAACAACATAAACTTAATCGTTACGGTGTTGGACTACCCAAAGCCCATAAAAATTCCCCTATTTGTTTAAGATAGTTGTATCCACGTCGTCTGTGTGTTTGAAGCACCAAATCGGTGTGAGCGCAGATGTGTGTCTGGAAAACTGGCAAATAATTGTTTGACCAGGAGAGTGGAAGAGAAGATTGAGAGAAACGATTTGTCGTAAATAAGTCTGTCTTACTCTCCTCCAGCACTCTGTGGAGCATCATATTTAATCTCTACATTTCTATCACTGAGTTTTTTCACCATCATTCTACACTCTAAACCGGACTACTATTTCTAAGACTCTTACTTACTTACTTAGTCGTTCCCCTTCTACCGTGAGGTGTAGAGGTTTGGAAGAGAGAGCGCCAGACCATTCTATCAGCTGTCTTCTTCCTGGCCTGGTTCCATTCTAGTCCTCGGTCCTTCAAAGATTGTCTAATGTTGTCCTCCCAGCGGACTCTGGGTCGTCCTGGAGGTCTGGATCCCTGGCTCTTTGTTTCCCATGCTTGTCGTGGTAGCCGATCTTCTCCCATTCTGCAGACATGGCCAAACCATCTTAGTTGGGACTGTTCTATTTGGGTCTGCAGCGGATGGGATTTTAGGCCTTGACGGATCGTCTGGTTGCGGACCATGTCTCTTCTTGTTACTTCAACCACTTTCCTCAGATACCTCATTTCTGAGGTTTGGATCTGGCTTTTGTGGGTTGTAGTCATTGCCCACGACTCGCATCCATATGTCAAGACTGGGACATAGGTGGAGCGGTATACAGCCATCTTCGTTTTCTTACCAACCTCTTTCTTGCTGAGGAATCCACGATTTATGGCCTGAAAAAGTCTCCCAGCCGCTGCTTTTCGAGTGGCCAACTCTTCTTTGATGCCTCCCTTTCGGTCTATAATAGCTCCGAGATATCTAAAGTGGTCGACCTGCTCCAGGACCTGTTCTCCCAACTTAATCTGATGTTTTCTTTCTTCTCGTGATATCACCATGGATTTTGTTTTAGAGCTGCTTATGACCATCCCTCTCTTCTCCAGCTCTTCCTTCCAGACTTGCAGGTTGGATTGGAGATGTGCCTCTGATTTAGCAATCAGGGCAACATCATCAGCAAATGCCAGCTCCGAAATATAGACCTGTCTCATCTTCCAGTACCCCACTGAATACTTTCTTGTTCTCTCCTTACATGCCTTGATGACATCGTCCATAAGGAGTATGAAGAGGTAAGGTGATAGGATATCACCTTGTCTTACACCAGTGGTGGTCCTGAACTCTTCTGACTTATGGTTTGCTGTCCTCACATAATTTCTGCAAGACTTGTAGAAGCTCTGTATAGCATGAATCAGAGGTGCTGGAATATTCTTCCTTGCCAAACAGTCCCAAAGTTTGCTCCAGGGGACCCTGTCAAATGCCTTTTCCAGATCTATGAAACAAAGATGGATCTCACTCTTATACTCAAGGGCCTTTTCACTCAGCTGTCTGAGTGTGAAGATTAGGTCTTGAGTACTTCGGTTTGCTCGGAATCCGCACTGGACCTCATCCAATCGTGGCTCAGCTAGGCGTCGGAGTCTCTGCTCTAGGATTCTAGAGTAGATTTTACCAGGGACACTGAGAAGGGATATGCCTCTATGGTTTCCACATTGTCGATTGTCACCCTTTTTGAAAATTGGTGTTATGATGGCAATCTCCCAATCCTTTGGTATGGTCTTGTTGCACCATGCTGCCTGTAGGACCTTTAAGAGTAATAGGTCGCCTGATGCTCCCATGTACTTAACCATTTCTGGTGTTATACCATCATGCCCTGCTGCTTTGCCCATCTTGATTTTCTCTAGTGCTGCCCTCAGTTCTTCCATCTTTATGTCATCTTCACCATCATTGGTTTCCTCTTCTGTGTCAGTGGTTATCATTTCTGATGCTTCATCATGCTCACCATCCAGGAGTTCTGAGAAATATTCTTTCCATCTTTCCATTACTTCCTTCGGGGCAGTAAGCAATTTGCCTTGCTTGTCCTTTATAAATTTGAGAGGGCATTGTTTTTCTTTCCTCATGTTCTTTAGGGTCTTATAGAACAATTTCTGGTTTTCTTGTGCATCTTTTTCTAGCTTTTCTCCAAATTCTTCCCAGGACTTCTGTTTTGCTGCTAGCACTTTGTTCTTTGCTTCTGTTCTGAGTGTCACATATTCTCTATATTTTTCCATTTGTCCTGTTGTGTTTTTAGCTCCTAAGTATTGTTTCCATGCCATTTTCTTCTCTCTTATTTTCTCTTTGACTTCCTCTGTCCACCAAGGTGTCCTCTTTCTCTGGTTCCCAAGTCGGACTTCACCGCATGCTTCTGCAGCAGCTGTCTTTATGATATCCTTGAATTTATTCCAGAGGGTTTCCAAGTCATCAGGTCGTTCTTCTGTATTGCTCACTGCTGTAGCAATAAGCCCCTGATATCTGGTCTTAATTTCTGGCTCTCTCAGCTTGTAGGTCCTAATGCTCATTTCTCCTGTTCGTTTACTTTGTTTCTTGCGTGATGTTGGGCAGTTCCTAGGCTGAGCAACTCTTTCAGTTGTTCGTTTGATTGTTAGCAGGTAGTGATCACTTCCAATCTCTGGCCCCCTCCAGACTCTTGCATCTCGGACATATCTGAATGAGCTTCTCCGAACAATGGCATAGTCGATCACTGACTTCTCATTCTTGGTTGGTTCACATCTAGTGTATGCATGTATGCGCTTATGGGGGAACTTTGTGTTTGTAATGATCAGATTCTGCTCACTGCAGAATCTAAGGAGTCGCTTTCCATTGTCATTGAGAGTATCTTCTCCATATCTTCCGATAACTCCACCCCATCTAGCATGGTCATTTCCAACTCTGGCATTAAAATCTCCGAGCATAATAACTTCATCTAGGCAGTCATCCACTGTCCTTTGAAGCAGCTCGAAGAATTCCTCCTTGACCTCTGCTCTCTCATCCTCATTTGGCCCATACACTATGACCAGGTTGACTATGGTTTCTCCTTCTTTTAGTTTTACAACCATAATGCGCTCCGAGACAAAGTTCCATCCCCTGATACTATCTTTTGATTTTGAGCCACAATGCAACCCACGCCCCCTTTAGCTCTTTCAGATATGGGTACACCACTGTAGAGCAACGTGTTGCCATCGAGATCCATGACTCCTTGTCCTTTTTTCTTCGTTTCCGTTATAGCCAGGATTTCTAGTTTTGCTTTCCTCATCTCTTCCACCAGCTCCTCTTCCTTCCCATTTATACTTCTTGTGTTCCAAGTTCCATAAGTCGTAGTCCGTAGTCCGTTCCAGTTCGTCGCCTTTAGAATCAGTCCGGTTTTCTCTCTTGTAGTTCGCGTAATCATGATTTAAAGCAAACAGGTGATTGGCCTGTTGTGCCTTTGCATGGTGGAGGGGCTGCCTCCTTACGGCCTCCATGCAGGCCGCCCTCCTCCTTTTTCATCCGGGCTTGGGACCGGCATTGGCGGTTTTCTAAGACTCTTTCTCTCAAAATAAATTTACGACAATCCCAGCCCCATACTTACTTACATAGTCGTTTCTCTTCTACACTGGGGTGTAGAGGTTATCCCAGCCCCATACTTACTTACTTACATAGTTGTTTCTCTTCTACCATGGGGTGTAGAGGTTATCCCAGCCCCATACTTACTTACATAGTCGTTTCTCTTCTACCCTGGGGTGTAGAATTTATCCCAGCCCCATACTTACTAACTTACATAGTCATTTCTCTTCTACCATGGGGTGTAGAGGTTATCCCAGCCCCATACTTACTTACATAGTCGTTTCTCTTCTACCCTGGGGTGTAGAGTTTATCCCAGCCCCATACTTACTTACTTACATAGTCGTTTCTCTTCTACCCTGGGTTGTAGAGTTTATCCCAGCCCCATACTTGCTTACTTACATAGTCGTTTCTCTTCTACCCTGGTGTGAAGAAATTATCCCAGCCCCATACATAACCTCATATTAATCGCCCTGTACAACAAGACTCAGGGTGCAGGAGTCCTATTAATTCTTTGTCTGTTTAGAGACGCCCCAAAAAGTGCACACAATAATACATAATGACATAAAAGGGAGCCGCGCAAGTGTAATGGTTACTACATTGCGCTGGCGATCAGGTGTTGAAGGTTCAAGCCCGGGCGTGTGCATTTGAAAAAGTGTCATCGACCGGGATTGTGACTGAATAACCTGAAAGGCTCCTGAGATAAACCCTCTGTGGATGGGAAGGAGCGAAGCTCCTGACCGGGTTGGAAGGAAAGTCCACATACTCCCCAGCCTCACAATGACACGTCATTGGGCCGAAGGGTTGAAAGCCCAAGTGCCGCTAGTAAAAAAAAATAATGACATAAAAAGAATGTTTTGTGTTTAATCTTGTTTTCTGAAGGAAAGTTGCACTAGAAACTACAGGCCTGCGAGTAATTAATGATGTAAACGGAAAAAGTAGTATTAATAAACAAGAAAGAAATAAGGACGACGTTAGGCGTAAAAAAAAAAAAGTAACAGAAATTAACAGCGCTTCGGGGAATCGAAGATCGGGGGCATCCAAATAGTAATATCGCTTCGCCGCAAAAATGAACCGCGTCAGAACACTGGACCAGGCAAGCGCAAAATAGAGGTGCTTCACCAGAGGTGTAACCACGACACTCCACGCAGCTATGGAATATAGAACTCGCAAGGACTCAGACATTTATAGAGTTAATCACCTCCTTAACTTCTTTATTACTTCTTCTTTTCTCTTTTCACTCCTTATGGAGCATGGAGCCTCCACTCAAACTGGCCTCCTCCTCCTTGCAGGAAACTTCCATCAAAGAATGCATGTGCTTTTGCAGTGCTGGCTCATGTAGCTACTTTTTAACAACATGATGAGCTTGCCAGCCCTAAGCACAGGCAAATAATATTCGCATCTTACAACGAACCTGAGGTATTATTAGCCTTAGTTTTTGTTGGTCTCCTCAAACACCCCCCTCCCCTCGGTGAACTATATTGGGTTTCCTTTTACTAATATGGGTCAAATAACACATACAAGGGAGATGCTGTTTATTATTATTATTATTAGTATTGACTTCTCAGAGGTTTCGGGTTTTCCTCAGTGTTTATTGTTGTGTTCACACGTCATTCATTCATTATCTTCCAACTTCACACGGAGCATAGGTTTTCAACAACAACAACAAAAAAGAACTCCTGTCTCGTACCATGTCTTCTTTGTCCCCTTTATGCCTGTCTCCAATTCTCTTTTCCGTGTGTTTTTCAGTTTCCCTATATCTCTTACCCTTCTGATTCTTAAACAAAGACTAACTTGTAGAGCTATCAACAGGTTTCTTCAGTGTATTTGTTCACCCTCGCGTTATTGAAAACCAACCAATACTATTCTCTCTTAACCCAGATCGTCTGCTACCTTTTGGACAAAAATAAATAATGGTGCTAAATTAGGTAAGTGTCCTTTCACGGTGTACTTTCACAGCAAGGCGATGGCACCGTTTGGTTGGTCCTAGGTTCTATTCCCGGTTAGCTTATCACTTATATGTTCTTTTCTGTTGTCTGGTGTCATCTTTTATTGTCCAACGAGTACCTGTTGATTACCTTTACATATTTGTTTACTTAATTACTTACCGTTTATACACAGCATTACGGTCCTTGTTGTATTATTTGGCTCACATAAGCATATAGGAAAGTTATAGTAAAAATTATCTGGGCCATAGTAGGTTCTACATTCCATAGTTGTGTGTAGTGTCGTGAGAATGACTACCACTGGAGGAGCATGTTTTGTTCGGGGGTGTTTTAGCTGTTTGTTTGGCTTGTCACGGATTATTCCATCCAGGAGAAGATGGTACTGTTCTTTTAATTTCGGGTTCGATTTCCAGGAAAGGTCTATCACTTCTGCTATTTTCCTCTTGTTTAGTTACCCTTCTGTCTTTCATTTTCTTTCTTTCGTTCTCCTTTTTGTCTTTCTGTCTTACTTTCTTTCTTTCATACTTTCTTATTTACTTACTTTCTTTCTTTCTTACTTTCTATCAGTGTCTGCCTTATATCTATTTTTGCCTATTAATGTTTTCTGACATAACAAAAAAAAAAATTATCTGACGGCTAGGTTGTAACACTAGGAACACGATTTAGTTTAGACTTGGGGAATGTTACATCAATATTATCTTTTCCCGTGTAGCCCCGGGGTGTCCTCAGGTGAGACAAAGAAATAATAGGATCACCGCCCCTTCAAGCATGTCCTAGCTTGAAATTGTATATGAAGATGTCAACCTCATCATGCAAAACACATTGCTACAGAACCACCACTGCTAGATCACAACGAATAAATGGTGAAGACCACAGGCAAGGGAACCGGCTGCTGTGGTGGCGCCAATGGGTTCCAGGTAAGGATAAAAGGAAAATGATGACCATATCTTCCTTACGGGACCGAAGACGCAGCAAAAGTGATGTATGCAGTCAGCGACCCATAGCTTGACTGCTTGCATCAGGGTCAGCGAACCAGAGCTGACCAAGACCCTACTCCACCTCCAAGTGGTGGTCCTGGAAACACGCTGCATCACTGCAGTCTGGATGAGAGAGTAGGGATCGAAGAGGGAAGGCAAACCTGATCCCAAAAAATACCGTGCTGAAGTCGGATGTGTCGGCCGAAAGGCGCAAATATCGCAGCTCCGCTGTAAACGGACACAACGCAACCAACGTCCTTTTTCAGGACGATCGAATAAGTAGAAGATGATATCTCCCGTACGTTTTTTCTCTCTTTCACTGTGTGGTTTTCTCAGTCTATTTTTTCGCCTCTCTCAATGTTTTCTCTCAAATTTTTACTTGTTTCGACCTTACATCCTTATCCGTTTTTTTTCCATCTTTTCCTTCTATCTTTATTTTTTTTTCTCTGTCGGCATAGTTTTCTTGTTTACAATATTCTGTCAGCCGTTTAAAAAATAAACAAACGAATCAACTGCAAAGCTTGACAGATTAGACGCGTACAGTTTTTATGTTAAAGAATCACTTAACTAAAAAAAAATTGGCTAAAAACCAATGTTAATATAATTCATGTCTGTGTTGATGTTGCCAGGTTCTTGATTCTCTGATCTTTAAGGCTGCCTCTAGCTTTCTCTCGGGAAAGATGAATAATTTAAATTCTATTTGCTTATTGCCCTCGCATGAAGTTTCATCGTGCGTAAAATGTGCACAGAATGTGTTGTAAGAGGGATATCCTTCAAAATGTATAGGGAAAGTCGGCAAAATTGTCGTACTCGATACCTGGAGTTGTCACGCTCAAGTCTACCCAGCTGTAAATGGGTACCTGGCTCAGTTCTTGGGTTATTGAAGGCAATGGTAGCTAGGAAGGAAACTGGTCACCCCACCTCATAAAGTTGGACCGAGTATGATGAAGTCTCTAACATTTCACTCCCCCACGGCAATATCTGCTATGGGACTACCTTTAGCTTTTTTTCATCATCGTCATCATGGCGACTGGCGTGGGCGATCCTGTCTCTCCACAACTTGAGTCTGGACAAAAGCAATGTCGTACTAAGGGTGGTGCGTGAAGGAGGGGGGGGGGGGAATCCGCGCGGGGCGAAACAGCCAGGAAGGTGGTGACATCAAACACTATCATGACAATACTTACCGTTAAAAAAAAAACATACTGGCAGATGTGTTTTATGTGGTCGTGGTGCCAAAGGTAGGTTCCGCCCCGGATGTCTAAAACTATAAGTGCGCCCCTGGTCAAAACATTACCAAACTTACATGCCCCGAGTAATTCCTCGGGGTCTCTGAGGAGGCAAAGAAAATGATACAGCTACTGCTCCCGCGGGCAGTTCGTAAAAGGTGACTAAAATGATGTGATAACGCATTGGGCTGGCAACCTTACCATGTAAAACAAATTGCTACATTAACCATTGATCTTAAGTCATCTTAAGTTTGACTACAAAGTAGAAAGGAATTAAATGACATGCTGAAGAATTACTGCCGCCATCAGGACATGTAGTAGAAAGATCTCTCTTAGGTCTTTTTCCTTGTCCCTGCCTACGGAGCATGGACTCAGGCACTGTAGTTGTTCACAGGAAGCCTGCACCAATTCTACTGCGCTCCCTACGGAGCATGGACCCAGGCACTGTAGTTGTTCACAGGAAGCCTGCACCAATTCTACTGCGTTCCCTGCGGAGCATGGACTCAGGCACTGTAGTTGTTCACAGGAAGCCTGCACCAATTCTACTGCGCTCCCTACGGAGCATGGACCCAGGCACTGCTTATTGTCCCCAGTATGCCTGCACGAAACACTCGGATGCGCTTCCAGCGGTGGTTGCTCTGGCAATTAGTTTTACATGATGATGTTGCCAGCCCGGAGACAACATAATTATTTCCCGTCATGTTTTGGGAGGGTTATTCTCTCGTATTTCTATATTTTATACGCAAAAGTGTATTTATCTGGGGCTATTTATAGCGCAAGATGAAACGTAATCAACCGAAAGGAACTCCGTGCGTAAACTGGATGAAGAAAACAAAAACAAATAAGTGTCGAAATTATCACATACAAAAACATCCGAAGTTGATATTATTTACAATAGTACAGGCATCGTTCCAAATTCTTTTGGCTTATATGAGCCTCGCTTTTCTTATAGCGTTGAACCAAACACCTTTCCAACACGTGGATTTGTCTGAGTCTATATCTGAATAGTTTGTCACGTGTAGTTCCAAGGTGGGTCTCTGACGATACAAAGAAATAACAGGATTATTGTTCCCTCAGGTATGTCGTACAAGGCGACTAGTGTGACGTTGCGCATGAGGCTGGTAGCCTCACCGTGAAAAAGAAAAGCCCACCACAGTAAGAGCGCATGCATGCTTGGTCCTCGCTTCCTGCAAGGGTGTGACGTGTACTGGAAAAAAGCCTACAGTAATCTGACAGCTTATTGTAACCTTATAGCTGCTCTCTGATTTGCTAGCTAAACATGCGTTATACCAACTGTCTATTTCTGCCACGTACCATTTTGTCCCCGCCTTCTTTTCTGTAAACAGGGCTAACGCAGCGTTTACCACCTTCGTTGACCTGTCAGTCATAACAGGAAACAAATCACGCTTCGTTTTACCGCGTTCCACTCACGCGAGATTATCTGTCAATCATATAATACTTGCCAGACAGCACGTGAGAGAGAGAGAGAGAGAGAGAAAGAGAGAGAGAGAGAGAGATATATATAACAATCCCCAATATCGTTTGATCCGGGAACACGAGCATCCTACAAGGAAATCCGCTAGCAGAACAGAAAGTCTTTCGATGTCGGTCAAAGCTTCAGACGAGAAACTCTGGAAGACCGAAACGTAAAGTCTTTTATCTTGAAACTCCTACCTTCTGAATTTTGGTCTCACACAGAAGCGCGAAATAACGCATTAGAGATCAAGGAAAATGTAATAATATATATACTACTGTTCTATAACCCAACTATCAGTCGTCACTCGGAATTTAAGAAGAATCTAGAGTGCAGCCTTAAATCATTTCTTTTGTATTGTTATAAGTGATTCGTGGAGATTTAATTCTGTATTTCTGGTAAGAGAAAAATAGTTCTAAGTGTTAGAAGTATTTCACGGTGATAGCTTTTAAAGTTAAACACTTATACTTCACTTAGATTTTTTTTTCTTGCTAGTAAGGCGTATTAAATAAAATAACGCGTAGCGATTTTCATAACCAGATATTCAATTAAAACGTTAGATCACGTCTCCGACCTAGCTGAGACGAGACGATAAATTGTGTTTACAGTGTAGACCGACGCATTACTAAACTCTCCAGGAAAATAGAGAGAGATAAACAAGACGGTTAACCAGACCGGACTTAGAAGCTAAACGAGTGATAGTGGGAGGGAAATAAATACTGTTTATAGTTCATTTTTTAATTATTATTATTATTATAGCATCTATTATTTTTTAAATTAACAGACACCGACAATGTACTGGATACTAAATGATAGGTGATAATGTGTACGTGGCGCATTGTGAGAAGACAATAATAAATAACACACTGTGCGCGTGACTGCCGGCCGCGAAAAGGGGCGGGAGAGTCTTCATTGACTCAGTCCGACCCACCTCTGCGGCCAGCGGTGTCTTATTGTAAGGCGAAGGGAAAAACACCGTGTATCTTTTAAATTCGTCAGGACTTGACAGAGCGAAGGAGAGACTATCAAGTCCCCGTCTATACATATTTGTATTTACATAGAGTGGTAGCATTTTCCCATAAAATGTTTCTTGTATTTTTAGCAGACCTGATCCAAAGTGGACGAACCAGCCGTCTTTTCTTTTTCTTTTCCATTTCCATGGTTAAGCATGTACAATCCGAGGATACTGTATGACTATAAATTATAATACTGGACTTACCAAATCCAGGATACTATTTTTATCAGCCAACAGTGGCGTATACCTGGAAACATTATTATTTTCCCCAACACCTGACAGTTGTAATCCAAGTGGAGTACTAAAGTATACACTGTGCTGGACTGGCACTCTGACAAAGAGTCGGCCTATAGAAAATACATCATCATCATTTGTAACAACCGGATTTTTTCCAGATTTTCTAGAAGTGTTCCCCTCTAAAAAAAACGGTAAACACCAAGGACCCTCACATATTCAATATTTGTAGTAAACCCTATATATCCAAATAGACGTTCCATCCGAGCGGGAAACAAGACTGTTTTCCCCGCCCGCCCTCAACACTGTAAGAGTTGTCGCAACGAAGTTATTCAGTTGTAGTTCCTGTATCTAGAATCACATTCCCCTATGCACACATCGGAGGAACAGTGCTAGTTTTAGAACAGTGAGGACAACCCTTTAGGATTTATATTATTTCCAGGATTCATCGTGAACCTTAACTTATTCGGCGTTCACTTCATTACTTCTTTTTGGGATTAACTGTGGCCAATTTGTGTTCTCGACAGCTGGGGGTAATACACTAATCAACAGTAAAATAGGGATTGTTTTCATGGAATAAATTTACCAAGGGATACCACAGACCCAAGGGAAAAAAAATACAAAATGGGTAAGAGTGTGAGAGGTGACCACATGAATGAGAGAGCGTGCGTTGATTTTATTGTTGCTAGAAATTATATATTAATCTTTGGTGGTTTGATTTGATTCTGTTTACTTTACTTGGTCTTTTATTGTACCAATATTGCTATTCTGTAAACCTAGTGCTAACCTTCAACCTTGGGTAAATATTTTCTTTGGGTTATTTTCCTTTATACGGTGAAGGCGCACCATTCTTCTTTATTTCCTCTATATGTAAATGCTTTTCTTGATATCTTTGGGTAACTTGATGTTGTAGTGATAATAAACCACAAGAAAACTTAACTTTGTGTGTTGGTCAGACCCATACCCATTTATTCCTAGTTTTTCACGTTTGTGTGTCATTGTTGTCACATATTGTTGTGTGTGTGTAGAGTAAGCTGTTCTTATTTTAGATAAGGGAGGCAAAGACTGTCTTATAACAAAGTACAGTTGTACGGATAGGCTGGATGAGAGTAACCTACTCACTCCAGAGACCTATCTTTCCCTGAACTTACCACATGTGAAATCTATTTCTATACATTCTCGTGTATCAGTCAACCTTTACTCTTTACTTAGACTGGGCCCAATAAACAAATTAACCTACCGTACGACAAAGGGTATCAGCTGCCTTGGGGGCCTGATGCTCCATGAGGAGCGAAAAGGAAAATGAATGATGGCATCTGAATATTTTACTCGTGGTAGTAATAGTCATTGCCCCTGAATGTGAGGAATGTATAAAAGTGTGGCTGATTATCATCAGTGCCGGACTTAATCCCATTTCGATTCCCACTGTTACAGGGAGCACCGCACTTAAGTTCCCGCCTCCAGCTGTGAAAAATAAAATAGTGAACAAAAGCTGTTCTAAATTAGTATGTCAGGAATATATGCTATTACACTGAACATTGTACTAAAATGAAACAATACGCGTATTTGTTAGCTATTTTTCCACTTAAAAACGTGTTAAAACACAACCATAATCTTACGTAGTGGGGGCCTCAGCAGGATAGCCCAAATCGGGTCCCACTATTAGCAAGGCCGATCATGATCATCTTAACGTTAGAGTTAAAAAATATTGCAAAGAAGGGAACAAGACAAGATCAACCACTCACAGCAACAACTCTCCAAACAGCCAAATCACTCATACGAACAACAAACAAAGAAACTTGGCTGAACAGATGAGCCATAGGAAACACCAGGAGAGAGGTTTACAGACATATGGCCGGTCCTGATCCTAATGACAACATCGGCCATCTTACAAGGAGGGATTAGAGCACCATTTTTCGGTTCAAATCACAACATATACCACTCAACAGTCACTTGAACATAATCTAACCAAAACACTCTCCAGAGTCCCATCTTTGTATCTACCCCTACGAAACTGTTGACCACCACCTCTATGAGTGCCCAGCACTCGATGATGTTAGGAAAATGCTCCTTCCTCCCAGGCCAGATAAGTGGAACACCTTGTACGGAGAAACAAAGCAACTTGTGAAAACATGCAGATATCACTACATGGCATTGGGCCGAAGGGGGAGAGCCCAAGCGCCACTGGATCAATAACAACAACAACAAAACATATATCACTCAACTAATACCTTTCATCTCCCCAAGGTGCATAGGCCTTCATCAAACACAACATAGTGGGTAGCTATAGGCCTATGAAAATAACATGGGGTAACGCTGGAACGTTTGCGTACGATGGATTCCAGGGTACAAGAGAAACGGTGGCTGTCGCAATTGACCTAGAGAATGCTTATAACAGTGTGGACTTTGCAACCCTAATAAACTGTATAATGGCATGTGGTGTAAACCTTTGGATAACAAGGTGGATAGCAGCTGCCTTAATGGAGAGATCAGTTACATTTCGCTTGGGAACTTGGACATCAGAACCATTGCGCATTTGCCCAGGACTACCCCAGGGTTCTCCACTATCACCAGTGCTGTTTAACATCTACACAGCAAAAGTAGCAACGGTTCAACCAACAGGACTGGGACGAACATTAACTTTCGCAAATGACATACTCATGTACAGAACTGGCTCAGACAGACAGGAAATAGTCCAAGGCATACAAGAGACACTACATGCGGTTTCTTAACGGTGTGAGGAAAACGGATCAAAGGTCAATCCCAACAAGGCTTGTGTGATGTGGTGCTCTTTGAACAACTCCATAGTGAAAGCAGACCTTCCAGACATCACTTTTAATGGGCAGAACATTGAAATGCAAGACAGGCTGAAGAATCTGTGAGGAACGTTTGATCGTGGGCTACTGTTCATGTATCATATCAAACTGATCATACAGAAGTGCAAGCGAGGACTGGCAGCCTTAAAAACAATGGCTGCTGCGCGCTTGGAACAGCGACTATTGTTTCTCCTGTATCATCAGCTCGTGATTTCATTTATCGAGTACGGGCTAGGAATACTCACGCTGTCAGTGTCACAATGTGAACGACTGGAACGCATTCAAAATGAAGGGATTCTACTAGTTTTGGGCTGTACGCATGATACCCCCATTGTGGCAATGAGATACATGCTCGGATTGCTGTCGATTAGATCCAGATATGCGATGGCCCAGGCAAAAGCCTATATGGGGGTAACCACCGACAAAAGACATCCTCTACATGAGAACGTAGCTGACATCAAAGGAGCAAGAATCAAGAGAGGGATGTCATGGATGTCACAGGCAGAGGCTACTATTGGTCAGGTGACCAGGGTTGAAAATGTATCCAAAGGGGAAGAGTGGAGTAAGTCAGGCGAGAACTGGATAAACTACCAGCAGGTCATCATTAGCCTTGGCAGAGAGTGCAGATCTTGGGGCAATGGAAAATCAGAACTGGGGATTAATCAGCTGATCTTCTTCTTCTTCTTCTCGTTCGCTGTTGTTTAGAAATGTCTACACAAGAAGTCCGGTTTTCTGGATGTATGTTGCTGTGGTTGAAAGTTCTTCAAGACTCCCAAACAGCTTTGTGTGGATGTGCGTCTCTGTGGGCCAATGTTCAGTTCGCAATTGACTAAGCATGTGGCAGTAATCAGCTGATAAGTGATCATGCTATGGATAATGACGCCATTGTGTACACTGATGGGTCTGTAGTGTGTGTGATAAATCAGGATGGGGCTTCTCTGCGAGAATAAAGGGCAGGGTATTCGCTCAACAGAGTAGAGCCTGCATGACAAAAACCTCCAGCATGAGAATGGAGGTAAAGGCAGTTACTGCAGCACTGATGTCGCTGTCTGAAACTCCATCGACCATGGCAGTTATATTGTCAGACTCTCAAGCCATGCTTCGGAAAGTTTAGAACGGATGGCTGCTGCAGGGATGGAAAAGATCAATAGAATCCTCAAGTCTTCAAGAACTGGTGTGGATTTACTGTCCTGGTCATGCAGGGGTACGTGGCAATGAGCGACCTGACAGACTGGACTCGAGAGCACCTATAGTGGGGACACTGGACGTGGATAAGAGAGAGATACTAAGGGCAATTAATGATCGCCTGCTTGATAATAACACTGCAATGGATGAATCAACATGGCTGAGACTGTTGGAGTTTTGCATCAAACGTGGGACTAGCAGAAATGGACGTGAGAGGGGATGCATCAGTCGTATGTACAACCAGCGTGCTACATGTACAATTAGCATTCATACTCTTCGACATTTGCTGAGGGAGACTGAGCGCCTATGGGTTTGCCCGGAGTGCAGTGAGGTGGTTTGATTCTGATTAACAATAACAATAACAAACACATGCTAAGTTCTACTGTCCCGTGCCATCAGCTCAAGCTCTTTCCATGTTTTCCTCAACATTTTCACTTCTGTCTCCAGTTTTCTTCTTCATATATAACTCTAGAATATTTCAATACGTCATAGACTGCATCTGATCACGTTGTAGATAATCTGATCCCGTTGTAGATAACCTGATCACGTTAAAGATAATCTGATCACGTTGTAGATAATCTGATCACGTTGTAGATAATCTGAACACGTAAATAATCTTATCACGTTGTAAATAATCTGATCACGTTGTAAATAATCTGATCACGTTGTAGATAATCTGATCACGTTGTAAATAATCTGATCACGTTGTAAATAATCTGATCACGTTGTAAATAATCTGATCACGTTGTAAATAATCTGATCACGTTGTAAATAATCTGATCACGTTGTAGATAATCTGATCACGTTGTAAATAATCTGATCACGTTGTAAATAATTTAATCTTAGATCCTTTATAATCAGTGGTACTCAACCTTTTCTTCTAGGTACACTCTCAGACGTCAACTTGAACATGTTCAAAGAAAGCAATGGTAAGCTTGAAATTGTTAGGTATCTCGGTAGAGTTTTTTCAGGAATGGTACTAGTGTTTTCTTTGATCCTCATATGTTACGCACCCTTGAAGCAGATGTTCAGCAGTCATTTTATCGATGCCACGATTACACTCATGGGTAGTTTCTATCTTGAGCTAGTTGTCTCGACCTTTTCGCGACTATAAACCAAATTAGACAATTTGTTAGGCTGGGAGACCCATATATCAAAACTGATGTACAAAATAATTATAGGAATTCAACCAATGGCATGCCACTTGATGTAGCAAAGTTAGATTTTGCTGGGGAGGTTATGATGGTATCCTAAAAAGAATGAAATCCGTGTATGTATTTACCGTGTGAGGTCAAGCACATGTAGGCCCCTGACTCTATAAATGATGATGATGAATTATGTGCAGGGAACCTAACGCTACCTCCCTAGATCTCACACGGTCACTATTTTGGCTCTAGTGTCTGGTGTATGATGTACCTAGTGTCTAGGGGAGAAATGAAATGATGGTACACAACACAAAAACACTTTAAGTTTCTATGAGGAAGTGAATAAAACCTGTGGTTAAGTTTTTCTTTAAATTTGATATTTTTTTGTATAATTTATTTTGCCTGTCCAGTCATATCGTTTGGACAGGTCTTTGAAAATGAGGACAAGATAGTTTACATAAAAGATTAACTAAAATTGTGTGGACAATCTGCCCAAATAACTACACAGTTAATATATGTCTTTCCTGTTGGAATGTTGACAGTTTACACTATATTCTTCTAAGAGGGAGAGTCACTGTGTATGAGGGGCTGTATTATCATCATACCCCATCAACTTCCTGAGTATGATTTGAAATACCAAGGTTTATTTAAACCGAAACTGTCAGATATACCCAGGTCCTTAACATATCACCTGGGGTTTCTTGTTGAATGATAAGATAGTGTGTAGTTGCAGAAATATCGATATCACGTCACACGCCCAAGCTCCTGCTGTTATCTCTTGACAGCATACATGAAGTGTTGGAGACTTCTTGGCGTTATCGTCACTCCTCAGGTTTCCTGTCACCAGCTGGCAACAGGAAACAAAACCTCTGCAACAAAAGGACACCCTGGCCTTTTACATCTGATCACTTATTCTTTTATTTAATTTCATACGTGGGTATGGGGTCAGCCTCGCGTGCATTTCAGGTGCACTCACCCCTAACTTTTCATGACTCCCACCTTGCTGTGACCACCCCTCGGGTCCCTATGGCAGATACGCCACTGTACGTTTACATAGTTTTCCTCCATAAAATAATGTGGAGTAACCACATTTCCTTTTATATATTTTTCTCTTCTTTTTCTTTTTAAATATAAATGCTTCAGGCATGTTGAACAGTGTTCATGGAACACGGAGGCTTACTAATATACTCTAATACAATAATATTCAAACATAATCATGACAATATACATTAGTTAGGTACATTTCAACGTGAGGACTCAACAATGTCTGCTCCCGGCACGTCCTTCACTTTTTCCAAATAGCAGTATCTAACTTTGGTAATGGGATTAAACATATTAAATTCATAAAGCATTCTTACCACAAATCAAGAAATATAAACAAATGACGCTGACTTTGCAAAGAAATGGCCTCAGTTTCTTCTGCTCCGTCCAGACTGTGAAATACTTACGTAGTTATTTAATTTACTTTTAAATTTATCACAGCTGTTCTCGGCGTATCTGAATAAAAAATACTGTTCAACTGGCAATGAATAGTGAAAGCTTTTTGCTAATATTTAGTAGCACTGGCCAATCGAAAGCTTGCGACTACAAGAATTCAAATGCAGTTTTTGAAAAACAAACATAATTCCAAACATACTCTGCGTCTAGTAGTCGATTGGCCAGTCTGCTTTAGTTATGCCAATACAAAACGATGTTAGTTTTTGGTAACAATTTTCCTACCGCTCCCCTCTCCTCCTATACTCTTGTTACCCAAGCGAATTTGAATTTATCTCAATGCCTCCCTTCTAAGCCGGTGTCCCCACTAACGTTATGAAAAAAAACAAGCAGGAACAACAGTCTGTCTGGTCGAGCGTCCGTAGACATTTAGTATTTTCTCAATAATTTGGCTAATACTGGGACTATCATATTATTTAAAACACATTCTTGCTCAGTGGACTCTAAGCTATACTACCATATAATTTTTATGTTCAGTTTCATTATGGTTTTAGATGTTCAATTTTGTCACCGGTCATCGTCAAATAAAATGTTTACACAAGACGGCCATCTTCTCCTCTCTTTCATCTCGCTAGCATGTATTTTTTAAATAACTAACTTGTTTTTGTGACGTCAGAAACATTACCGCGAGGAGGCAATAAAATTGTCTGCGTGTTTTGCCTCTGTTGGCTTTGCTCCAGCGTATATATATATGCATCGCGGACTGTCAAGCGAGACGGGGTGTTGGCGTGGCGGGTTAAGAATTGGCGTTAATAATTTGTATTGTATCGTGTAACACTACCAAAAAATGTAAGGATTACTACTTATTACCAGCGTTAAAGTTGACAGAATACGTTAATTCAGATAGTTATTTTGCGGCACACTTCCGCAAAATCGTTAATTATAAGTCTTGGCTGCAGAATGTATGCAGCAGATCTGGCAAAATGTTAAATATTGGTAGTATGTTTTCGAAACCGAAACTAAAACGCGTGTTAGATTTTTACCGTGGGATCGTTCTATAGGCTTTAGCACTGCACAAAAGGCAGCGTTGCGGGCGTGTGAGAGGATCACCGTTAGACACAATAGGGCGGGTTTATTTATTATCATTTTATGACTAAAATCTTACTGAAATGAGCGATTATTCTCGCAGATTTTACTACACACCTCCCATCCTAAAACATGCAATCATTAGCAGGTTATAATCTGCGAGATAACTTAGCTCAATGAAGTCTTACGCGTTTTTCTGATCTTCATCATAAGGATGTCTACTTAAAAAGTCTGCACCTACATTCCGAGGGCCGGGAATATATTCTATCAGAAATGAGTATGGCTGCAATAACAAGGACCATCTCAATAATCTGGAATTTTCATGCTTGGCCTGTGACAGGAATACGAGTTGTGAATATCCGTTTGGACCACAAATGTCCTGCCATATAAATAAATCTGGAATTTTTTTATAGCCCATATCAAAGCTAGACATTCCTTTTCACTTGTTGAATAATTTTTTTCCGCCTTGTTCAACTTGCGGCTTGCATAAGCGACTGGGTTCAATTCCCCATCTTGTGAGGAGGACCTTTGCAACAATGTAGCGCCTAGGCCCACATTGCTTGCGTCACTTCTCACGATAAATTCTTGATTCAAGTCAGGCAATTGCAATACTGGAATGCATGTAAGTTTCTCTTTTAACTCCTGGTAAGCCAATTCACACTGTGCTGACCAATTTATTGTATCAGGTTGACCTTTGCGAGTTAAATCCGTCAGAGGAGCACATATAGAGTTAAAATTTTTAATGTACTTTTGGTAGAAACCACACAACGACACGAAAGATCGCAAATCATTCTTTGTTTGTGGTCTAGGTGCTCTTTTCAATTTTTCCAGATTCTTGGGATCAGGGGTCATGCTACCCTGATGTACAGTATGTCCCAAGAATTCCAACTCTTTGCAACCAATACAACATTTTGTTAGCCTAGCGGTTAAGTTAGCCTCTCTGAGTCTATCAAACAGCATATTCAAAGAGGTAACGTGTTCCTCAAATGTTTCCGTCGCAATGAGGATATCGTCCATAAAATTCGAAATACATGGATTTTTCAGGGGATCCAATAATTTTCGCATCATCCTTGAAAACACACTCGGGGCATTTTTCAACCCAAACGGTAACATGTTGAACTCATAATGACCTTCCGAGGTGCTAAAGGCTAAATAAGGTCGAACCTCAGGCTTTACTTGAATTTGGTAATAGCCTTTGCTAAGATCCACCTTAGAAAAATATTTTGCGTTGTTCAGCCTGGCAAATAGTTGAGTAGTATCAGGTAATGGATCCACCTGACCTTCTGTGACAGCATTCAGTTTCCTGTAATCTATGCACAGTCTATGTTCTCCCGATGGTTTCCGCAACAAAACCACACAGGAACTATAAGGAGACTCACTGTGAGAAATAATCCCTTCTTGTATTAAATAATCAATCTCCTCTTTCAAAGCTTTTTCCTTAGCGAAAGGAATAGAATAGGGCCTCATACAGATAGGTGCTGGGTCTAGTAGTTTCATATCATATTCCAACAAATTGGTGTGCCCCGGTTTATCCGTTAACACATCTGTATGTTTCTCAAGGACCTGTTGAACCTTCTCCCTCTGTCCTTTTGTCAGGTGATTACTGATCTTCACCTGGGCAAACGTTTCACTGGGTTTCAGTGGATATTCGAATGAGGAGAGAGGGTCATTTTTCATTTCGGTTGCAATAGACAAGGCCAATAGGTGTGTTCCTTCCTGGATTTGTCTGTCCAGATATTTCTTCAAAAGGTTCACATGATAGACTTTTTCCTTTCCCTTTTTGTCTATCTTTTAATTTGTTCTGGATACCTTTTCCAAAACTGTGTATGGCCCTTGCCATCCGATCTGAAGTTTATTGTTGCTGCCTGGCAATAGAAGAAGCACCTTCTCCTCTACAGCAAGTTCCCTATCCTTAGCTTTTTTATTATAATAAGCAGCATGCTTTTTCCTGGCTTGTCTCAAATTATCATTTGCCAGTTTCCAACTAGTTTTTAAACGAGTGGTCAGTTCGTTCACATATTGATAAGATGAGGTAACAGTCTCCCCTGCCTTCTCATCTGTCCAGGTCCTTAACAAATTACATGTGGACTTTTAATTTTTTATGCTTATTTTTCATGGCACCTGTCAGGTCCTTTACATTAGAAGCTTTGTTTTGCGGACGTTTCTTCCTTGTGTCATCACACATGAATCTACCACTACCGATTCTTTTCCTGGGGTTTTCTCCCCACTTTGAGTTCATTGTGAGAGATCTTCTCTCTCTTTTATCTTCCTCCAGTTTACATAAATTCGACCGAGGGATCGTCGGCTTATTCTGGGGTATAACGGTTCTTTGTACTCGCTGCATAGTGGCCATTGTAAAACATTCGAGTGAAGACTGTCTGTGAAAAGGGGGTTCCCATTCCCCTCTGTCCACTTTATTATAATTATTTTCCTTTCCAGGCCTAAGTTTGCCCCGTGGCGTGTCTAGGTCCTGATTCATTTTCCCACGTGTGGGTGTTCCCTCTTTATTTTCTGGCCCAGGTTTGCCATAATGCTTCTCTTGCATTTGGTTAGCATTTTTCTACCCTGTGGAATTTTTCTTGTTGCACTGGTCGCAGGCCTCGACAAATTTTCTTATGTCTTCAACCACTCCTGGCCAGTAATAAGACATAGATGTCCTTGAACATGTGCGACCCATCCTCAGATGCCCACCGTCTAGAACATGTGTTTGTCTCATAACTCGTTCCATATATTTCGATGGCACTACTAACTGTGCACACCCGTATGATCCTGCTTTATCCGCCCTGTAAAGCAGTCCATCCTCCAAATAGAATTCTCCTTTTCTAGGAGGGGTATGGAGTTTTTGTAGTTTCTTATAGCACGGCTTCAGTGACATATCTTTAGCCTATGCCTTCCTACACTGTTTACGAGACATAGTTTTTGGTGGTTCCTCCTCCTTTCTAGGAGTCGACCTGACCTGAAGCGTGGCCATTACGACAGGTTTCCTATTACAATTTTCGGTGTTATGGTTGTCCATCCTACACCGGCTACAATATAACCTACCTTTATGAAAAGGTTTTCTTTCATCATTCCTTCTGTCATTGAAATGTGAGGTTTTATTGTTAAAATCATTCCGAGGCCTATCAAAGTTCTGCTTACTTCTGTTATCAAATTCATTACAATTTTGAGGAGCCTTATACTGATCTACTGGTTTCTTCTTGATGCCAGCTACCTCTGCCTGGGCTGCCTGATACTTCTCAGCGACATTTATGATCTCACCCAGCCTCTCCGCGCCCTGTTCCATGAGAAACTTTCTCATGTCTGGAGCCATGGACTCTCTCATCTGTTCAATGAGTATCATCTCTTTGAGATCTTGGGTTTCCTCAAAGAAGCCCATTTCTCCATATACGTCTCCAACCGGGCGGAGAACTGGTGATAGGTCTCACCCGACAGTAGCCTGGCATTCCTAAATTTCTTTCTATAAAACTCTCCGTTCTTTTCGTATCTTAACAGAAGAGCCTGCTTCAACATGTCATAGTTGTCTTGGTCATCCCTGCTCATTTTGGAAAACACTTCATAAGCTGTTCCCCGAAGACCCTGAGACAACTTTACACCCCATTTTTCTCTTTCTAACCCATAAGTAGTGGCTAATATTTCGTATCTGCTTAAATACGACTCAATGTCATCATTCTTTTCTACAAAGTAATCTAAATGGAACCCCATGGCTGATGAGGAAGCCCCCTGGATGGCAGCTGAGTCGGAAGTGGAGGGGCTAGTTCCATTTTCAGGAGCATGGCCTTGCAGCTCTAACTCCCTTAGTCGTATCTCATGTTCTCTTTGTAATCTTTTATCTTCCCTTTCCGCCTCCAATCTCCTTTCTACTTTCTCTCGTTCCGCCTCCCTCTGTAGACGTTTTTCCTCCTTCTCAACCTCACGTTTCTTTGCCTCCCTATCAGCCTCAAGTTTCTTTTCCTCCAACTGCAGCCTCTTAATCTCAGCCTCCCTATCAGCGTCAAATTTCTTAGTCTTCCTAGCATCTTCTAATTGAATTTTCCTTTCATCAGCTAACCTATGTTCTTCCATAGTAATAAATTTATCACATTCTGAGGTGACATAGTCAATTAAGATTTGACCCTCCATATTCATTTCTTTTGCAGTCTGAACAGCCGCAGATCAAAACCTGGTCAGATCTGCCATTCTGATAAATGCAAAATGTTCTAACTAACTTTCTAAATAAGTATATCTTTATCTAATTAATTCTGGGTTCCGACAGTTTCTTGACTTCCCAAATCTTGGGCAATAATTATTATGGGGATTCCCTGGGACAATAGAATGTAGTTTATGCTAAGACCCAGACCCCAATGTATGTAGTACTAGGAGAAATTCAAATGCCCGGACAAGCCTATCAATTTATGTAGCAAAGTTAGATTTTGCTGGGGAGGTTATGATGGTATCCTAAAAAGAATGAAATCCGTGTATGTATTTACTGTGTGAGGTCAAGCACATGTAGGCCCCTGACTCTATAAATGATGATGATGAATTATGTGCAGGGAACCTAACGCTACCTCCCTAGATCTCACACGGTCACTATTTTGGCTCTAGTGTCTGGTGTATGATGTACCTAGTGTCTAGGGGAGAAATGAAATGATGGTACAACAACACAAAAACACTTTAAGTTTCTATGAGGAAGTGAATAAAACCTGTGGTTAAGTTTTTCTTTAAATTTGATAATTTTTTGTATAATTTATTTTGTCTGTCCAGTCATATCGTTTGGACACGTCTTTGAAAATGAGGACAAGATAGTTTACATAAAAGATTAACTAAAATTGTGTGGACAATCTGCCCAAATAACTACACAGTTAATATATGTCTTTCCTGTTGGAATGTTCACAGTTTACACTATATTCTTCTAAGAGGGAGAGTCACTGTGTATGAGGGGCTGTATTATCATCATACCCCATCAACTTCCTGAGTATGATTTTAAATACCAGTGTTTATTTAAACCGAAACTGTCAGATATACCCAGGTCCTTAACATATCACCTGGGGTTTCTTGTTGAATGATAAGATAGTGTGTAGTTGCAGAAATATCGATATCACGTCACACGCCCAAGCTCCTGCTGTTATCTCTTGATAGCATACATGGAGTGTCGGAGACTTCTTGGCGTTATCGTCACTCCTCAGGTTTCCTGTCACCAGCTGGCAACAGGAAACAAAACCTCTGCAACAAAAGGACACCCTGGCCTTTTACATCTGATCACTTATTCTTTTATTTAATTTCATACGTGGGTATGGGGTCAGCCTCGCGTGCATTTCAGGTGCACTCACCCCTAACTTTTCATGACTCCCACCTTGTTGTGACCACCCCTCAGGTCCCTATGGCAGATACGCCACTGTACGTTTACATAGTTTTCCTCCATAAAATAATGTGGAGTAACCACATTTCCTTTTATATATTTTTCTCTTCTTTTTCTTTTTAAATATAAATGCTTCAGGCATGTTGAACAGTGTTCATGGAACACGGAGGCTTACTAATATACTCTAATACAATAATATTCAAACATAATCATGACAACATACATTAGTTAGATACATTTCAACGTGAGGACTCAACAATGTCTGCTCCCGGCACGTCCTTCACTTTTTCCCAATAGCAGTATCTAACTTTGGTAATGGGATTAAACATATTAAATTCATAAAGCATTCTTACCACAAATCAAGAAATATAAACAATTGACGCTGACTTTGCAAAGAAATGGCCTCAGTTTCTCCTGCTCCGTCCAGACTGTGAAATACTTATGTAGTTATTTAATTTACTTTTAAATTTATCACAGCTGTTCTCAGCGTATCTGAATAAAAAATACTGTTCAACTGGCAATGAATAGTGAAAGCTTTTTGCTAATATTTAGTAGCACTGGCCAATCGAAAGCTTGCGACTACAAGAATTCAAATGCAGTTTTTGAGAAACAAAAATAATTCCAAACATACTCTGCGTCTGGTAGTCGATTGGCCAGTCTGCTTTAGTTATGCCAATACAAAACGATGTTAGTTTTTGGTAACAATTTTCCTACCGCTCCACTCTCCTCCTATACTCTTGTTACCCAAGCGAATTTGAATTTATCTCAATGCCTCCCTTCTAAGCCGGTGTCCCCACTAACGTTATGAAAAAAAAAAACAAGCAGGAACAACAGTCTGTCTGGTCGTGCGTCCGTAGACATTTAGTATTTTCTCAATAATTTGGCTAATACTGGGACTATCATATTATTTAAAACACATTCTTGCTCAGTGGACTCTAAGCTATACTACCATATGATTTTTATGTTCAGTTTCATTATGGTTTTAGATTTTCAATTTTGTCACCGGTCATCGTCAAATAAAATTTTTACACAAGACGGCCATCTTCCCCTCTCTTTCATCTCGCTAGCATGTATTTTTCAAATAACTAACTTGTTTTTGTGACGTCAGAAACATTACCGCGAGGAGGAAATAAAATTGTCTGCGTGTTTTGCCTCTGTTGGGTTTGCTCCAGCATATATATATATTCATGGCGGACTGTCAAGCGAAGCGGGGTGTTGGCGTGGCGTGTTAAGAATTGGCGTTAATAATTTGTATTGTATCGTGTAACACTACCAAAAAATGTAAGGATTACTACTTATTACCAGCGTTAAAGTTGACAGAATACATCAATTCAGATAGTTATTTTGCGGCACACTTCCGCAAAATCGTTAATTATAAGTCTTGGCTGCAGAATGTATGCAGCAGATCTGGCAAAATGTTAAATATTGGTAGTATGTTTTCGAAACCGAAACTAAAACGCGTGTTAGATTTTTACCGTGTGATCGTTCTATAGGCTTTAGCACTGCACAAAAGGCAGCGTTGCTGGCGTGTGAGAGGATCACCGTCAGACACAATAGGGCGGGTTTATTTATTATCATTTTATGACTAAAATCTTACTGAAATGAGCAATTATTCTCGCAGATTTTACTACACTTGATACTTCGAGTAAGTCAAACCTACGAGACGCAACAAATTGCAGTGTTTCCCGTAACCCAATTTTTGGTCGCAGCCAATTATTTGAGAATCCCTACCTCAGATGTTTTGGTTTCAGTACGGTAAAGGTAACGCGTAGCAGATACTGCTGCAAGGGAGTTAAATGTTAGAGACTGAACTATACTAGATCCAGCATCGAGAGGTGGGGTGACCAGCTCCCTTACTTGCTGCCTTTTCCTTTCTCAACTGAAAAGCAAAGTCAGGTACCCATTTACAGATGGGTAGACTGAAGCATGTCAATACGTTGATCGAACCCGGCCACCTTTGACGTGAGAGACCAGTTCTCTAACTACTCTGTCAATCGGACACCTTGACTTCAGTACCGATGATGTAAATTATTTGATAGACTAGCAATGACCCGTCAAACTTGACGAGTTTTTAATTATAGTGTGCTGTTTCCGTTCCCGGATGAGCAGATAGAAATACATTCTTAGAGTGTTTTTGGTTTCTTTCCATTATAGTGTAATCAAAATGTTCATGAACACCGTCATTTGAACGCTTTTCTTTGTTGATTGTAACTATTTTCGGGAGAGTATATATAATGGAAACAATATAATTTTTCAACACGGTTGCATTCCTCAGCTGTGACCAACGTACACATGGCGAGAATTATGTTATTTTAGATTCAATTTAAAAGTTCTTTGATGACAATATTTCGGGTGAAAGTGCGTGGATTGTTTTCAAAGAGTGTTCCCTGATAATAAGTGGTTTTAACAAAAACTTTCAAGTTTTCATGATTTGTACATCGGGTAAGGGCTAATGCACACCAATTTTTACGCACTTTTCCTTTGCCGAGCGCTGCTAATTTCGTGAAAGAATTAACAAACGAACAAACAAAAAAGTGTTGGTTTTATATAACACCCACGCAGCGCAAGTTGCACACCATGCATTGCGCACTTTTTTTTCTGGCGCGAGTTACTATTTTGAGTCTGACCGACCGACGTAACTTTCATCGGTAATTATGTTAGTTGGGATCGGATGGGATAGTCGAACAATTTGATTTTCAACACTACAGTTGCCCATTTGAGAAATCACGTCGGCCATTATAAAATAGCAAATAAGATATTGTTCACGAAAAAAAATTTTTTGTTCAGATTGAAAACAAGTGGTGAAATAATAAATACCTTGGTACATTGGAGCCGCGGTAGCACAGTGGTTAGTGTACTGGCTTCCTAGCTCGGTGGTCCATGGTTCAATCCCCAGTTGAAGTAGGATTCTTTAGACCGCAAACGGTTCCGGGGTCGACTCAGCGTCATGAATTGGGTACCAGAGCAACTTTGGGAAGGTTAAGGTGGCCGGCGTGGTGCTGACCACATCACCCGTAGTGTGCCGATGGTCAAGAAAATATGGGCCTAACACCAAATGCCTACTATGACACAATGGCCGTATAACGGGGTCCTTTACCTTGCATTTTACTCTATTCGTTATTATCTGAGTCTGGGTACATTTTATATGCAACATGTTTTCGTCTAATTCTTCAACAGCCGTGTTTCCTGCTGGGGGATTCAATGACTGGGAGGGCTGAACTGAGCGTTGGGCATTTTGGGCGCTGCCAGAGGGTCTACAGGTGGAATTTAGGCATTGAGTACTAGTAATCAATGTTACGTTAATAACATCGGATGGAAGATGTATCTCAGAAGTTATGAGAAGAAAAGCCGAAAGGTGAAAAAATGAGTTGAATTTGAATGTACGTGGAAAATGATCATCGGTAAAGAGTGTTCACCGTTAGTATGCAATAAATCAGTATGACAAGTGGTCGCATTGATCACTGCATTAGCCATGCCACTAAGGAGAAGTCTCAGCCCTGTAGACCGTGATCGAGCCATGGCATGGATTCAGGATGGTCAATCTGTTTGTCATGTTGCAAGACGTTTAGCAGTGTCCCACTCTACCATTCAGAGACTTCTTGAGAGATTTCAAGCTACCGGACATTTGGAAAATCGACCCTGCTCAGGAAGAATTATATAAACCTTGTCTAAACTGAATGGCGGCCCTTAACTTTTGTCCAGTAGTATATTTTATGCAAAAAATCGTTGTCAATGGATGTAAGAAGAGTTCTCCAGGGCTATATAGAATCAATCCTGACCTACGGAAGTGAGTCATGTACAATTAGTAAACAAGTAGGAGAAGCACTAGTGGCCACACAAATGTGGTTTTACAGAAGAATGTTTAAAATACCATGGAACAGCTAAAACGAGTAGTGAGGATGTCCTTAAAGACTCCAATACGCAAATGAAGCTTATTCCTCATGTCAGAAGGAAACAATCAACTTTCTTCGGGCATATTATGAGAAGAAGGAGGCTGAAGTATATCCTACCAACAAGAAAGATAGAAAGAAAAAGAGATAAAAGGAGGACAAAGAGAGAAGATACCTTACAGTTTGACATCATGGCGTGCAAAGAAGTCAACAAAAGTGTTGATAAATAATACCGCAGATAGTAGGTTGTTAAGAGTCATAGTTGATAACGCCACCAGGCATGGTACTTGAGGAAGAAGAAGAAGAATCAATGTGGAATAGGTAATCAGGGGCCAATGACCTTGATTTACCCAGGAGCCTCGAGCACTGTCAGTCCGCCCCTGGTGACTGAAAGGGTATTTTACTAGATATTTTTTAATTGAACAATTTGAATGTTGTTCTTTGTCTCCTCAAAGATACCAGTGAAATCACATGGGTCATCAGGCGTTAGTGGTAGATGACAAATCAAGACACACCACACTTTTCGCACATTTTGTTTTGAATTTATGGAACATCATTGCACACAGAAAACTCCATCAGTGCTCCGATATCCTCCCATAGATCACACAAGGAGGATCTTAGCACAGTGGACGAACTCTGTAGCACCGCCGAAGATCCCAATGTGTGAATACAGGAATCAGACATTCTATAAATATTTTTGTGTTGGGTAGGTTTCCTAGTTTTTAAATTTTGCTATAGCCGCGACCGAATGGCCTACTCTTTACAATTTCCAACCGGCGAGGGATTCTTAACATGCGCAACTTGCAGACGGGACCTCCTTTTTTCGCCCTTATCTGAGAAGGCTGTGCATCTGATCTCACTACCCAGTATACCGGGAGGGAGGAAGGAAAGGATGGCATCATTAGGTACCACTGGTTCTGAAAAAAGGTCCATCAATTATATTCCCTGTACTGGGAGCAAACCTGGTACCTTTATAATTAGAGGCAGACGCCATACCTCTTAGCCACTCCAACCCTCAAATGTTCGTACCAGAAGCTGAATAATATTTATTAAAACATTTGGATTCAAGGAGACGACAAATATGCGCTGCTGACACAAGTGTGTGACATCATCTACTGATCGCTTTTGTGTCTACGAAGTCAGTGGACCATATATCAGGCGGATTTTACTTGGCTGGAATAACGTCTCCTATTCCGTTGCCATGTTAACACGCAGCGTTTTTACAGGACACATTAAGTGCAGAACTAATAACTTAGAAAGACATTCATTTTTTTTTTTTCTTTTTTTTTTTTTTCCTATAACCAGCGGCACTCGAGCTTTCCAGCTCTTTCGGCCCAATGACATGTCATTGCGAGGCTGGGGGGTCAGTGGACTTTCCTTCCAACCCGGTCAGGAGCTTCGCTCCTTCCCATCCACACGGGATTTATGTGCAGGAGCCGTTCAGGTTATTCAGTCAAATTTCCAGCTCTTTCGGCCCAATGACATGTCATTGCGAGGCTGGGGGGTCAGTGGACTTTCCTTCCAACCCGGTCAGGAGCTTCGCTCCTTCCAATCCACACGGGATTTATGTGCAGGAGCCGTTCAGGTTATTCAGTCAAATTTCCGGTCGTAAACATTTCTTCAAACGCCGACGGCCGGGTTTGAACCATGAACACCTGGTCGCCAGTACAACGTTGTAGCCATTACACCAGCGCGGCTCCCATTCATTAAAACACTCACAGCGAGGGATATCTTAAAGTTATTCTTGAAGTACCATGTCTGGTGGAGTAGGCGATCATATCTATCCACAACTTCCTGTCATCAAGTTTTATTTATCAATTCTGTGTTTAACTTCTTTCCGTGCCATGGGGTCAAACTACCCTGTATCTTCTCTCTTTGTCGTCCTTTATCGCTTTCTTTTTTCCCTTTAAGCTTTCCAGTTGTCATGATATATTCCAACATTCCTCCCAAAGAGAGCTGTTACACCAAGCCAACAGTAACAGAGATGACTTGTGAAGGAAGTCTAACTTAACTCAAATACTGAATCATCGAGGTAAAATTTATCTTGGCTGTGATAAATATTAACAAATTTTCATTTCGAGAGTTACAATGTCATTGACAGCCGAAGTCAAACATTTCATCAGCATTGTCATCATTCTTTTTTTTCGCGTCATTAGGAGCCCGGTGTAGTTCCCGGGGGGGTGGGGGGGGGTCTTTGGAGACACCAAGAAAGAATAGGACTACACCATCAAGCGTGTCGTACAAGGCAACTAATATGCGGTTATGCATGGGGGCTGACAATCTCATCATGTACAACAACTAACCACATAAACCACCGCTGCAAGAACAAGTAAATGTTTGGCGCAAGCTTCTTGCTAAGTACCAGCTACATTGGTGGCTGTATGCTCCATAAGGAACCCAAAAGAAAATGTAGATGATGAAGGAGCAAAAAGGATGCCATTGCAGTTGGCCTTAAAGGCAACCTGCGCCGAAGAACTTCATTTGCTCTTGCCATGGTGGCGTATACAGCAACGTGTTTCATTTAATGAAGTTGCTAGTCCCATGCCAACCTCGCATAAGTGGCGTCATGTGATATACCTGAGGGAGTAGTGATTCTAGTCTTTGACTCCTCAGAGACTTTCTTGAGCCACATGAGGTTTGTGTTGATATAATGGTATTGCTTCCGATCGTCCGTAAAAACCTTCCCTGATGTACAAGGGAACGCTTTTTTTTGGGACACATTACCTTCTTTGCTCAGAGGCTGTCTGTGTATAAAATTGACATACTAACCGTGTAGTAAGTCTCGCTATCAGAAACATGCTGCTGGCATTACAAGGCAGTCATAGCTCTGGAACCCCCAGGGCATAGGAGGCAAAAGTAGACCAAAAAGCACACGGAGAAGAGAGCTGGAGACAGAGGTTTAAATTATGAGGAGAACGTGGAAAGAACTTGAGATGATGGCACGTGACAGGAGGACTTGGCATGTGTTTGTTGAAGGCCTATGCTCCTTAGAGAAATGCGGGTAATGAAAATAGTCTCTCTCTTTCTGTCTCTCTCTGTCGTACGGTAGGTTAATTGTTTTATTAGGCCCGTCTAAGTAAAGAGTGAATGTTGACAGATACACGAGAATGTATAGAAATAGATTTCACAGGTGGTAAGTTGATGGAAAGATATGTCTCAGGAGTGAGTAGGTTTCTCTCCTCCAGCCTATCCGTACGACTGTGCTTTGTTTACAAGACATTCTTTGGCCTCCTTATCTAAAAAATAAGACAAGTTACCCTACACACAACACTATGGAACAACAAGACACATACACGTGAAAAAACTAAGGATAAATGGGTATGGGTCTAGCCAACACAAAGTTACTTTTCTTTGTTGTTTATTATCACTAAACTTGTCACAACACCAAATACCCAAAAGATATTTAAAAAATCATTTACATACAGAGGAAGTAAAGAAGAATAGTGCGCCTTCCCTGTATGGAGACAACCCAAAAGATATTAACCCAAAGTTTGAAGGGTAGCACTTGGTTACAGAATAACCAACCTTGGTACAATATAATACCAAATAAAAAAAACAAAAATCAGACAACCAAATTAATAGATATTTTCCGTCAAAAACAAAATCATCACACACTCTCTCAACTCAGTGGCCACTGTAGTGAAATGGATCTATGTACCCCACGCTCAAATAATTTTCCCGCTTCAAAACCTAGTGAACGCATTTTTACAGTCTATAAATAACTATATTTGAGATTTGTCTGGGGCAAAGTCAAATCTACCGCCACAATTTAATTTGAGTATTTGAATATTTCTAAGAAAAACAAGTTAAAAGTTACTACCCCCATACAACACACTACCCCTCCCAATATTTATTAACGGACTTGATAAAATTTAACAACCAATCAAATTCTTACCTCGGTTTTGGTAGAGACAAAAATCTTGGTTGTAGTGGGAAAAAAGGCCGATTCTGTGTGTTTGGCAAAAATTAAATAGTTTATTTTTCAATAACTAGAGGGAATTAGAAAGAAAGGGATATATTGAATTATAGCGCTGATTTTGATTAATATACTAACCTAAAGATTCCCACTTAATAAAGTTATCTTGACTTAGAAAAATTTATTTTAGTGATGTTTTAGATCATGGTAGAACTACGATTAATTAAAAAAAATTACCCAGATGAAACTGTTAAGGAATAACCAAAGGAAGGTTAAATAAAAAGATAGAGGTCGATGGGCCGGTTAATTATCAGTTTTAATAATTAAAATCGGTTCATAAATTACGGAGATATAAAATCCACAAATATAATCAGACGAACGAACACACTTACGATTGCTCAAAGTTTATAGTCCAAAAATAGTTAATTTATTTTTGACTAGACTTCTGATTGGCTAGTGGGTAGGGTGATAAAAATTAACACCTCCTTGTAAGAATCAGTCACTTTGAATTTGAACGCCATCACAAGTTGAGATCAGCGGAAAGCATTGTGACCAAACACTTTTCCCGTCTGGACACTACAGCAGTTAGAAAAACCCATTTACTGCTAGTCAACTTTGTGCATGTGTTATTATTCTTTACTTGAGGTAAGATAGATGATTTTATTTGTATATTTCCTTAGCAAATATCAGGCTATAAGTGAGAGCCGATACAATTTTAATTCGATACTGCTACTTGGGAGATTGGTACAGGTTACGACGACCTAGATAGGAATGCAGTCTTTTTCGGAATGAAAAGTGTAAACACAAATGTTTTGCTATTGGCCTTACACAATGTGTGCCATAGTGCTGTGGAAATAAAATGGATATTGCCATTTGGAAGTGAAAATAAATGTGTTTGTAAATTTGCCATAAAATTTTGCGACTGTAAGTCCAGGAGAAAATAAATTGGTAGTGGTCTCTGGAGTGACACAATGTTCAAAAAAACCTGTGACACTACACATAGAATGTTTGAAGGAAGTCATTAACAGGTCACAAGAGATATTTGTGCACCCCTGCTGATTATATGGAAGAGAAACAAGGCTAAAGGAATAGTGGCTACAATGCCTTATGAAAAAAAGAATGAAAACACAGGACTGAGTATGGTCAAGGAAACATAGGGTTTGGTGCATATTGTCAGCACACATGGCTGACCCAAATAAGATTACTGTTGTGTAGTTGTGGACTTTTTATAATAATAATAATAATAATAAATTCTTTAAGCACCAAACACGGCGCATAAGGCAGAAACCAGTGCTCTCCAGTTTGTTCGTTGCGACGCCACTCCTCTTAGCTCTTGCACATTATTTAGGCCCAACGTTCTTCCTTCTCTTATTATTGTTCTTCTGAGTGTTTCTTTTGGTCTTCCTTTTTTCCTCTTACCCTCAGGAACCCTAGTGAGCGCCTGTAGTGGTATTCTGTTGTTTTGCATTCGTAGGACATGACCGATATATGACCATCGTCTTTTCCTTATATAGTCAGAGACATATTTCTGCCTAGAGTCTTCTCTTATTTGTCGATTAGTCTTGAATTCTTTCCAACTGATGTTCATGAGTTTTCTAAGACATTTGTTCTCGAATGTATTCAGCTTGTTCTCCAATGATTTTGTTATTTTCCAACTCTCACAGCCGTATGTTAACACTGAGATAACATTTGAATTAAACAGACGAAGCTTGGTATGTATATTCAATGATCGTAATTTCCAAATGTTAGATAATCTATTGAAGGCGCTAGCTGCCAAAGCAATTCTAGTATGGATTTCTCTTGTTGTGTCACCATCCTGAGTCATTTTACTGCCGAAATAATTGAAACTTTCAACTTTCTGTAGTTTTTCCCCGTTCAAGATGATATCAAAGGTCTCGTTAGAAAAGTTCATAGCTTTAGTTTTAGAGGCATTTATTTGGAGACCTATTTTAACCGAGAGATGACACAAATTATTTATTGGAGCCTGGTTCTGTTTCGGTAACAATAGCTTGTTTTACGATAGTGAATTGTTGACAGGCTATAAAGGGGAGGAAACTGTCCTTCTCATTTCAGGGTTGTATTACCAGTAAGAAAGTGGTGCATACACCCTGTTGAAGAGGGAAAGTGTGAGCAGTGAAGGCTCCTACTATACTGATAGCCACATGCAATACTTCACCCAGAAGGCAGCATCATTTGAGTGACTTTTTACATATTCTGAAGCCATATCATCAGACAAGCTTTCAAGATAAGTGCCATCATACGGGCACATGACAGTTCTGCTCAATAAAAACCACCACAACAATAAGAATTTCCTGGGGAATAATGTAGAAAACAAACCCTCCAATACTTGACTCATGCTACTTTCCAGTATTAAACATCAGACAGTGGGGTACCTATTTTTAGTGACAATTTAATTTTGTTACAACTCATGGACGGAGTTCCATCTTATTTATTTAAAAACCTGAAAATAAACATTTCTTGATTTTATAAATCCTGTTTTAAAAGAGTAAGGTTCAGGAAATAAATTGTATATTGATACCCCTATACATATACCAAAACGTTACCACCAGTCTTACTTATTTGCATTTTGTTGAATTGTAGTTCTGTTTTAAAATTATTCATTCCTCACAATAATTACCTACATACCCTAGACACTTGCCAAATACATAACACAACATAGATAAATTTACACTGGGTGAGATCATGAGAGGTAGCAGATAGGGACCCCTGAGTAATACATCATCATCATCATCTTTTTCTGATTCAGGGTACTTACATAGCTTGACCTCACCTTGTTAACCTTTAAATTAACTACCCTCAAAACCTCCCATCACAGCCACCACTCACTCTCTTACCTATAGTCTTTTACCCGTGGGTCTGTGGAATCCCTTGATAACAGATTATTCCTCGAACATAATCACTATTTCACTGTGATTAATGTACCACTCCAGCTGTCAAGGATACAAATTGGTCCCAGTTGTTGTGTTAGTACCTGTTGTGTTGTCTTAGTTTATGACAGATAAGCGCTACCAGAAGAGATTGTTTAGTTGTGTTAGTGCCTGTTGTGTTGTCTTAGTTTATGACAGATAAGAGCTACCAGAAGGGATTGCTTAGTTGTGTTAGTACCTGTTGTGTTGTCTTCGTTTATGACAGATAAGAGGTACCAGAAGCGATTGTTTAGTTGTGTTAGTACATGTTGTGTTGTCTTAGTTTATGACAGATAAGAGCTACCAGAAGGGATTGTTTAGTTGTGTTAGTACCTGTTGTGTTGTCTTGGTTTATGACAGATAAGAGCTACCAGAAGGGATTGTTTAGTTGTGTTAGTACCTGTTGTGTTGTCTTAGTTTATGACAGATAAGAGCTACCAGAAGGGATTGTTTAGTTGTGTTAGTACCTGTTGTGTTGTCTTAGTTTATGACAGATAAGAGCTACCAGAAGGGATTGTTTAGTTCTATTAGTACCTTTTGTGTTGTCTTAGTTGATGACAGATAAGAGCTACCAGAAGGGATTGTTTAGTTCTATTAGTACCTGTTGTATTGTCTTAGTTTATGACATATAAGAGCTACCAGAAGGGATTGTTTAGTTGTATTAGTACCTGTTGTGTTGTCTTAGTTTGTGACAGATAAGAGTTACCAGAAGGGATTGTTTAGTTGTGTTAGTACCTGTTGTGTTATCTTAGTTTATGACAGATAAGAGCTACAAGGAGGGATTGTTTAGTTGTGTTAGTACCTGTTTGTGTTTTCTTAGTTTATGACAGATAAGAGATACCAGAAGGGATTGTTTAGTTGTATTAGTACTTGTTGTGTTGTCTTAGTTTATGACAGATAAGAGCTACCAGACTGGATTGTTTAGTTGTGTTAGTATCTGTTGTATTGTCTTAGTTTATGACATATGAGAGCTATCAGAACGGATTGTTTAGTTGTGTTAGTACCTTTTGTGTTGTCTTAGTTTATGACATATAAGAGTTACCAGAAATGATTGTTTAGTTGTGTTAGTACCTGTTGTGTTGTCTTAGTTTGTGACAGATAAGAGCTTTTAGAAGGTATTGTTTAGTTGTGTTAGAACCTGTTGTGTTGTCCTAGTTCATGAAAGATAAGAGCTACTAGAAGGGTTTGTTTAGTTGTGTTAGTACCTGTTGTGTTGTCTTAGTTTATGACAGATAAGAGGTACCAGAAGCGATTGTTTAGTTGTGTTAGTACATGTTGTGTTGTCTTAGTTTATGACCGATAAGACCTACAAGAAGGGATTGTCTAGTTGTGTTAGTACCTGTTGTGTTGTCTTAGTTTATGACAGATAAGAGCTACCAGAAGGGATTGTTTAGTTGTGTTAGTACCTGTTGTGTTGTCTTAGTTTGTGAATGATAAGAGTTACCAGAAGGGATTGTTTAGTTGTCTTAGTACCTGCTGTGTTATCTTAGTTTATGACATATAAGAGCTACGAGAAGAGATTGTTTAGTTGTGTTAGTACTTGTTGTGTTGTCTTAGTTTATGACAAATAAGAGCTTCCAGAAGGGATTGTTTAGTTGTATTAGTACGTGTTGTGTTGTCTTAGTTTATGACAGATAATAGCTACCAGAATGGATTGTTTAGTTGTGTTAGTACCTGTTGTGTTGTCTTAGTTTATGACATATAAGAGCTTTTAGAAGGGATTGTTTAGTTGTGTTAGTACCTTTTGTGTATTCTTAGTTTATGACATACAAGAGTTTCCAGAAGGGATTGTTTAGTTGTGTTAGAACCTGTTGTGTTGTCTTAGTTTATGACAGATAAGAGCTACTATAGCACGTTTCACTAGCTTTGCCCTCAAACAAATGTAATTATCTGATTAACCGTCGAACGTTTTAATGCCATTTTTTGCATACGATGTTATATTGGGTTAGACCCAACAAATATATACTTTGTATCTGTGCATCATGTCCAGTTCCCATAAACGGATGAAATCCTTTGATCTTTGTCGGCATACTAATTATTGTGTATCAAGAAAAGAAATTTTACCACTTCAGTCACAGATTCGGTGAATTGATTAGGCATAGGCGTTTCTACTATTACAACAATGTGGCCATCACGCTTGCATATGAATACCTGTTGAAGATGATTTCTTAAATTATCTGCACGCGAGATACTCGTGACATTGTTTGTCATTGACATTTAATGCGCTATCAAACTGGACCTTCATTGATCTAATTATTTCAATAGGTATCATCTCTTTGCGGTTCATAAATATCATAATGGTACGTTGCTCCTCTAATGTGCTTGTAAATAACGGTAAGGTCATCTTTAAAGAAATTAAACTTCATCCGAATCATAATCAGATGTCTCTGAGAAATTGATAATCAATCTCGGCTGAATGAAGGACAAACCATCATTCTTCAATATTCTTCTTCTTCTTGTAACACATGGTTCTGATATTTCTTCCAATAATCCCTGGCTATATTGGAGATGGCGGCTTTTGTAAGTATTTCAACATCTTTTAATTTGAACGTTCTATTTTCTGTTGCTACCTGTTCCTTAATTTTAGCCCAGACTAATTCTATTGGGTTTAAGTGAGAATGGTAAGGAGGCAATCTTAAACATCTGTGACCATGTTCATGGATTGCCTTGTCTATGTGAAATATCTTTGTATGCTGTGTCTTTTTTACAATTCCAAATAATTCAGGCTTCAGGGACATTTCGTTGAATGGAATGTTGTTTTTGGTCAGCAAAATCTTTATTACATCTTTAGTACTTGATGAATTAGGAGCTTTATCTTCTGGTGCCACAACGTTGTGATATGAAGCATTGTCCACTATCAAACACGACGGTCTATCCAAGGAAGGAAGTACATGATTCACAATCCAATCTTGAAATATCTTGCCATTCATCTCTGTATGATAATCCCTATTATTAGTGGATTTTGAAACAAATATGAGTTCAGAATTATTTAGAAGCCCATGATGGCAGCTTCCTGCATGTGCAATTATTAGGCGCTGTCCTTTGCTGCATGGTACTAGTCTCTTAGTTGTTCCATCAGATGATTGCCATTCTCGTTCATTACTGTGGTGCGCATTGATCCAAGTTTCATCTAAATACACAAAATCATAACAATCTCTTCTCATTTCTCTGACCTCGCGTAAATATTTGCTTCTCATTGCAACTATATGAGGCTTCTCACAAATAAGGTTTCTACCACCAACATATTTTCTAAAAGTGAATCCCAAACTCCTAATAGTCCTCCATAGCGTAGATTTGGAAATATCAATGTCATTATTCTTTCTTAACCAAATTTTCAATTTCCTTAAAGTCACTGCCTCATTATTGTGAAACATATTGCAAATTTCTCTGCGGATCAATTCTCTGTCAAAATTATCCACCACTCTTGGCCTAATTTTCGTGTCCAAAACACTGGAATTAGAAATTTCAGATGTCGCTATCCAGCGGTGCAATGATCGTTTGCTTATCCCCAAGGCATGAATAGTCCTCTTGTGTGGGTTTGAAATATAATGATATAGTTTTCCTCGAGTAGCTTCATTGCAGAAATACTTAAAAATCCTATTTGTGATTTGCTGTAATGTCATAAAATGTACTCGCAGACTCATTTTTTCTACTTAACCACACAATATTTTTTGTAGACACGCCACTGATTGACAATGTGTGAGTAACACCGGATATAAACTGTTTTATGTTCAAGAAGTGCAATTTCATGCAATTTCACGCTAAAATCATGCGAATTGTTTGATAAACCAAATCATGTGCAAATGAGGTCGTATAATTTACTGTAGACATTTCAAAATGTGTGTGTGTGTGATGTGTGTTAGCAAGTAGACTTTTGATATTATATCGCAAAGAAACGAAAATTGAAACCAATGGCTGCATTTTAATGAAAATATTTAATTCATAGGGTCTATACCATTTCAAATTCACACACAAAATTTCACTTACATGCGTTATATATTCGCTGAGATATAGCATTTTGAAGCTGGGCAAAGCTAGTGAAACGTGCTATGGAAGGGATTGTTTAGTTGTGTACGCCAGGCGTTCTCAACATTTTTTTTTTTTGCTCATGGCCCACTTCTGACCCTCATTTGCCTCTGTGCCCCCCGCCCCCCCCCCCCCCCCCAACCACCCATTGTCACTGTTAGCCGAAAAAGTACTTTGTCATCATACTGTGGCCACCTAGAATTATGGGGATTTGTGGGACAGCAACAAACTGCTTCTACTTTGGTCTGTCAGTGGCCATCCTTCGTGCAGTACCTCAGCTCTGGTTCATTCTTTGCATCTTGGCCTCCGTCAAGTTGTTTTTGGTTGGCCTTTCTTTCGCTTTCCTTCAGGGGTTTATAGCATAGCTGTTCTCGTGATGTCATCAGGGTCTCTTCTGAGGATGTGGCCAAACTCAACTTCAGCGTCAACCAGCTATGATGGTGTTCATATCCTCTTGGTTGCTCCGAGAAAGCAGTTCTTGGTTGGTGATGGTATTCGGCCAAAAGATTCGGAAAATTAAGGCAAGAAATAGATTGACAACAAAGACACAGTCAAGTTAACAGAAACTACACATGAAACCTCAACTCCGACAACTGACTACAGACCTGACAATTATATAAATATATGGGTAAGAAACGAAAGCACTCAGTCCTCCAACAACGAAACAAAAGACTACAGCAAAAGAGACATATAATCAGTGACAAAACAAATAAAACAGGACAGCACACACATTGAATACGCAACAATGCTAGAATAAACGCACGACGTGACGACTCCAGACAACCATCTCACGGTCCTTTACACGATTAGCCTTTTTCAGAGCTTACAACAATGCTAGCAAAGAAATAAAAATTTAAATAAAACGACTGAGATAAGAGCCTAGCGGTCACAATTTAATAGCAATTAGCAAAAAATACCCGAAATATAAGCGAAAGATCACGCATCTGGTCAGATTGGATGGGATATTGAAAATAAAGTAAAAAGAGACTTAACCACGTGATACTGTAAGTAGCGGCTGAGTCCGTTACTAGGGCGACAAAGAAAAATTACAAACACAACTGGATTGTAGAACTACAACATCTTGAAGATGAAGTAATAAATGCTAGAAACACGGGAGCGAGGGAAGAAACAACTGAAAACACTCACAGACGCTTGCCACGTATGACATTGAAATGCTTAAATAATTCTCTGTCCGTCATCATTTCTAGTTAAGGGAGGTAGCCTGTTTATTTTCAAAGGGAAACAATTAGATTATAAAAAGAATATTAAAATAAATAAAAGATTTCCAAACATTTTAATTTGTATAAAATTGTTTTAAACAATTGCATTAGTCATAACATTTTGTTTTAGGTACTACATTTGGTATATTTTGCTTTTAAATATTCTTATTTTTTTTCTTGCGCAATGTCAAAAGCTTTAAATGATTTTCAACTTGATGCACATTTTAAAGTATTAGATACTTATCTGTTCTGCCACGTTCAATGAGTATTACTTCTGGCCCTTCTCTTCCTGATAAGGATGTTGGTTTCGTTGTGTGTGTCTAGGTTGAGTGGCACCCGCCTCGCCAAAACTCATATTACCTAAGGGTCTTTATATTTGGACATGCGCACTAATATCCGGCCTTTGGCTAGGATCATGTGTCTAGACACAGGGACCAATACAGTGACATTCATGTGTCATTAGTTCCTTTGTGTGAGAACACAGAAGATCACTACAGTGACACATGTTGTCATTGGGTCTTCTAGTGTTGGGACATGTGGTCTTGACCGGGGCCGGGTTTGGGCGGGTGCAAATGCAACCTCATGCGAGGAACAAATATGCAACCTCATGCGAGGAAATTTGAAAAAAAAAATGGTTTCGTTGTGTGTGTCTAGGTTGAGTGGCATCCGCCTCGCCAAAACTCATATTACTTAAGGGTCTTTTATATTTGGACATGCGCACTAATATCCGGCCTTTGGCTAGGATCATGTGTCTAGACCAGTGTTGCCACAGCTGGGTATTTTTTACTAGATCTAGGTTTTTGGGCTTCCGTCTGGGTATTTTTTTCCCAAATCTGCATTAATCTGGGTATATTTGACAATTGGCATTTACAGTATATTCTGAGCACTATACATTATATTTATATTATAATTAAATGTAACAAATTATGTGCTGTATATATTTTTATCCCACTTAAATTTAAGTATTACTTTTAACCACATCAATGATGTTGTTTTTTGACGCGTTTACATTAGCTACCTATTTCCTGTTATTCTGATAATGGTTGTCATCTACAAAACTCAGTCATTTTTGCGATGTGTTTTAAAGTATTCTTTTTTAAATTTTAAACTTAAGCAGCTAAACTGCAAATTGTTTTTTTTTTTTTTTTCAAAAAATAATTAAAATTAAGATTATAAAATGAGTGATGATTAAGGTACGCTAGGTAGTTGTAGCAGCATGACGACACACACACCACCGCGTAAAAAAGTGAAGCCAGGGTATCAGCAGGCTTTTTGGGAGGAATGGCTAACAGACAGCGAATTGAAGGATTGGATAAAGCCGGACTCAGGCAATCGATATACTGCGATTTGTGCGGGCTGTTCCTGTACATTAACTAATGCCAACAACACAGCTTTATTTACACATAAAAGCACACAGAAGCACATGGAAAACTTTAAAGCCAAAAACAAAACTCTGAACATTAACAAGTTTTTCGTCAAACCAAAAGAGCCCTGTCTCTAAGACAAAATTGCTAAAGCGGAGATACTGTTGTCGGCTTTCATGGCAGAACATAATACTCCGTTTTCGCAAGCTGATCATTTGATTGAATGTTGCAAGCAGATGTTTCCAGACAGCGCAATTGCTCAAAAAAATGTCACTGAAGCGCACCAAGGCTGCCTATGTAATATATTGGGGTGTTAATAACATCATTTTTATATAATTGTGAATTTTTGGTAATAAAAAATAAAATAAAAATAAAGAAATAAATACAAATTGGTAGCACACAGCATATTTGTGCTAAAGTTGCACTAAAAGATTGTGTAAGTATCGGCTATCCCCGTGTATTTGTGGCATAAAATAATCTGGGTATTTCTGGGTTTTTTAAAGAAGACAATCTGGGTTTATCTCTAGAACTTGAGTGGCAACCTTGGTCTAGACACAAGGGATCAGTACAGTGACATTCATGTGTCATTAGGTCCTTTGTGTGAAAACACAGAAGATCACTACAGTGACACATGTGTCATTGGGTCTTTTTGTGTTGGGACATGTGTCTTGACCAGGGCCGGGGATTTAGGGCGTGTGCCAATGCAACCTCATGCGAGGAAAAAAATAATGCGACCTCATGCCAGGAAAAGAAAAAAGAAATGGTTTTGTTGTGTGTGTCTAGGTTGAGTGGCACCCGCCTCGCCAAAACTCATATTACCTAAGGGTCTTTTATATTTGGGCATGCGCCCTAATATAACCGACTAAGTAAGTGGGTAATCTAAACACACAAGATCCGTACATTGACATTTCGGTGTCAGTTGGTCTTTTAATGTTTGGACTTGCACCCTAATATCCGGCCTTTGGCTAGGATCAATGTGTCTTAACACAGGGGATCAGTACAGTGACATTCATGTGTCATTGGGTCCTTTGTGTGAGAACACAGAAGATCACTACAGTGACACATGTGTCATTGGGTCTTTTTGTGTTGGGACATGTGTCTTGACCAGGGCCGGGGTCGGGCGTCTGCCAATGCGACCTCATGCGAGGAAACAAAAATGCGACCTCATGCGAGGGGGAAAAATGGTTTCGTTGTGTGTGTCTAGGTTGAATGGCACCCGCCTCGCCAAAACTCCTTTTTAAAAAATTCTTCAAATATGGAACAGTGACTTAGGTTTAATACAGTCTATATTTGCAGTAGTTGATTGTGGTTGTTTCATTGGCCAGTCAGCAGGAATTAGTGTAGGCTTGCAGTGTTAGCATAATGTCATGTCAACCCCCGAGGCCCATTCCCCATAATAATCATCTGAGATCATTTTTAATGCAGACTGCAGAATCCGGGACCCTTTAGTTGACTTATTACTGTAGAATTTGTTGTTTAACTATTTCCTTTACAGTGTCACAGTGGGGTTTTCCCGAGCATTATTCATGCTATTGTTAAAGTGAGATAAACAGTTGGAACAGCTCACAAGAGAAAATAATGAATGAAAATAATAGTATTGCTAACAGACAACGGTTCAGAATACCGGTTCGTGTTAACTAATAGTGAACGAACGAACGAACGAACTTTATTTTCGAAGGGTAAAGAACTGGGCGCGCAGGCCCGTCTAACATTCTGCCCGTCCACTCTAATTAATCTTGCATACTATATCCTTTCATTCCCACATGATGCTTTAAGCATTAATTTAAAGGCATGCAACATTATAAAGTTACCATAACAGCATTCATTTACAGTATGCAATCATAAATAAATAAAAAAAATGAGTGGGGTTTTTTTTTGGAAACAAACAAGCTAGTAATTGGGGGAAAAAAGTAATAATAAAATAAAATAAATAAAACAATAAATAACAATAAATAAATTCTGTATACCGACACTCCCTCATGCGGTCAATCCGTCTACAATTAATCTGTATTTTTGAATGTGTCATCAATCATCAATACAAAAATTACATAAACACATTCTCGCTTATGTCCATACATTCTTGGTGGAAAATGAAATAATAATAATAACACTTTCTTACGCACTTCTTTTAGCAGTAAAAAAAGAAACAAATAAAATAAAAATAAAAAAACAGTTCACATTTCTGAAGTACAGTGGTATGCGGGTACATTCTCACTACTCACATTTCTAAAGTACAGTATTATGTGGGTACATTCACACATACATTACATTTTACAATAATATTTTAAAGTGAATATAATAATGATATTACATGGATATAAAACAAATTATTCACACAAAAAAACGAGCGGAAGAGGAAAAGAAATGTTGACCTATGGATGAGATGTTGACAGGCAAATGCTGTTTCTATGGGGGTAGATAATCAGTGTTGAGGAAGTGTTTGAAAAGTGCTTTGTTAAAAAGAATATTGCGTAGGTAGGCTTTTTAGGTGGTGTGGAAAGCTGTTCCATAAGTAGGCACCAGAATAGGCTAGACTCTTTTTGAACAGGTCGATCCTAGGTTTGGGCAGACGTAACTGATGTAATCGTTGTCCCTCCCTTCTACTGGTTTGAAACAATGATCTTAGGTACGACGGGGCATTGTTAGATAGAATTGTGTGAGTCAGCTTGGCTTTGTTGTAGAGAAGCCGTTTTTTTAGCGACAGTATTTTGGGTTCTTTTCCTGTCCTTGTGTGTGGTGTCGTGCGATTATCGGTGATCAGACGTACTGCTCTCTTTTGCAGGGAGTGCAGTCTCTTTGAGGTGAAAGCAGGGCAACAATCCCATAGTGTAGAGCAGTAATCTAGATGTGTATGTATATGTGAGGTGTAGAACAATAGTCTAGTATCTGCGTCTAAGAAGTGTTTTATTTTGGCTAGCTGGTACGTCTTTTGTGCTAAGTGATTATAGTGAGTTGTAAACAGAATATTCGAGAACAGAAGAAAAAAGGCTTGACCAATAAATTTAAGAAAAATATTTCGGTCAGTGAATCAGAAGAGTGGCGAGATAAACACACCACAAGAAATGACCAGAGGTCATAGCAGTGAGTCCTGAGTTGGTCTTCAGAAAGAAGGTGTGATCGTTGTGCGGACAAAATGTACCTTCTGTGGTTTTACAGATAGAGTTTTTTGTGTAGATATATTTAAATGTCCAGCCATCACAAGCCAGTGTTATTCTATCGGGAGATAGTATTTGATTCTGTAGTTCACAGTTAAGGTGTATTCCTGAAAGGAGATCGGCGTTTATGCTGTATTTTTTATGTAAGTATTGAACTGAGATTATAATTTGCACAGAGTAGAATTTTGTTTACAGGAGAGTCTTGGAGAAGTATGATTTGTCAATTCATTATGAGAACTGTACGACTTTGTACCAAGAAAACGGATAGTTATAACGACTATGTGTAAAGTAAACAAGAGGCTGAAAGAACTGAGGTTATAACACTAGTCAACAACCAAAAGGTACCAGAAATGAAAATAGCTGATCTTAACTAATTTTGGTGTGCTGAAAACGAAAATGACATTAAAAAATGTTGATTGGCTTTAGTTTTCAAGATATATGCTACTAGTTTATTTAATTACGGTCAATTTATATATATGACGGAACTGTTGTGGGCGATCGCATAATTTTTTCTAATGACCAATAAAAATGTAGCTAGAAGTTGATGATGCAATCCTACCTATGATTACATCACCTTTGTTTATAAATATCTTATCTCTGATAAAATTTTGCCATTAGTTAGTGCATTTGTCCTTATCAAAAGTATCGTAGTTAGTAATGCCTAGGACATGTGTGAAAGTGCTAATAATTTCTGTTATATATGTGGTGAGGTGACATTTGTATCACAAAAACGAAATAAAACTAAAGTTATTAAGAAGGCGTACAGTTTGTATTTTGGCTGCAGAATAGGAGATCAAGATAAGAGCTGGGCGCCACACATATGTTGCAATACATGTGCAGCACATCTTAAACTATGGTTGTGCAGTCCCAATGATTTGGAGAGAGCCCACTGATCATCTCAACAACTGTTACTTTTGCATGGTCCCTCCAATTGGGAAAGGCATATCAAAGAAGAAAAAATGGACCCTAGAATATCCAGACATCCCCTCTGCAATACGTCCGGTACCACATGGCGATGACTTACCAGTTCCCAAAGTGCCATAATCATTTTCAGCTGCTTCCACTGATGAAGAAGAGGACATTGGTGGTCTTGAACCATCAACCTCAAGCGACCCAGATTTTGAGCAAACTACATCCACTAAACCACACTTAATAACCCAAGGTGAACTGAATGATCTTGTAAGAGATCTGAATTTACCGAAGAACAAGGCGGAGCTTTTGGGTTCCAGATTGCAACAGTAGAATCTCCTGGCAGAAGATGTTACAATTTCTGTGTATAGGAACCACCAGAAGCCGCTTATTACATTCTTTTTCAAAGAGGGTGACCTTTCTGCGTGCCACAACATTTCTGGTTTAATGGCAGCCCTCAAAATCAATTACATACCGGAAGAGTGGAGGCTTTTCATTGATTCATTTAAGACGAGTCTTAAAGCTATTTTGTTGAATAATGGTAATGTGTTACCGTCAATTCCAGTTGGTCACGCAGTTCATATGAAAGAAACTTATGAAAACATTAAGCAGCTTTTGAAGTGTATAAACTACGATCATCATCATTGGTCACTTTGCGGTGACTTAAAAGTGGTCGCTCTTCTGCTTGGACTGCAGGGTGGATACACCAAGTACTGTTGCTTTCTCTGTGAGTGGGATAGCCGTGCACGAAGTGACCATTACATCAGAAGACATTGGCCAATCGGGCAGTCATTGCAGCTTGGCAGTAAGAACGTTGAGAACCCAGCACTTGTCGACACCAGCAAGATTTTGTTGCCACCCTTGCACATTAAGCTGGGTCTCATGAAAAACTTTGTCAAGGCAATGGAGAAAACAGATGGGGCTTTCAAATACCTCATCAGAAAATTTCCAAGACTGAGTGAAGCTAAACTAAGAGAGGGAGTATTTGTTGGTCCGCAAATTCGAAAACTTCTTCATGATGACGAGTTTCTTGGCGTGTTGCATGGCAAGGAAAAAGCAGCATGGCTAGTATTTAAGTCAGTGGTGGACAATTTTCTTGGAAACAACAGATCTGATAATTACAATGAAATTGTAGAAAATCTCCTTCTGAAGTATAAGAGTCTTGGCTGCAACATGTCTTTGAAATTCATTTTCTGGATTCTCATCTGGATTTCTTTACGTCAAACTGTGGAGCGGTCAGTGATGAGCATGGTGAACGATTTCACCAGGACATTGCTGCTATGGAGACAAGGTATCAAGGCAATTGGAGCCTTTCAATGCTTGCTGATTACTGTTGGACTGTGACAAGAGACACCTCATCGATTGACTACAAGAAGCAAGCAAAGAAAGCTCGAACAGCGACTGAAAAATGACGGAGTGGGTTCAAATGTGCCTTTTCAAAACGTGATATGTGAACTTTAAATAATGTTTTTATTTTTTCTATCATTTTATGTTGAAATATCAATTAATTGAGTATGTAACCACAATTTTTATAATGCTAAAGTAGAAAGACTAGCTGTTCACCCCAGAGAATTAAACAAGCATACATTATTTGTATTACTGTAATGTAAATTCATCATTTTTTTAAAAAAACCAGAGCCAATTAGTGAATTTCATTATGATATTTGAAATCAGCATGTCAAAGTCAATAAGAAATGGTATATTTAATTTCTGGTACAAATAACTTTTGAAAATTTGTTGACTAGTGTAATTTGCACAGAGTAGAATTTTGTTTACAGGAGAGTCTTGTAGAAGTACGATTTGTCAATTCATTATGAGAACTGTACGACTTTGTACCAAAAAAACGGATGGTTATAACGGCTATGTGTAGAGTAAACAAGAGGCTGAAAACATAACCAAAATAACAGAAGCATTGATTTTTTTTTCATTTCCTTCCGGTGACCTCTTTATCTCGATTTTTCTAACATTAACTAGTCAAGGTGACAATATCGATCAAGTATTACCTCACCAAACTTGGCGTCCACCGTTATAAAGTTACTGTTACGGCTGGGCTGGGGCCAAGTTTGCCACTGAAACCTGACAGTTCCAATACCGATAACTATATCCAGTATAATTATACATGCCTGGAAATGACACCTGATTAGGTAAGGAGTGAGCGTGGCCACGCATGAGAGAGAGAGAGAGAGAGAGAGAGAGAGAGACTGAAGATTTGCTTGTTAATGTAGCTTGTAACAAACTAGCTTATTTGGCTTTAGCAATTGTTTACTTTACAGGTAGCACGTATTAGGAATTTTGCTCACTTTACTGTATATACCGTAACCTAGTGTTAAAATTTGACAATTCGGGCTATTAACTTCTTTTGGGACCTTTTTCTCAACAAGATGAGAGGGCACTTATTGGGTTGTTTTCCTATGTCTGTAATTTTGATGTATTTGATTCTTCTAGATATTTGATGTAAAGTTTAAGTGATAATAAACTAAACAAAACATATTTTTGTGTGTTGGTCAGAACCCCTACCCAGTGTTACTGTATGTTTCAGGGCTGTCACTTCTGAATGAGTATGTGTGGGGGGTTGTGGTAGATAGTGCTATTGTCTGGCACAGCTGACAAAGTTGAAGATGTCAGTAATGTCGGGCTTACAGCAGTGGCCGACAGTTGTATAATATGCAATGAGCGAATGTCGTGAATTCTTAAATTATGTTTGTCTCTGGTATCACCCACACAACTATAACGCCAGGTAAGGAAATCCCCTAACGGGTAAGACGAATAAGGTTTCCAATTATTACACAGTTTATTGGACACAGTAACATAGACATCACAGGTAGTACATTGTCACAGGTTACTACAGCGTACAAAATCCATGGCAAATAGGTTGCAGAACATAGCAAATATCCAGAAATTGGTTGCATTTACAGCAACTCTCAGAACAGTAAATATCCAGAAATTGGTTGCATACACAGCAACTCTCTGTACAGTAAATATCCAGAAATTGGTTGCATACACAGCAACTCTCAGTGCAGTAAATATCCATAAATTGGTTACATCAATAGCTATTCCTTATAAATGATGATGGCCGGTATAATCCATGGCCTTAAGAATCATATATCTAAACTCTTCCTTTCAAAAACACTATGGTCACACTCCGAGACTATAACAATCGTCTCGAAGCTCTGCCAAAAAACCTAATGCCCGAGATCACAGTTTCTCAGTACAACTCAGTAAAAGTCGCTCATGCGCGAACTAACTGCTTGACATGTGAGCTCAGCTCATCCGTCTCTTCCCCCTACTACTATGAACATTAGAACAGTTTCTTTCTTTTAAAAAAAAAAAACTAACACAGACTCAGTTGAGCTATGTTTCAAAAATACAGTACACAAAGCACCCAAATAGAAAATCTGTCTCATGACTTTAAACGTGCTTACTAGCAAAATTAGCCCCGTACATAATAATCCCTAACACTTAACTCCCACTTAGAAATATGACTTAACAGATTACACCAACCCCCGGGGAAAAAAAATGATATTATCATATTTTTTTTTTTGAAAATTACATCGAACAACAATGTGAGGTCGCTCAAATTCTAATATCTGCAACAAAGAATTACCCTATGTTAAGTCATATCAATAAACCAACAATAGAGGGATGGAAGTATGTGTAGAGTATGAAGGTGGAGTATGCAAAGAGAATCAAATTCGAACAAAGATGAAGCATACTAAGTATAGACTAACTATGAACCAATAAGTTGAAAATGAAAAGAGGAGATGAAATGAAATGAAGAATGACCAGCAATGAAATGTGTGTAGTGAAAGAAAGCAATGATACAACATGGTAACAATTAAAATTAAACAATGCATTGTGTGTAAAAAAAAAATACAATTATAGCAAAACAGCATGGAACAAAAAGGCAATGCATATATAAACCAAAAAACAAAAAGAAAGCTACAATCTAAATAGAGCATAATAGGCAAGAGAAACAAGTTAATTAATTTATTCATCACTAATAATGAACTTATTATAGAAATCAGATGCTAATACCGCGTATACACAGTTACTACTGGCGCACAACTAGGTGCTAGGTAATGAAAATAAATAACAATATCAGAAGGAAAAAAAAAATAGAAAAAACACACACTTGGTAAATGTTCGCTACCGAACTGTATCGTAATGATACGTTAAGTTTAAATACTATAGCCAAATCTATTGTCATTCGTACAATGTTCATCAACATATGAATAATATGAATAATATTCTAATAACGTGTCACATGTATTTGTAATATCAAAGCTCCAGCGTCCTTGGAAAGTCTTGTGAGCATTTCGAGACCAAACATCATCCAATGCGGAGTCAAAATTCCAAATGGCTTGAGTGGTACAGTCAAACTGGCGCAAGGCGACACGTAGAACAGGTTGTTGAGTAACTGCATAAACATATAACAAAACAGCTCCGATTCCCATCGAGAAGCCGTTCCAGCGAATAATTAAATGAAAATTTCTGTATGGTAACAGTAGGATATTATTAGAGAAAAAAGTTAATTTTAACTTTAACCTACCAAATGTGGCCGTGCTAACTTCAGACCACTGTGTGATGTTAGTCGAACCTTCCTCCGATAAACGAGAAAGGGTAGCAAAGTAAGTAGCACAGACTAACTTGAAATAATCAATAATATTGTGTGATAACTGCATAAACATGTAACAAAACAGCTCCGATTCCCATCGAGAAGCCGTTCCTTGCGAATAATCAAATGAAAATTTCTGTATGGTAACAGTAGGAAATTATTAGAGAAAAAAGTTAAATTTAACTTTAACCTACCAAATGTGGCCGTGCTAACTTCAGACCACTGTGTGATGTTAGTCGAACCTTCCTCCGATAAACGAGAAAGGGTAGCACAGTATGTAGCACAGACTAACTTGAAATAATCAATAATGTTGTGTGATAAAAGTGTCCGAGAAAATCAGTAGCGTGCAACGACGTACAGAAAAGCCGTGAATATACAAATGATACCCACGTCATGTTGAGTGTAATGATGACCACGAGTGTAATGATGGCTGACAATCTGAGATTTTGCGCAAGACAAAGGAAATGCAGTTGACAAAGGCGTATATCTCAAAGGCTGAATTAAAGTCATAGCCTGTGTACTGTGCAAAGAAAAAAGCAAGAAATATACAATAAAGATGTAAAAGTAGACAGTAGTAAACTTGGACCTGCGTCGAGGTTTAAAAGGAAAGCAGAACGTGCGACAAAAAGTCGAAAAAGACGAAGATACTGAGCTAACCGGCCCAATAAGAAAGGTAAAGAAACTCATAAGGTATAGTGTAAGGTCGATTTCTGTGGCCACCATAAATGTAACGGTCGTTTTGAGTGAGTAAGTGGTCAGGTCAATCTGGACCGTACAATGTTGTGGTGGATATAGGTCACCAAGTGTTGAGGTGCTGACAGGGTGTAATGTAGATGTAAAGTTTGTAAACTTGTCCACACTGTAAAATGTCAGTCTGTAAAGAAGTGTGGTGTGTTCTCTTTCTTCTGTAAAGCTCCACTATCAATCACTGTAACACGTTGTTTGTGGTGCCACTACTGTATATGTCCATTGTAGTGTACAGAGTTGTTGAGATCAGGCATGCTCCAGTCTACCCAGCTGTAAATGGGTAACTCACCCTAGTCCTAAGTTAGGGAAGGCAAAGGCAGCGGTAAACAGTAGTTTCCCTCTAAGGCTCCAGGGGAAGCAGGCCCTAAACTTGGTCACTTCAACCGACGCAGGATGGTGTATATATGGGTAGAAGTGTACAGTGTGATTAACGCGAATGGTGTACTGTTCGTGTTCTGACCAATCTAAACACTCATTCACTTATGTCTACAAGGCACCAATGCAGACTGCTGGAATCTTTGTTTACACAGTTTATTTAGACTCACACACTGGGACGTAACGAGTAAATCATGGGTATGTTGAGATATCAATTTGCAGGCATACATAGTAGATCCCATGTCATGACACATTCATAAATAATAGGTAGTACATCAATAGCATTGATAATGGCCGAATCCCCTATCTGACTAAGCGCGTCAGTGAAGGCGGATCGGTAAGTAACTAAAGTTGCTTTATGTTCACAGTTTATCATATTGTGAAACCACGATAAGGGGTTTCTATCAAAATTGAGATCTCCTTGCCACTGTCCGAATAATAAGATACATGCCCCGTTCTTTGGACAGTGATTCAAAAATACGATGACAGGAATGTAATATGGCCGCCTTCCTGAGTTGTCGCTCACTCGCTCACAGGAGGATATATATATAAGCCAAAGTTAATTTGCAATACAGATGCATAATTTCTTAAAGTTCCTCCATACAGATCTACAGTAATCCAGTTACCTCACGTAGACATAATTACAGTATGGAGCCCGTCATCTCCGTCGATACAAACTTGACCCTAGCGTTGCGAAGCACAAAATTCCAGCTAGGCCTAACCGACCTGAGATCATCAAAAACAGGGACTGGAATTACCTGGAGTCCGAATCATACATGGTACCGTACATTAGGAGAGTCTCTAACACAACTCTAGTAGAGACACAATCTCCTATAGAAGAAAAACTCTTCGTAAATCATTTTTACTGAAGAATATACCAGCCCTGGAAAATGCGTACCCGCCATTGTCACGGTACATCGGAACTCATCACGACTAGACAAGACAACTCCTACTTCCGCTAGAGCGGTGTAACAAGAATATAGTCCTGCCTACCCATCCAAAATATACAATATAGGACTGATTCTACTTGTACTAATAATATGTAATACATATGAATTCAGGCCATAAACATAGTAAGCAAATTAATCTATTTTCTGGCCCTAAGAAATAGGTACGGACATGGGTGAAATATCCATGCGCCGAATTAATATCAAGAACGATTACTCCTATAATCAAAAGGGTAAAACAATTATGGATTATCTAGCCTTCCCCATAGACAGCATTTTCATACACAAATGAATGAATGTCTATATCTTTTCCATATTAAATAGCCATATCGATTTTTGTAATATGTGCGTCAAAATATGCCCGCAACAGATTACCACACCCCTCGGGAAAAAAAATGGTACATTTTTTTTTTTAAATACATCTAGGAGGAACATACAATAGGCTCACAACGCACCAATAACAATGCGCAGATGATAAGCATAAGTTTTCTGACCTTAGAGAAAGTACTTCTCTAAGTATAAATATTTCCAGAGAGGTGTCACCAACGCATACTACAATATTAGCAAAGACACAATTTCTACATTAGTTTATACATAAATTTCATCTAAGATATCTTAACATCATGATCATCAAAGACGAAAAAAAACATTGAAAGATCAGCGGTGAATAAATATCAATGAACCGCTAAGTAGTGTTACAATCAATATATGATATTACATATGTGTACACATTTCAACATAGGAACAACTGTATCAAAGTTGTATAACAGTTATGAATCATGTGGGCATCTAGACAAAATATCTGCCATCACATTTTCTGACCCACGGATAGCTCGCACCGAAAAATGAAATGGCTGCAGAGCAATCGCGTATCGCGTTGATCTTGCGCTCTTCAGATTTTTACTCTGAATAGCCGTAAGAGCTTTCTGGTCAGTTTCCACAATGAAATGCGCGCCAAGAAGAAATCTTTGCAGTTTAAGGATTGACCAAACCATAGCCAATAATTCACGGTCTAGGACCGAGTAATTCTTCTCTGCGGCATTTAATTTCCGAGAAATATACATCACAGGATGCAGAGTTCCAGAGTACTCTTGCATTAGTGCTGCTCCAATCCCGGTGGATGAAGCGTCACTACAATGAATGAATCCCCACATTGGCCACCACTGTAAAGTTTGTATACTTGTCCACACTGTAAAATGTCAGTCTGTAAAGAAGTGTGGTGTGTTCTCTTTCTTCTGTAAAGCTCCACTATCAATCACTGTAACATGTTGTTTGTGGTGCCACTACTGTATATGTCCATTGTAGTGTACAGAGTTGTTGAGATCAGGCATGCTCCAGTCTACCCAGCTGTAAATGGGTAACTCACCCTAGTCCTAAGTTAGGGAAGGCAAAGGCAGCGGTAAACAGTAGTTTCCCTCTAAGGCTCCAGGGGAAGCAGGCCCTAAACTTGGTCACTTCAACCGACGCAGGATGGTGTATATATGGGTAGAAGTGTACAGTGTGATTAACGCGAATGGTGTACTGTTCGTGTTCTGACCAATCTAAACACTCATTCACTTATGTCTACAAGGCACCAATGCAGACTGCTGGAATCTTTGTTTACACAGTTTATTTAGACTCACACACTGGGACGTAACGAGTAAATCATGGGTATGTTGACATATCAATTTGCAGGCATACATAGTAGATCCCATGTCATGACACATTCATAAATAATAGGTAGTACATCAATAGCATTGATAATGGCCGAATCCCCTATCTGACTAAGCGCGTCAGTGAAGGCGGAAGGGTAAGTAACTAAAGTTGCTTTATGTTCACAGTTTATCATATTGTGAAACCACGATAAGGGGTTTCTATCAAAATTGAGATCTCCTTGCCACTGTCCGAATAATAAGATACATGCCCCGTTCTTTGGACAGTGATTCAAAAATACGATGACAGGAATGTAATATGGCCGCCTTCCTGAGTTGTCGCTCACTCGCTCACAGGAGGATATATATATAAGCCAAAGTTAATTTGCAATACAGATGCATAATTTCTTAAAGTTCCTCCATACAGATCTACAGTAATCCAGTTACCTCACGTAGACATAATTACAGTATGGAGCCCGTCATCTCCGTCGATACAAACTTGACCCTAGCGTTGCGAAGCACAAAATTCCAGCTAGGCCTAACCGACCTGAGATCATCAAAAACAGGGACTGGAATTACCTGGAGTCCGAATCATACATGGTACCGTACATTAGGAGAGTCTCTAACACAACTCTAGTAGAGACACAATCTCCTATAGAAAAAAACCACTTCGTAAATCATTTTTACTGAAGAATATACCAGCCCTGGAAAATGCGTACCCGCCATTGTCACGGTACATCGGAACTCATCACGACTAGACAAGACAACTCCTACTTCCGCTAGAGCGGTGTAACAAGAATATAGTCCTGCCTACCCATCCAAAATATACAATATAGGACTGATTCTACTTGTACTAATAATATGTAATACATATGAATTCAGGCCATAAACATAGTAAGCAAATTAATCTATTTTCTGGCCCTAAGAAATAGGTACGGACATGGGTGAAATATCCATGCGCCGAATTAATATCAAGAACGATTACTCCAATAATCAAAAGGGTAAAACAATTATGGATTATCTAGCCTTCCCCATAGACAGCATTTTCATACACAAATGAATGAATGTCTATATCTTTTCCATATTAAATAGCCATATCGATTTTTGTAATATGTGCGTCAAAATATGCACGCAACAGTAGACTCACTCTCAAACGTACAGGCTCTCAAATACGTAGTGCTCGTAGAAGTGTGTGGTTGACATGATGTGTGGGTGAGTAGACGTCTGATAGGATGAGGGACACGAATGCGTATAGGCTCTTGGACAATGTCACGATACACCCACTCAACCACATGTAGGAGTCAGTAAACGTTGGTAACAACTCTGACGTTTTCAATAATTTATTACGAGACGACTACAAGGTACGCTCACATCAATATAAACAGTCATTTCACAAAACTCAGGACATTGTAAACGTGACGACAGCTCAGTTTAGTTTGCATCGACAATTCATCAGTAAGCTGTGCATATATGATGCTGACCTCAATCTATCTCTCTTTCTTCATCTACAGCAAAATACCCCGCATTGCCAGCGGGTCTTCAAATATATGAGCTTAGTTCAGCTCCACTCTGACACCAGCAAGTCAGATACATTGTTCTAGTATACAGCAGGCCGCATAATATGGCAGGCCCCTAAATACAGTGTCTTCTACAATTCCTTGAACAAACAAGGTATAAAGTTCTACGGGCATTCACAGACCCGACACACCTTTAGACATCTTGGTCTGCTCACAGAGGACTTTCCTTCCCCAGGCATAAAGCCAGATCGAAGACGCCAACACGTCTTGACCGTTCGAAAATCACAGCTCGTCTCCCTAACAAAAATGTCTGTCTTAATTGCGCCACAAAACTTGCGCATGCGTTGTGAGACGCCAGACCCTTGAGCTAAACTCAGGTGAGCTATCTGAAAACATTCTAGGAAAGGCTGACCATTCAAGCCATATATGGTCAGGTAACAAGACCTCGGTTCTAAAATTAGACCGCTTGGTTAGAAAAAGTGGGATAACAACCACTGTTGACTTCAACCCCCAAGTAAAAAATGAGTAACTCCCCTTAGATCAGGAATCTAACAAATAATGACAAAAATGTCTCCAAATTTAAACATGTACATTTAACAAAATATAAACTCTGCAAAACTGTCCGCAACAATTTACCGCACCCCGCGGGAAAAAAATGAAACATTTTTTTTAAATACATTCAAGAGCGAGATTCAACAGGCTCAAAACACACGAATGATGCGCAGACGAGAAGTATCACAAATACATATGACGTCTAATGTGAGGCTAACTCGACGCATGGAGCGTCAGGTGAGAATATATCTCAGAACATTAGAGAAAGCATTTCTCTAAGTATACACATATCCAGGGAGGTGCCACCAACGTACACTACAGTGCTGGTAATGTTATAAGGCAAGCAAAAGTTAATTTTTTATATATCACATCAAGTACTTTATTTCCATGTTTAGCAATGACAAAAAATCATCAAAAAACCAGCGGTGTCATTATCTTAATGTACCGCAGTATAGTGATACAATCACTTTAACAAGAAAAGGATACATCATTTTAAAATGTAATATCTACTTAAATACAATGTTTATATACTATATTAACTATGTAGGTGATCAATGAAGTCCAAGGTCATAGTCTAAGCGGGCGCATCTATAGTGCCGTCCGAAGGGTAAGTATGGACATCATAATACGTCATGGTTGGCAAAATTAAAGATTCTCTCAGACCATCAAGGATTTGCTGAGAAAAAGAAATAACACAATTCTATTTGATAACCGTTAGATTTTCTAATATACAGTAATCAAACATACATTCTTAACCATTAACTGTGGCCGTGCGAACTTTCGGCCCTTATATTGCGACAACCAAACCTTCCTCCGTTATACCAAAGATGGTAACAGAGAAAGAAATCACTTAATTTACAATTATAAGGTGAAAACAAATGTGCTAATATATATTGTTATAGTAAAGAACTGTCATAAGTGTATCAGGAAATCTAGTACACAAGAGTTAAGTGGAGTCATGTGGGCATCTAGACAGTATGTCTGCCATCACATTATCCGAACCACGGATAGCTCGTACCGTGAAATGAAAAGGTTGAAGAGCAATGGCATATCGAGTGAATCTCGAGCTCTTCAAGTTCTTACTCTGAATAGCTGTAAGAGCTTTTTGGTCGATCTCCACAATGAAATGCGCGCCAAGAAGGAATCTTTGAAGCTTCACAATTGACCAAACCATAGCCAACAATTCCCGGTCTAAAACCGAGTAATTCCTTTCTGCCGCATTCAGTTTCCTATTACAGGATGCAGAGTTTCTGAATACTCCTGCATTAGTGCCGCCCCGATCCCAGTGGATGAAGCGTCACTACGAAGAACAAACGTCTTATCAGTAGTAGGTAGCCTTAACACATTAACTACCGCAAACCGCTGTCAGCGGCTCACAAAATAATTACATTTGGACTGCAAGCCGCTCAGAGCGCCAATCTAATTTTAGTAATAAAACGAATGAAAAATGTACTAAAACACTCTCTGATCTGGTTCGAGATTTTAAGTTGCCACCGGAAAACAAATTCCCGAAGCATGGTTGTTGTAGAACACTGGAAAATTGATATTATGTTCATATTTTTCAGCGTTTTGGGTTAGTTACCAAATCATGTAAAACTGTTTACGTAGCAACTAGTGATAGGACTACAAAAAATGCGAGTACATCTCGTCTAACGGCTGAATAGGATAGAAACGTGTTTCAATAATTGACTGATAGATCTAGCGACGAGGACAAGAGTGAAAACGGTGTGCACATTGATTGAAATTGTGATTTTGATAGAGATGGGGCGCAAGCAGTTATAATTGTGAAAATATTGCAAGTCCTCGGCCATCGGAGGGCCGTTAAATAGCAACAACCTCTATTAGAGTTACAACCGGTGTTTGTTGTAATAGTACATTCATTTATCTTTAAAATGACGTGTAATTCATAAAAATCTGTAAACAATTAGGAAAACTACAGCTTACTTTGTGCAAACACCTACAGGATGAAAATAGGAAAAAAATTTAATTCGTCCACAGTGTGTTTTTCAATTCGGTAGTTAATGTGTTAAGATAGGGGGAGATGAGAATAAATTTTTAATCTGATCCAATCAAGACTGGCGTTCTTGGGACCAGCGCACCATATTAGGAGACCCTTTCTTCAATAGGGTTGAAAGAGGTGCCATAATAGAAGACAGATTCGGAATGAATCTTCCGTAAAATTGTATTAAATCTAAGAGACTACGTTCTTGCTTTTTCGTCTTAGGAATAGAAATGTTTAGTATCTTAGAAGTGTTGTGGTCCTCTGTCTTCAAGAGACCCTTACAAACACGGTGACCCAGGAAAGAAATTTCACTAAACCCAACATATGCTTTAAAGGGTTTTGCAGTCAAATTATGCTCGCGTAGAGTAGACAGTAATTCATATAAACCCAAATAGTGATCTTCCCAAGAATCACTAAAAAGACAAATATCGTCAAAGAATGCAATGACATCTGAACGATATGAGAGAATTCGACGCATCATGCGTACGAAAGTAGCTGGGGCGTTCATAAGGCCGAAAGGCATGAAATTCCATTGAAACAAACCCCTAGGTGTTGAGAAAGCAGTAAGAGGTTTGGCACATTCAGTTAGAGGAACTTGCCAATAACCCTTCGACAAGTCGAGTTTGGTAAAGAATCGAGAATTAGAAAGTCTATTAAGTAGATCTTCTAATAAAGGCATAGGTTCAGCATCGAACTTCGTAACTTGGTTTAATTTGCGATAATCGACGCAAAGGCGTAGTTTATTGTCTTTCTTTCGAACAATAACCATGGACGAAGAGTATGCTGAAGTTGATGGTTCAATTATTTTCAATTGAATCATTTCATCTAATTCTTTCTCGACCTGTGTCTGAAAATGAATAGGAATAGGGTAAGGTCTGACTCTGATAGGATTATGGTCAGTAAGTATTATGTCATGTTCAATGACATGTGTGTGTCCAGGAATGTCGGTAAGGACTTCCCGAAATGTTTGTAACATAGAAGAGACTTGTCGCTGTACCTCAGTAGATAAATTAGGAGAAACAGTAACGTTTTTCCATGATTCCATAGAGTGAAGTGGAATCACTGGAAGAGGAAGATTAACATCTGAGAAAATAGTTTCCTCATCCTGTATAACCGACAGGGATGGGTAACGACCATGTGGGACTGGAGAATCGTCCGTTCCCTGGAAAATAGGCTGCAAATAGTCTAGTCGTTCATGAAGTACCGTGAGCATGTTTATATGAAAGGTTTTATGCTTTCCGTCAATATCAACAACATAGTCGACATCGGAAATTCTTGAGACTATTGTATACGGACCTTTCCATGCAACAAGAAGTCTGTTCTCCCTACAAGGGAGCAAAACAAGTGCTTTGTCGCCAGGACAAAGTTGTCGTGGGCATCTATTCTTATTTGCAAATTGCATTGCCTTTTCTTTAACAAATTCGGATGAGGGAGTTGCTAGTTTGCATGCTTCGATAATCTTCTGCCTGAGAGCAATGACATACTCATATGAAGATTGTGTGTCATCGTTAATATTATCAGCAGTTATAAGATCGAGAAGCAAAGACATAGGACCGTGCGGTCGCGCGCCAAAGACAATTTCATAAGGAGAAAACCCTGTATGTTCGATGGTGAGAGCCGCGGGTAAAACCCTGTCCCAATCCTGGCTATGATCCTCAGTTATCTTCCCAAGTAGATTCTTGAGTGTTCTATTTAAACGTTCCACTAACCCATTCGACATTGGGTTATAAATACCACTCAGAGACCTCCTAATATGTAGAGTAGACATTACCTGCAACATAGTGTCTGATATTAATTGGGTGCCATGGTCTGACAATATTTCTCTGGGAAATCCCAAACGAGAAAATATCAGCCAAAGAGCGTCTGCGATATCGGCAGTGGAGATGCTCTTAAGAGGTATATCCTCTGGCCAACGTGTGCACATGTCAACGCATGTTAGGATAAATTGATGTCCTCTGGCCGACTTGATCTTAAAAGGGCCAATAATATCTATTGCCATTTTCGGAAATGGCCGTATAGGAATGTCTGCAGCCTGGATAGGTGATGCATGTCGTGGACCTCTCGATTTGACCGCTTGGCATATTTTACAAGATCGGCAATAAATACGTATGTCTTTGTTCACAAATAGCCAAAAGAAAGCAGCAAGAACTCTCGACTTAGTACGGGAAAAACCCATATGTCCAGCACACTGAGAGTCGTGAGCATGTTGCAGAATTTGGACTGTCATACTCTTGGGCACGACAATTTGTGAATGCATGGACGTAGTCGAGTCTTGTACCATACGCACAAGTACGCCATTCTTCATTGTAATCCAAGATTTGCGATTTGTATTCTGATTTGGATCACCCTTTTTAGCAAGAAGGAAGAATTTCTTTTAAGAAAGATCATCTTTTTGCAGTTTTATAAAAGAGTCACGCGAAATCACCAAGTGATCATCTTGGTTATGCACTTCATTACTTTCAGTCGATGAAGTTTGAGGCATATTAAGAGCTTGTGCTCTTGTGACCACTGCATTGGCAGCTTGGATATTTTGTTCTTTCCAAGCAACAATCTGCTGCATGGTGCATTCCCTAACTCCGTGAATACGACCGATGATAAGATCCGCAATAGGATTCGGTAGAAGACACGCGTAGCCATCTCCCGTAAAGAAGGGAGTAGCAATGTGAATGATAGCAGTTGGATATTTTTCCAGAGTGCCACCAAATGTCACACATTTGACCACTTTTCCCGTAGCACAGGAAGGATCTATGAGAGATTGCTTAACTCCGCCAGTAGTGCATCCAGAATCAAAAAGGGCTGAGACTGGATTATTATTCACTAGACTTTATGTAAGATAAGAGATCCTCTTCCGTCATGCGCAACTGCAACAGGAAGAGCGGGAAGAGGGTGACCATAACTCAAGGTAGTTACCGTAGTCGGTTCAAACAATGTTGTGCATTGGGGGCATTGAGATGCTCTCCCAAAATCAAAAGCAGAACAAGTGATAGCATTAGAGTTTTTATCATCGTTCACTTGATTACAGACTCTCTGAGACTCTTGCAGTACAGCGTTTGCCTGGTGATGTGATCTATTTTTATTGTGTTGAGATCTACCGCGATTATTATTTCCTCTGAAATTGTTATTGTTTGCTCTACTGTAACCATTGTTCTGGTTTGAATCCCAGTTTCCGTAGTCACTATTGTCATTTTCCCAATGACGAGAATATTTATTAGTTTGGCTTTGTTGTCTTTGTGAAGGATAGCCTGGATAGTTTCTATTGTGACTATCCCTATGAAAGTTTCTATAATTGTTGGACACAAAATAACGAGGACTGTCAGATCGCCTCCAGTTCTTCAAAGAAGAACGATTATGAGATGGATTGCTTTGATTCTGAGCATAATTACGATTACTCTTCTTATTAAAGTTGTGTTGTGCACCTTGAAATTTACGAAGAAAGTTAGGGCCATATGGTGTTGCAGAAGCAACTGGCAAACCTTCCCTAACTTTAGAATTGCTAACAGTTACATGAGGGTGCGCAGTGACATACTGGCAACAATGTTCTTCAATCTCTTTTATGGTCTTAGGTTTACGCTCATGTAGAAAGGCAAGAAAAGATTCATTGACAGAAGACATAACTTTGTCTCGAAGTAATAAGTCCATAAGGGCTTCATATTTATTTTCTGTTTTAGACAGCTCAATCCATCTTTTGAACGTAATACGTATTTTTGCGATGAATTCTGCGAATTCTACCCCAGTTTCTGGTAACATAGTCTTGAAGCGAAGACGATAACCTTCTTCGGTAAGTTGATATTTCTTTAATAAGGCTGCTCTGATCCAATCATAATTATTCTTGTCAGGCTCATCTACCATGCTTAACATATTTAGAGCTTCACCTTTAAGTATCTCCGACAACTGATTAACATATTGTGACTTATCTACATTATGAGTTGGACATGACCGTTCAAATCTGTCCAGATAAAACGTTATATCGTCAATGGAAGAATTGAAAGCAGGTAGCTTGACCTTAAAAGTAGTAGCATTTGTCTTATTAGAAGTTGACTGATTCTTTGGATCATTAGCCATATTCATCAACTTCAATTTTTCTAACTCCAAAGCTAAGAGTTTTTCTTCATGTTCCATTTTTGCTTTTCTCTCCTCAGCTTCTCTTTCTAATCTTTTATTTTCATTCTCCATTTGTAGCTGGATTTTTTTTTCCTCAGCTTCTATCTTTTTCTGCTCGGCTTCTCTCTCTAACCTTTTATTTTCAGCCTCAGCTTCTCTTTTTTGTTTTTCCATTTCCATCTGGAATTTCCTTTCATCTGCTTGCATCTGCAATCTTAAATTCTCAGCTTCTATTTTCTTTTGCTCATTTTCCATCTTCTGTCTCTTTTCCTCCGACTTCAGTGCCTTGGCATATTCAGTAGTCGCGAATTTCTCCAATTTCTCACCAACCTTACCAAGGGATTTCCCTTGCTCAATAAAGTATTGTAGTGTAGACATTATGTCTAATAATATGAGATCAGTAACCTGAAAAATAACTCACTTTATCCCAAATTCAAAGGGAGACAAGTCTTTGATAAAGAACTTGTATAATCACCTTTATAATAATATGACCAAGAATCACTTCTCTTTATCTCAATCTCTGTGAAAGAAAAGTCTTTAATAAAGAACTTGTATAATCACCTTTATAATAATATGACCAGTAATCACTACTCTTTATCTCAAGTACACTATACTACTAATAGTGCATGACTAAATTTATATATATAAATAGCGTATGACAACAGAGAATAACATCAACAAAGAACAAGCATCAAAGACAATACGATAACATTCGCAGAAATCAAATCAGCATTAAAGCGGAACTAAAGAAAAATGTTACAAAGTATGTAATGGCAACTGCGAAAAGTAAACAAAACAAATGACGCAACAGTGTATAAACATAAAGGTGTATAAAACTAAACGAAAGGAAGAAGAGGCGGACAAATACAAACAAATCAAAACAAAACTAAAGAACAAAAAAAAAATATGACAAAAACAACGAAAGGTACACCTCGTCACAACTAAACAAAAATAGCAGCAAATGTCGCTAGCAATTTCAACTGATGGAAATTTGCAAATGTCCCTAAAGAACGCTTACAGTAGGCCCTCGGTTAAGTGGGATTTCCTATTGCAAGACACCACCCAACCGAAAAACCCGCTGAAATGTAAACATATAAATAACATGTAACATGTAAACAAAGAGTGTATGAAGAATGCATACAGAAGGTTCAGTTACACAATATAATGGCACAGTTCACAATAACAAACAGGCCACTTATCTTATGACAATCCTATCGTCAAAACCAGCAACAGTAAAGCACTATATTCAGCATTCTCAGGATCAGAAGATCCAACACTGTAGGGTACATCACAAATTGCTTCCCAAACAAAAGTAATAACGATGGTGCAGGAACCTGACCTTCTGAACAACAGCAACAAAGATGGTACAGGAACTTGACCTTCTGAATTACAGCAACAACGATGGTATAGGAACTTGATCTTCTGAATACCAGTAATAACGATGGTACTGGAACTTGACTAGTTGTGAACTACTCAGGCTCAGGAAATGTCGAAATGTCAACAATCTACTAACAGTTGCGACGAACTTGACATCTTAACGACAATAGCCCCATCAAGCTGGCTCACCATAACTGTAAAGGTCGATTTCTGTGGCCACCATAAATGTAACAGTCGTTTTGAGTGAGTAAGTGGTCAGGTCAATCTGGACCGTACAATGCTGTGGTGGATATAGGTCACCAAGTGTTGAGGCGCTGACAGGGTGTAATGTAGACTCACTCTCAAACGTACAGGCTCTCAAATACGTAGTGCTCGTAGAAGTGTGTGGTTGACATGATGTGTGGGTGAGTAGACGTCTGATAGGATGAGGGACACGAATGCGTATAGGCTCTTGGACAATGTCACGATACACCCACTCAACCACATGTAGGAGTCAGTAAACGTTGGTAACAACTCTGACGTTTTCAATAATTTATTACGAGACGACTATAAGGTACGCTGACATCAATATAAACAGTCATTTCACAAAACTCAGGACATTGTAAACGTGACGACGGCTCAGTACAGTTTGCATCGACAATTCATCAGTAAGCTGTGCATATATGATGCTGACCTCAATCTATCTCTCTTTCTTCATCTACAGCAAAATACCCCGCATTGCCAGCGGGTCTTCAAATATATGAGCTTAGTTCAGCTCCACTCTGACACCAGCAAGTCAGATACATTGTTCTAGTATACAGCAGGCCGCATAATATGGCAGGCCCCTAAATACAGTGTCTTCTACGATTCCTTGAACAAACAAGGTATAAAGTTCTACGGGCATTCACAGACCCGACACACACAATATCAGCATAATTCGTGAGTTCAAATTCTAATATTCTCAAAGGACTCTTTCCCGCCCAGGGAAAAGTCACTACGCTGGTAATAAATGTTATTCATGATTCTGGCAATGGAGAAAATGATTCGAAGGATAATTTACCTTGACATCTCTTCAGAATAAACACCAAAAACACACTCGCCTCATAGGCGCATAGAATACAACATGGGGGAAACAAACTTTAGACATCTTGGTCTGCTCACAGAGGACTTTCCTTCCCCAGGCATAAAGCCAGATCGAAGACGCCAACACGTCTTGACCGTTCGAAAATCACAGCTCGTCTCCCTAATAAAAATGTCTGTCTTAATCGCGCCACAAAACTTGCGCATGCGTCGTAAGACGCCAGACCCTTGAGCTAAACTCAGGTGGGCTATCTGAAAACATTCTAGGAAAGGCTGACCATTCAAGCCATATATGGTCAGGTAACAAGACTTCGGTTCTAAAATTAGACCGCTTGGTTAGAACAAGTGGGATAACAACCACTGTTGACTTCAACCCCAAGTAAAAAATTAAATAACTCCCCTTAGATCAGGAATCTAACAAATAATGACAAAAATGTCTCCAAACTTAAACAGGTACATTTAACAAAATATAAACTCGGCAAAACTGTCCGCAACATGTAGATATGTACTAACAACCAAGTCCGTACATGTAGCAAAGAAAACACTAGTCATTGCAGCAAAGAAGTTGCAATCAACGTGACTGGATGTAGATTCAGTCGTAACGATAAAGTTAGTGTGTGTATCAGACAAAACCGAAGGATCTTCTTCTATAATAGTACTTAAAGAAGAATCAAAGTTAGAGTAACGACGTACTGAGTTATGTCGAACTGGGCTAAAAGAAGCACCAAAATTAGTATGATGAACAATCGTGTCATCAATACTGCAAGATTGCACAAAATTAGGAAAATGTATCACATTAGCAGAATGTACCTGGTGATAAGATTTTGGCATAGTCGTTAAGGTTGTATCAGTAAGGTTATGTTGCCTTTCCCAAGCAGCAATTTATACCGGCGTACACACCTTTATACCATGTATCTGTCCGACAGTAAGGTCGGCGATTGGTGCTCTGAGCATACATGCGTGTATGTAACTAGTAAAAAATGGTGTGGCAATGTGGACTATGGCAGTCGGAAAAGTCTCAACTGTCGCACCGAATGTCACACATTTCACCATATTACCTGTTGCGCAAGACTATAGACTGTCTAATCCCAACAGTCGTGCATCCAGAATCAAAGAGTACTGAGACGGGATTACAATTCACACATCCCTTGTGTAGTGTTAAAGATCCTGGTCTGTCATGTGCAGACAAGGCTGAATTAGTCGGAAGAGGATGACCGCAACTCAAGGTAGTCACCGCTGCAGTTTGGAATAAAGTTGTGCACTCAGGGCACTGAGATGCTCGATTGAAATCGAAAGCAGAACAAGCAGTAGCATTAGAGACACTATTATTATTGTTACCCTGATTAACAGCATTCTGAGGCTCCTGTTTAGCAGAGTTGCATGGCGATGCGATCTATTATTTGAAGATCTACCACTGTATCGCGATCGATCATAACTATTATCTCTATTGGAACCATTGTTATTTCCTCTAATGGGACCATTATTATTGTCTCTATTAGGAATATTATTCTGATTTGAACCCCAGTTAGCATTGTTGCGATAACTATTCCCTCTTTGATCAAAATATCTATTAGATGAATTTTGTTGCCTTCGAGAAAAATTACTGTAAGATTGGTAATCCCTAGTGTAGTTATCCCTACCATAATTTCCAGAGTTGTTGGAACCAAAATGTTGAGGTCCATTAAATTGTCTCCAGTTTCTTGGAGTAGGAGAATTACTACGTGATGAACTCCCTTGGTACTGTATAAAATCACGATAATCTCCTTTACCAAAATTGCGATCAACACTTTGTGATCTACGGCGAAAATTAGAACCATATGGTAATGCCGAAGCCACGGGTAAACCTTCTCTGACTTGAGAGTGGCCAACAGTTACATTTGGGTGTGCAGTTACGTATTGGCGACAATATTGTTCCATATTGTTCAAGTTTGTAGGCTTTCGCTCATGTAGAGAGGAAAGAAAAGAAGTGTTAACTGACGACATGACTTTGTCACGAAGCAATAAGTTCATGAGGGCTTCATATGTGTGCTCAATCTTTGATATCTCAACCCAACGTGAGAACGTAAGACGAATATTTGCTATAAATTCAGAAAAATCTTTTCCAGTCTCCGGTAACAGAGATTTAAAGCGGAGACGGTAGCCGTCTTTATCAAGTTGGTATTTTTTAATTACAAAGCTCTGACAGTATCGTAAATATTCTTATCAGGGCCTTCCAACATACTTACAGCTGTCATAGCTTCACCTGAATGTAGTTCCATTAGTCGTGTACAGTATTGTCGTAAATTTTATTTGAGATAGGTCTCAGAAATAGTGGTCCCGTCCGAGTGTAGAATGATGGTGGAGGCTCAGTTATAGTAAGGGTTAAGAAATGTATAATTGATTCACAAGGGTGCTGAAAAGAGTAAGGACAGTCTCTGAAATCGGGTAATTTCTCCGATTTGCCTATCTTACGACAATTTCTTTATCTGTAGACTCCTATATCTCTCCTGGCTAAACTATTTTCGCCAGTTATTCAACACTCATGTACACACACCAGTTTGGTGCTACAAACACTCAGACGTGAATACAAACTACATATAACAGATATGAGTAATGGGTCGGCCAACACAGTTATTTATGTTTTATGGTGTTTATTATCATTTAAACCAAAATCACAACATTTAGCATGGTACAGTCAAAAGATCATAGTTACAGAAAAATACAAATAACCAGGTTGGGAAGGGGGGGGGGGGGGGGGGGGGGGGGGGGGGGTTGAAGAGTAGTATCCCAATAGGCCTTTCCCGCTTGTATAGACAAAAAAAAACCCAGGCCAAAGACAAGTGGTTATCAGAAAGAGATAATTTAACCCAAAAGATAGATTAATTTTTATTCTGATAGGGGAGTTTTACAATATTTGGTATGGGTTGTAGGAACAGAGTCCTAGTATTCTCCAAGTTATCCATTGACTAAGCAGATTAAGGAAGGGGAAATAAGAAAAGGTCAGCAACCCCACTTAAAGAGAACAATACAAGAAATACAGTATAAGGATATTTTATCAAGTAAAGAAAATGATACGTTTAGCTAATATATCTCATTCATTCATGCACGCTAGCGATGGCCATCACACCCATTCACACTTACCGATCGTTGAATCTGGCACTCCATAGAATAACACAAACAGGGAAGTAAATACTCAACAAATGTATGAGTCTTTTCCTTCGTTTTCCAGCCCCAGACTAGCGGGTTTGGCGTTTAGCAAATTTTTCCCGTAATCGATGGAAGATGAAGTATAGTGTTTTGTTTTGATTTTATCTAACGTTTCTATGGGATGGCACTGTCACAGGTATAGTTATGAGAAGGTAGTGGTCTCCTGGATTTCATCGCTGGTGGTGGGAAAACTTCTATAGCGTGATGACAAAGCTGATCAGTGAGTTATGTTTTCTTCGGGGTTTAAATCCAGTGGAAATAACAGGACTGTCAGAATATCTTCTTTTCCACAGTGGAGCAGTGAAAATATATATATATATATACATATATCGCTTCTGGCAATTGTTCTTCTCTAGTTATTTTACATAATTTAATGCTGTATGAGTTTTAAATGTTCTTGAGTTGCTTTCTCTCATGTAAATTTAGATAGCGAGACCGCACAGGGCCGCCACAAGAAGATTATATTTAAAGGTTCATAAAAATTCTGTATGGTAGAAGAACCGAGTCTGGAGGACTCTATAATTGCTGGGACGCAAAGGTATATGATCATCCTATGTGAAAAAATAGAAAAACATGTAATCATAAATCCCATACGAATCGTATTCTGACGCGCGATAAATTTACAGTTAAGACTATTTTAAACACTAGCGTATTCAGTTATATATATTTAAGAAAAACTCTCCGCGAGTCTAATGGTAATATATATATATATATATATATATATATATATATATATATATATATATATATATATATATATATATATATATATATATATATATATATATATATATATATATATATATATATATATATATATATATATATATATATATATATATATATATATATATATATATATATATATATATATATATATATATATATATATATATATATATATATATATATATTATATATATATATATATATATATATATATATATATATATATATATATATATATATATATATATATATATATATATATATATATATATATATATATATATATATATATATATATATATATATATATTTATATATATTTATATTTATATTTATATTTATATTTATATTTATATTTATATTTATATTTATATTTATATTTATATTTATATTTATATATATATTTATATATATATATATTTATTTATTTATTTATTTATTTATTTATTTATTTATTTATTTATATACACACACAGAACTAAACTGTATTAATTGGTTATAAATCCCTTAACGGCTTCAAAATTAATTTAAGCATCTGTTATATTGGGAAATAACGTATAGATATATCATTTAATTTACAACTGGAAACTTTTGAGATGCGTTTATTTAATAGATTTAAATTAACACAAAATCCAGTGAAATAAAATGAAAGAACTAGACCACTGATCACTTGAAACTTATACATTACCGCTGGCACAAACAGAATGAATTTAAGCCTCCAATATAGAAGATATCCGCGAGAAATCTTGTTCTATAAGCTAGTGCTTTTATTCAGACTCTCTGTGTCACAGACGAACTCAGCTGACCCTGATTCGTGGGATTCTATAGTACGACCCTTTGTAACGACCCCTTCGTATAGCACCAGAGCTCCCGAATAGTTTGGTAACTCTTCATCAAACGGGAATTTATTTTCACCTGGACTCATTGCTATGAAACCGTTCCACGCAGATGGCCAACACGTTGGCTGATTAATATGTGGACAGTTTATCTACCGGTCATTCTGGTCATCGCATTGATTTAAGGAAAAATTAAATCACGCCCACGGACATCGCCTGAGCAATGATATGAAGTTATTTTCATTAACTTGGGCAGTGGGGGCGTTGCCTACTTCAAACAGAGAGAGCGGAACAGGATCAAACAGACACGGAAGTGGTTTCAGGAACGTTGAGCGGAAAAGATCAAAGCAGTAGTAGTCCCGGAAACGAGACGCAAACTTTCCTGGCGGAATTTTCGCACCTCTATGTTAAGCGCTGAACCGATCGAAGATTAATCGGACGCAACGAAACCAGGGGACGGCACCTCTCTTTATTCTGTCGGTCAGATTCCCTAAAGTCTCCTGAGATAAAAAAACTGTCAACTTTCTCATGCCCCCCCACATCTTAAATTCCATTTTAAATATATACAGACCACGTAGGAAGCCATGCTATCATTCAGTTGCCAGAGATTTTAGATTCACTAGCTATCGTAGAAATTTTGCTAGATTTCCATCTGAATTGGTGGCTACCATTGGAGTGTTTCTTTTTTCTGTGCACGGTATAATATATTTGTTAAAGTGATCAGTGGTCTAGTGCTTTCATTTTATTTCACTGGATTGTGTTTATTTTAATCTATTTAATTAAACTCATCCCAATAGTTCCAGTGGTAAATTTAATGATATATCTATTATAACATTTCCAAAAAATAATAGATGTTTAAATGTTAAAGTACCTTTTAAAGTCGCGAAGGAATTTATAATTAATAAATTTAGTTAAGTCATATATATATATATATATATATATATATATATATATATATATATATATATATATATATATATATATATATATATATATATATATATATATATATATATATATATATATATATATATATATATATATATATATATAGATGTGTATTTTAACCATTAGACTCGTGACGTGTTTTCTGAAATATATAATTAATTACGCGAGTGTATATATAATAGCCTTAACGGTAAATTTATCGCGCGTTAAGAATATTATTTGATTTTTGAAGTATGATTATGTTGTCATGGGTTTTCTATCTTTTTCTCCAGAATGATCACCTTTGCGATCCCAGCATTATTAATAAATCATACAGAGAGTTTCAGACTCGGTTCTTAAAACTTCCAGATATATTGATGAAACATTTTAAAATTAATCTTGTGGCGGTCCGGTGCGGCCTAGCTATCATAATTACATGAAAGAAAGCCAACCCAAGAACATTTTAAACAACCCATCAAATTTAATTTCAATATGTGAGGTAAACTGGAAGATGAACAGTGCCAGTAGCGATAATTTTATTTACTGCTCTAAATGTGAGAGAATACCGATTTACCTGACTTTGACTGAGTCTAGTTTTTCCTCACTGGATTAAAAACTTTACCGGTCAGTTGCTATCATCACGCATTGAAGGAATTTTACCATCACCTTATTTTCACCCCGTGTCGAACTGTGTCAGTGCCATCCCATAGACTCCTTTTTACATAATAAAACACAAGAACTCTTAGACCTTCAAGTCCGGTGATAAGTAGGAATTTTTTCTATCAACTAACCTCACTACATCTGGGGCGGGACATCGAAGGACTAGACAGTTTCACATGTCAATAGTTTAATTATTGTGTACCTATTTCTATGGATTGTCTGATGCTGCAATCGGTAAGTGTGTGTGTATATGAGTGTGGATCCTCACAGCGTGTATGAAACACAGGAGATTTATTTTTGCAAAACCATTTGTTAACTTGCCTACCTTGTAATACAATTTTCTGTATACCCTGCATTGTTCCTTTAAGTGGGATAATTTGTTAACTCTGTTTCATTTCCCCCCCCCCCCTTTTTTTCTTTGCTTAGTAAAGGGAAGACACAATTGGGATAACAGTATTTTTGTCTCCACCATACCTAATATTGTAACACCTCTTTCAGAGTAATTAACTTCACTGTTAGGTTACATTACCTACGTTCCTGATAACTATCTATCTTGGGACTGGGTTTACCTTTGTCTAATAAGCGGGAAGGGTTTAGTCGATACCAATCTTCTTTACCCCCTCCTCACCTTGTTAATTGTATTTTTCGGTACTTATGATACTTTTTATGTAACACCTGTTGGATGTTGTGATTGAGTTTACTGCTAATAAACAGCATAAACATATATAGTACTGTGTTGGACAACCAAGGAACAAATCCCTCATATTTGTTTAAGATAGTTGTATCCACGTCGTCTGTGTGTCTGAAGCACCAATTCGGTGTGAGCGCAGATGTGTGTCTGGAAAACTGGCAAATAATTGTTTGACCAGGAGAGTGGAAGAGAAGATTGAAAGAAACGATTTGTCGTAAATAAGTCTGTCTTTACTCTCCTCCAGCACTCTGTTGAGAATCAACTATTTACTCGCTAACCATTCCTATCACTGAGCCTTTCACCATCATTCTACACTCTAAACCGGACTACTATTTCTAAGACTCTTTCTCTCAAAATAAATTTACGACACTCTGGCGCAAATGATAAACTGCATTCTTCAGGGGTCTCAATATATAATTAAAGAATTGAAGGATCAAAGGGACACGCGAAATGTCACAACTTATTTGATATCAGGGAAATATTCTGTTTCTGCGCCGCCATCCCAGCTTCCATTACCCAACCATCTCCCGCTAGACTTTCCCCGTTCGTCTCGGTCTGCGAGCGATTTCAGCGCTTTTCTCTGTTTCGCACTGAGGTGATAAACGAAGGCGTGAAACTGCTTCGTTCGTTCTGGGGACCACCACTGTCTTTGAGGATACCGCTCTCCCGATAAGTTTTGGCAACTCCTACTAGGCGGGGTGACAGGAATGTGTATAGAAATGCTTGATTATAATCGCTTTAGAGATAGGCAGTAGGCGTGGTTTAACCTCCCTAAAGGCAAAGCGATGTCCTGGATGCACGAATGATAACTGTCTACATATTAATTAGCCCAAGTTGTAGAATCCCACGTTGCTATTGTGCATGCTAATGAGCCCGCGTGGAATCCACGTTAGACTATTGTGTTACACACAAATCCAGGGGCTGCGATGCTATTCGAGGCTACTATCCTTTATCATCCATCGATTCAGGGACTTCAATTTTCATACTCTACGTCACAAGTATTCCGACTTATCTATTTTGTGAGACTCACATGTGAGTTCAAATCTATTCAGTTAGAATAAGACGTCATCGGAGATAAGCCTAAAAGGAGGGAATCTGATCTTATAAAAACTAGAATTGGTCCTATGTGAAGTTGTCTGAGTGTCCGTAGCGTTGTACGTATTATTTTCATTCATTACTTTCATTTTCTCAAGTTCCATAGCGAACAACTTTTCCTCGTGAAGTCTACGGTTTTCTTCAGCTTCCGTTTGAAGTTTATATCTTTCAGTTTCCATTTGAAGTTTTTTCTCTTCAGCTTCCATTTGAAGTTTATATTTTTCCATTTGCAGTTTTTTATCTTCAGTTTCCTGTACTTTTGCATACTCAACAAGTGCAAATTGTTTCAATTCCTCAGTCTGCATACCAAGCGCCTTCCCTTGCTTGATGAAATAGTCTAAACAAGACATTATGCCAAATTTTATAAGTAGTTAACTTATGTAGGATATTTTGTAAGAAACTAACTGTATCCTTACTTAGTGGGTGGCAAGTCCTTATTAATAGAACTTGTATACAAATATAGCATATGATTATAACTCAATCATTAAGTGTATAACATTAAGATAAGAAATACATGATGAAGGTACGGACAATGACAAAAATCAAGACGAAATACCCAAGACAAATGATAACGTTTGCAGAATGAAATAAACAAGAAAGCAGAACTAAAGAAAAAATATTGCAAAGAATGCAATGACACTGCGAAAGGAGTGACCAGACAAGCAACAGCACAGTGTGTAAACAAAAAATTTGTATAGAAATAAATAATAGAAAGATTGAGAATGACAACTACAAACAAATTAATCAAGAAACTACGGCACAGAGAAAAAATAGCACAATAACGACAATAAAACAGTTCGTCACACCTAAACAATGGTGTCACAGATTACCAAACACAGTGGACTGAAAATACTTCAGCAAAAATTCGCTGGAATTTCCACTGCGGGAAATCCGCAAAATGTGTCCCTAAAGAACGCTTACGTGGGCCCTGGATGAACTAGGATGTTTCCTATCGTAAGTCTCTTCCCAACCAAACCCGCATAAACAGGGAACATAGAACATAGAACACTAAATAGAATAAATAGTCCACGTTATAAAGGAAGGCTCGATAACATATAACAGTGGCACAGTGCACGTACAAAAAACCACTTATCTTCAATAAAGAATTCCCGGCCTTCGCGACAACGACAACGATGGGCCTCGGGTATCACACGGTTCGTTGCAGTCCAACGTTCATAAGTACTGGAACTCCTCTAATTGAAACTTAGACACAAAAACTCGCACTGGCAACACTGTGTATCTTGACTTGACATCACAAAAAATTCTGTTAGTTGATATCCTTCTGGGGAATGCTGTTAAACTTCAGTTCTTGTATCATACCCCATTTCACTGGCGACACCACTTCTGTTACTGTATGTTTCAGGGCTGTCACTTCTGAATGAGTATGTGTGGGGGGGTTGTAATAGATAGTGCTATTGTGTGGCACAGCTGACAAAGTTGTACAGTAAATATCCAGAAATTGGTTGTATACACAGCAACTCTCATTACAGTAAATATCCATAAATTGGTTGCATACACAGCAACTCTCAGTACAGTAAATATCCATAAATTGGTTGCATACACAGCAACTCTCAGTACAGTAAATATCCATAAATTGGTTGCATACACAGCAACTCTCAGTACATTAAATATCCATAAATTGGTTACATTAATAGCAATTCCTTATAAATGATGATGGCCGGTATAATCCATGGCCTTAAGAATCAAATATCTAAACTCTTCCTTTCAAAAACACTATGGTCACACTCCGAGACTATAACAACTGTCTCGAAGATCTGCCAAAAAACCTAATGCCCGAGATCACAGACTCTCAGTACAACTCAGTAAAAGTCGCTCATGCGCAAACTAACTGCTTGACATGTGAGCTCAACTCATCCGTCTCTTCCCCCTACTACTAAGAACATTAGAACAGTTTCTTTCTTTAAAAAAAAAAAAAAAAACTAACACAGACTCAATTGAGCTATGTTCCAAAAATACAGTTCACAAAGCACCCAAATAAAAAATCTATCTCATGACTTTAAACGTGCTTACTAGCAAGATCAGCCCCGTACATAATAATCCCTAACACTTAACTCCCACTCAGAAATATGACTTAACACCCAGTAACCATAGTTTTTCACGTTTTGTGTGTCTTGTAGTCACATATTTGTGTGTGTGTGTGTGTGAGTAGTTAAACGTATCGTATGTTACATGAATGGAGAGTAGGATTGTCTTATTATAAAGTACAGTCGTAAAGATAGGCTGGATTAGAGTTTCTTCTCAATACTTACTTACTTACTTACTTAGTCGTTCCCCTTCTACCGTGAGGTGTAGAGGTTTGGAAGAGAAAGCGCCAGACTATCCTATCGGCTGTCTTCCTCCTGGCCTGGTTCCATTCTAGTCCTCGGTCCTTCAAAGATTGTCTAATGTTGTCCTCCCAGCGGACTCTGGGTCGTCCTGGGGGTCTGGATCCTTGGCTCTTTGTTTCCCATGCTTGTCGTGGTAGCCGATCTTCTCCCATTCTGCAGACATGGCCAAACCATCTTAGTTGGGACTGGTCTACTTGGGTCTGCAGGGGGTGGGATTTCAGGCCTTGACGTATCGTCTGGTTGCGTACTATGTCTCTTCTTGTTACTTCAACCACCTTCCTCAGATACCTCATTTCTGAGGTTTGGATCTGGCTTTTGTGGGTTGTAGTCATTGCCCATGACTCGCATCCATATATCAAGACTGGGACATAGGTGGAGCGGTATACAGCCATCTTCGTTTTCTTACCAACCTCTCTCTCTTGCTGAGGAATCCTCGATTTATGGCCTGAAAAAGTCTCCCAGCTGCTGCTTTTCGAGTGGCCAACTCTTCTTTGATGCCTCCCTTTCGGTCAATAATAGCTCTCAATCCAGAGACTAATTCTACCCTTAAACTATTCACTCGTGAAATCTATTTTCTTATACCTTTGACCTCACTTATTTACCATTATCATCTCTACTCAGAAGGAACCAAATATCTCTCTAAAATATCTTTACAAAATCTACGACAACAGATAAGAACAAGACATAGAAACATTTAAGGGAATTTACTAATATTTATCCACACATGCAGACACCCACATACGGGCATGTAATTAAAGAATGTACTATAGTCCGTTCGGAAATTCGTGCCCACAGAAAGCGTCAATTTTCTACAAAACTATTTGTTGTATGAACATGAATTTTTGCATGCAGTCTTAGATTTTCCATGCTGTTATTAATATATTTTTTGCCCTTACAAAACTCATGTCATGTTCGAAATTTCTTCTTTACGTTATATAAAAAACTCTTACCGTTGTCTGAGGTAATTTTTCTTAGTTTTACAGGAAAGTTACAAGATCCTTTCAAAAATTTTTTTTTTGGTTTGAATTAGTGTAGTGACTACATGTCCGCACGAGTGCGCACCTATTGTACACAGTCGCGAGTAACTAATTCAAACCAAAAAAAAAATATTTTTGAACGGATCTTGTAACTTTCCTGTAAAACTACTAAAAATTAACCCAGACAACATTAAGAGTTTTTTATATAACGTAAAGAAGAAAATTCGAACATGACATGAGTTTTGTAAGGGCAAAAAATATATCAATAACTGCATGGAAAATCTAAGACTGCTGTTGCAAGTGGATTTTATGGAAGGGGAAGTAATCTTTAGAATGTTTTGGATAAATTAAATTTCGAGTTGCAACGCTTGATTAAGCGGATACTTGTTTGACTTTAGGATAGTATTATCTTTTCCTATTTTTCGAGTGACAGAGTACAGATAAGCGTGTGAACGCTGTTTAATCTCAAATGTTGAGATGTATTTATTCTGTACTGTTTTGAGCCATGTGAATAGCTCGCAGCTAGTATGCATGTATTATTGAGAGCGGTGTTCAAAACAGCCGAGTCTCGTGACGGGGTTTTTTGGCGGGACTAGTGTGTGTGATTTGAGAGTTGTGTTTTGGGCGTGGACCGTGTAGGTCGAGTCCCAGTGGTTTTGTGGATAGTGTATGCCTACGTAGTGCTTAAGAAAATGTCGACTTATAGATTTCGCTGTGTGTACAGCCTATTTGATAAACTGCAGTGAAGATTTATTAGGCCTTATGAAGATTATTATAGCTGCCGGGTGAGCAGGCTTTATTGTGTAATGGAGTATTGTTTAGGCCATATGAAGATTATTATAGCTGCCGGGTGAGCAGGCTTTATTGTGTAATGGAGTATTCTTTAGGCCATATGAAGATTATTATAGCTGCCGGGTGAGCAGGCTTTATTGTGTAATGGAGTATTGTTTAAGCCATAGGAAGATTATTATAGCTGCCGGGTGAGCAGGCTTTATTGTGTAATGAAGATTTGTGTAGGCCATATGAAGATTATTATAGCTGCCGGGTGAGCAGGCTTTATTGTGTAATGGAGTATTGTTTAGGCCATATGAAGATTATTATAGCTGCCGGGTGAGCAGGCTTTATTGTGTAATGGAGTACTGTTTAGGCCATATGAAGATTATTATAGCTGCCGGGTGAGCAGGCTTTATTGTGTAATGGAGTACTGTTTAGGCCATATGAAGATTATTATAGCTGCCGGGTGACCAGGCTTTATTGAGTAATGGAGTATTGTTTAGGCCTTATGAAGATTATTATAGTTGCCGTGTGAGCAGGCTTTGTTGAGTAGTGTGGAGATTTATGAAGCTGTGATGAAGCGATTATAAGACCAGGATGTGGACAGGCCGTATTAGGTATTGATGCAGTGTGGAAATTATATACTATGATTCGATGTACCTGTATTCGTCTATGTCTACGTGATGATGTGCTGTGAGTTAATAAACAATAATTAAATATCACCGGTCGTTCCATACTCGATGACTCCCGTGTGCTCACCTGTTGTGTGAACGACTTTGCCAGCACACAATCACACTCACTTTACCTATACCAAACACGACTATTATCATTTGGTGGTTTACAGTCAAGTTGGAACCAATACAGAAGAGGTTACTGCTAAATAAAAGTGCGGTTACATTGGTGGTTTTCAGTTAACAGGATCTGACATCTACGACTATTCGCGTCGATAGCCTAAGTGGCGTAGTTTTCGTATCATTTGATATCATTTAAGATGTGCCTGTGTGGCGTGTGCGATTAAGAAATTGTTACCTCTACAGTGGTATGTACTTGAAACAAGAGGGTAAAGTGAATCTACTGTACTTCGGAACTTTGACCTAGTTATTATCTGCCTGGGTGGCGCATTTGAGAAACCACGCATGTGGTAGTATGCAACTTTACCCCAGTAGCAATTGACGTCCTATTTCATGCCTATAGACTACAGCAACGTCTGCAGTGGTCAAGGAAGTTCAATTAGACTTGGACAGTATTTGTACTAGCATTTGTATGGGTTGTGACGGATTCCTGCAATATTCGGGTTACATGTGCCAGTTATCACCATCACAAGTTCAAGATGTTATGATACACGGAGTTGCCGGGTACATTTCAGACTAAAGAAGAGTCAAGAGTTGCGGTATGTGCTGTATTATGGTTCCTGTCAACTTGTGCATGGTTAAGCACATATCATATTGACGAAATTACCTGAAGAGAAACGAATCAAGTTCCAGTGCTTTCCCGCAGTGGAGGTTTTAGCAGTCTATGTGATATCCAGTGTCGTGGCGGAAAGGAACGGGATTGTTGACAGATAAGTGATTTTTTCTTGTGTAAATTGTGTCACTTCATGCATGTCATTGGGCCTCCTTAATTGCTCATTCTGTTGTTATTGTTGTTTATGTCTAATTTGACATATGATTAAGATTTTATGCATAGGTGTTAATGGCTGTTGACATATGTCGATTTTCCTGATAATGATGTGACTTGATAAAGGTGCTATAAAAAGGAATTGGTGATACAGAATTGAGGAATAAGCTCATATCTTGACATACAGTTAACTTTGTGAGTTGGAATGGTAATTGTCCAACCTTTTGTGACAGTAATTTGTCATAACTATAAGTGATTACTATATATATTTGATTAAGTAAGTGAATCACTATGGATGATGATGATATAGATCCTGAGGATATGAGGCCTGTATTGGCTTATTTGTTGGAAGAAGGTAGAGATTTTCAAGAATTAAAAGGCCCAGAGCTTGAGGAACATGTGATAGACAAATTTTTGGTCAATGCGGCAAAAGCCCTAAAATATTTTGCTGAGAAGAATTTTCACTCTCATCCTCATCTAAGCATGGCTAAAGATGTAGCGCAGTTACTGGTTATGGATCTTCGATTGTTTTCGTACCACTATATGGGTGTTGAACGCAATCAGATAATGAAGAGTATACGTAAGATAGTGCGCAACGACATGGCTGATGATCAGAAAAAGGAGTTAGAAGATGAGGAGCAAATAAGAAGGAACAAACGGAGTGCCCTACAGGAAAGGGACAGTTGTGTAAAGAGTACTGCTGAAATGAATATGCTACATGAAACAGTGTCCAGACTAACAAGTGATTTAGATAAATCAAATTTTGAACTTGCTGGTGTGCAGGCAAGTTTGGATTTAGCATTGTTGAAGATAAAGCAATTGGAAGTCCAGATGAAAGATAAGCAAATTGAGGTAGAAAATATTACACAGGACGTTTAACAAAATAAACAGATTTGTGAGAAATTGAAAGTTGAGTCCGATAAACGTGATAGGGCTTATACAGAGTCACTTCTTGATTTAATGGATGATATTGCGAATCTTGGTCTCCAACAGGAAGAAAAGAATGCGATGATTCCTGAAAAGATTGATGAGCTTGATAATAGCAATGATTATATTAAGATTCAGTCACTACAACTAGAGTTGACTCAGTTGAGAGCAAATAAAGAACAGTGCGAGAAAGAGACATTAGTGGAGTTGACGGCTGAGAAAGAGAAGGTCGCTAAGATTGAAAATTTACTAGCAGAGGAAAGCTGCAAAGTTTTAAGAGTTGAGAGTTTAAACAAGAAATTAGGTGAAGAGATCTCACATAGAGATGTGGAGATTGCACAGGCAAGAAAACGAGTAGATGGCCTGCTTGACATCGTCTTGAATAACAATATGTGGTCTTCTGTCAATGTTGACAGTGATAGACAGAAAGTTGCGAAAAGTCAGCCCCATACACTTTTTGCTCAGAGAGATGCCATACATAGTAAATATAGATCTTTTCGTGGGAAATATAACTTTCCAAGTTCTAATATCACTGATAGTACCAGTAATAATTCTTGGCGTCAGAACAACAAAGATTCTAGTGTAACAACCAGTTATGTTAATCAGGAAAAGAAAGGTGATATATTTCAGGACAAGACTCTTAAGAGCAAACATTTGTCTACTACTGGAAATACTCAGAAATTAATAGCGGGTGTTGAGACTATTACTGCTTGTCTCAGGGATGAAACCCATATGCGGAACAATAGAGATACTATTGTTTCTGGCAGTTGTCAAACTCAGCACAGTCAGTTTGAAACAATCGGTAAATATATTCCCATAGGGGAAAAGAAAAACAGTTCTAGTAAGAGAGATAACGCCAAGAATAAACAGTACCAAGGGAGATCAGTAAATAATAATTTTCCTTCTCCAAGAAACAGTAAGCAATTTAACAAATCTCAAAGTTACGATTGTAAGAGTGTTGGAAAGTATAATAGAGATAATGGCTTTTCAAATGTTGCTTTACATCACCAGAGTAATGTTCCTCAACAAAAGACTAAAGTCATTATTTGTAAACAAGGCAACGGTAATAATAATTATTTTGATCATAGAACAAATAATAAGCGCAATTGTGCTAATTTTGTTCAACATGAGCCCAGAGTCGTTTATAATCAAGGTAAACAGAGTAAAAATAACAGTGGATGCTTGAATACTATTGCTTGCTCTACTTGTTGTTGTGAATGTGAGACTTTGTTTCAGCGTACGGCAGCGGCTACATTCAAGGTCGGTCATGTTGTCCCCAAGTATTCTGTGATATCTACATGTGATAGGAAGAGCTGATGACATCGTGAAGAGACCGGTGCTTTACACAAGTCGGTGCTGGGTAATTGTCAATTTGATTTCTACGTTTTTTCTTCATTAAATTTCACTATTGAGTAAAATGGAAATTTTCATTTGTATTTGTTGACAGAAGCTACTTTGCGATAAGAGTCAAGGCTTCTGTGACATATTGACGGTCAGATATGTAGGTCAACTTTACGCTCGGGTGGTCAACCGAAACCTGTCAGCGTCTAACTAGAATCTGAGGTGTTACTTACTGAAGGTCAAGCATGTTTACAAGAGAGTGGGAAATTTTGCGTCTGAATTTTTTTTTTTAGATAGTAAATATTTTTTGTATTCTATATTAGTACATGACATGTTGTTGTTTTGAAATAACATATAATTTTGTTGTATGATTGTTTCTATGCATCATTTGATTGCCATAGTTTTTTTTTTTAATTGTTATTTATATGTCTGTATTTTGATGATGTATTAATACATTTTTATGCTATTTATATATTATTGTGTTGATAATGTGTAGTATGTAATTATTATCCTTTATACTACTCTGTTCAACTTAGAATTTTTGCAACTGTGTTGTTTAGGATAGTTTTTGTACATGATGAGATTGCCAGCCCTAAGCACAAACTCATTTATTGTTTTGATGTAATGGTTACTTTTAGATAGTCCTGAGTGTTCTTTATTCACTTAATTTAAATTTTTCTCATGTTTTGATGTCATGGTTAATTAATATATAGAACATACAGAGAAGATGTGAATTATCTGTGATGTTGTGAAATGTAATTTTGAAAATAGCTGGCATGTATCATAAATGATCTTGTATTTGGATTTGTCAACATATTGTGAAACTTTGATTTTTCCAGAACTTGATTTCTTGCCAGTCAGGCATGCAGACTATTTTCTTAGCAGATTATTTAAAAAAAAAAAAAAAAAAAACTTATTTTTTTTGTAGATATTTTTATAGAACCTTTTGCATATTTCATATTAGCAACAAAGTGTAGATTTATTTATAATGTATATCTTATCGATTTGAGTAAGAGATAAAGTTATAGCTAAATAGCATTGTACTGAGCTGAACGTAATTGTCAGCAGAAAGAACTTAAAGGATAAATTAAATTTACATGTGTTGATTTAAAGGTTTCTTCGAGATAGGATTTTTGTTTTATATTTTATTCATTTTGTTAAAAGTTGATTTCATTATTAGTTTTTTTTTTTGTAGTTTTGAATTATTCAAAAATTGAATACTGTTTTATGTAACTTTTCGTTAGAAAATATGTTTGTATGGTACTTTTGAAAAATATGATTTTTTTTTTTTTTGGCATTGTAATTTTTTGTGTGTGTGCCCAGCATTTGACAGTGCGATAACATTGATATGTAGTGTGATTAGTTCTTGTAAAAAGTTGTTTTTTGTTATGATGTATTTTTTATTTTAGCTCTTGATTGTGCGTTGGTCGTATTAGTTATAGCAATGCTATTACTTGTTTGTTCGATGCCTATAATTTATTTATTTTTAGTTATGTATAACTCTTGTAACTTGGTTAAATTACTTATTAGGTTTTGTTTAGTTATAAATTATTTTTTGGTGGTGTTAGTATAGATATACTTTGATATTTTGTGTTGTGCCTTTCGATCATGTTTATATATTTATTTATGAATAGGTTATCTGATCAAAACAGTTATTAGTATGTACTGTTATTGACTTTCTCTGCGTTCGTGCTTTTGCTTTCCATCTGTCTTTGGTGACTATTCTTCATTTCATTCTTTTTTCTGTTGTCTTTACGGTATGGATTTCATATCTTGTTTATACTTTCGTACCTCATCTTTGTTTTTGTTGATTCTACTTGTATACTTTGTCTTCTTTCAACATTTATATTTCCATTCTTTGTATTGTTGGAATGGTTATATGACTTGATATGATATATCTACTTATGATAGTTGTATTTATTTTACATGTAATTGTCCAACTTAATTATGAGTATATGGTATTGTTGAGTTTTTACTTTCCTTTTTTACAGATCATTCTTCTTTTGATTGATCTTGTGTTTTCTCTTTCGATCGGTTGTTTTAGGTTTTGTTTGTACTAAATATACGTAACTTAATTTTGGAACTGATCATATTTGTATATTTAACTAATTACTTTTATACTTAGCTGATTATGCTGTACTCTTTAATTGCCACTTTACACTTTAATGCTAATATTTGTTGTAGATATAATTTGATTTAAAATAAGATGATTTTTGTAAGCGTATGTTAGAGCTTCATTTTCTTCTAATTTTTTTGTTTTTGGGGGTTAATTTTTTTCAAAAAAAATGATAGAAACATCTTTTTCCCGGAGGGGGTGGTAACTGTTGCAAGTGGATTTTATGGAAGGGGAAGTAATCTTTAGAATGTTTTGGACAAATTAAATTTCGAGTTGCAACGCTTGATTAAGCGGATACTTGTTTGACTTTAGGATAGAATTATCTTTTCCTATTTTTCGAGTGACAGAGTACAGATAAGCGTGTGAACGCTGTTTAATCTCAAATGTTGAGATGTATTTATTCTGTACTGTTTTGAGCCATGTGAATAGCTCGCAGCTAGTATGCATGTATTATTGAGAGCGGTGTTCAAAACAGCCGAGTCTCGTGACGGGGTTTTTTGGCGGGATTAGTGTGTGTGATTTGAGAGTTGTGTTTTGGGCGTGGACCGTGTAGGTCGAGTCCCAGTGGTTTTTTGGATAGTGTATGCCTACGTAGTGCTTAAGAAAATGTCGACTTATAGATTTCGCTGTGTGTACAGCCTATTTGATAAACTGCAGTGAAGATTTATTAGGCCTTATGAAGATTATTATAGCTGCCGGGTGAGCAGGCTTTATTGTGTAATGGAGTATTGTTTAGGCCATATGAAGATTATTATAGCTGCCGGGTGAGCAGGCTTTATTGTGTAATGGAGTATTGTTTAGGCCATATGAAGATTATTATAGCTGCCGGGTGAGCAGGCTTTATTGTGTAATGGAGTATTGTTTAGGCCATATGAAGATTATTATAGCTGCCGGGTGAGCAGGCTTTATTGAGTAATGGAGTACTGTTTAGGCCATATGAAGATTATTATAGCTGCCGTGTGAGCAGGCTTTATTGTGTAATGGAGTACTGTTTAGGCCATATGAAGATTATTATAGCTGCCGGGTGAGCAGGCTTTATTGTGTAATGGAGTATTGTTTAGGCCATAGGAAGATTATTATAGCTGCCGGGTGAGCAGGCTTTATTGTGTAATGAAGATTTGTGTAGGCCATATGAAGATTATTATAGCTGCCGGGTGAGCAGGCTTTATTGTGTAATGGAGTATTGTTTAGGCCATATAAAGATTATTATAGATGCCGGGTGAGCAGGCTTTATTGAGTAATGGAGTACTGTTTAGGCCATATGAAGATTATTATAGCTGCCGGGTGAGCAGGCTTTATTGTGTAATGGAGTACTGTTTAGGCCAATGAAGATTATTATAGCTGCCGGGTGAGCAGGCTTTATTGTGTAATGGAGTATTGTTTAGGCCATAGGAAGATTATTATAGCTGCCGGGTGAGCAGGCTTTATTGTGTAATGAAGATTTGTGTAGGCCATATGAAGATTATTATAGCTGCCGGGTGAGCAGGCTTTATTGTGTAATGGAGTATTGTTTAGGCCATATAAAGATTATTATAGATGCCGGGTGAGCAGGCTTTATTGAGTAATGGAGTATTGTTTAGGCCTTATGAAGATTATTATAGCTGCCGTGTGAGCAGGCTTTGTTAAGTAGTGTGGAGATTTATGAAGCTGTGATGAAGCGATTATAAGGCCAGGATGTGGACAGGCCGTATTAGGTATTGATGCAGTGTGGAAATTATATACTATGATTCGATGTACCTGTATTCGTCTATGTCTACGTGATGATGTGCTGTGAGTTAATAAACAGTAATTAAATATCACCAGTCGTTCCATACTCGATGACTCCCGTGTGCTCACCTGTTGTGTGAACGACTTTGCCAGCACACAATCACACTCATTTTACCTATACCAAACACGACTATTATCAACTGCATGCAAAAATTTATGTCCATACAAGAAACAGTTTTGGAGAAAATTGACGCTTTCTGTGGGCACGAATTTCCGAACGGACTATATAGTATTTCTGAAACTCTCAGAAACTAGTTCAAGAGAGAAAACAAATCCACATCTTAAAATTACCAGATGTGGGCATCTGGTAGAACAATAACTTCAGATATAATTATGAATGCCTGCATCACTGACACGTTTATTGTTATCATAATGACAGCTTGCAACCTATGAAACGTTCGCATCAGCTTTTCATGAGAATACGGAGCGCATTGCACCGCGAAAGCTAAACTTAAGACATATTAAAAGAACGCACATATCTTTCAAGCTTTTCGTGGGGCATTGTTTAGCACACTAGAAAAATTAGCTCCAGCTTTTCTGGAAAAATATGAAATCGGCACGCATTGTACAGTGCTGTGAGTGAACGTTATCTAGAGTACCCATTATTATAACCAAAAGTAGAGGCCAATAAAATATTCAATTCTTATTTCACACATCTCTTCGTAAGTAACCCATCAAGAATTGATGGAGAAGTTTAATAATGTAGTGTAATAAAAGAGCTAATCAATACCAGTCCATGTCTTTTTAACCTATCATAATCTGTTAAAACTAAAGACAGAGGCCTGAATTTAAAAAGAAAACAAATTCATGAAACTTTGAGATGTTGGCTTTAAGTCTTCTTTCGTCATTGTTTTGACGGGTATGCATGCTCATTGATACAGAAAATAAATGTCCCGGATATTTCCGCATTAGTGTTGTAGTAACACATTAATGTTGTAGTATTGTTTTAAGTAGCTTACTTAAAAACAAAAAAATTGAATCCTGACAATTATTAATTGTCTAAATGGGAGCCGCGCTAGCGTAGTGGTTACAACACCGCTCTGGCGACCGGGTGATACAGGATCAAACCCGGGCGACGGCATTTGAGGATTTTTCGTCGACCGGGATTTCGACTGGATTAACTCGAGACCTGGCGAGAACATTTGAAGGAGTGTCGTCGATCAGGGACTGGCGGCTCCTGAGCCGACCCAGCTGCAATGGGTACCTCCGAAATCGGCGAGTATTTGCCTGAATGGCGAGGGACACCTGTCTCTGTACAAGAAATAAAGGGATACTCACGTAAAATCAATGTCAGGTTAGACATAAAAATAATAACCTGAGATTTCGCCTCGAGTATTAGCGGGCGTACGGAAAAAAAAAAAATTGTCTAAATATTTCCGCATTGTTCTTTAAGTCACACATTGCTAAAGAACACAACAAACAAACAAACAAACTTAGTCACCGTTATACTTGAAAATTAACTGTGGGGAATTCATCTTCCGCTCTTTTATTGTAGTCAAGTGCTATTAAAACATATTTTTGTCTTATAGTTAATCCGAAACAAAATATCTAATATTGTAATTAAAATAATACATAAATTCTCTTTTATTTAATGTTAGTTTTATACTTGAAAATTAACTGTCAGATTGTGAATTATTCTAACTTATATAATATCTCGTTCCCTTGAAAGAGTTCAGCTGTGTGCCATATTAGAGTAATTACGGTTCATTTATGTAATCTGTTGAAAGTAACTACTTAACGTGATTTTGTACGGCAGCTTATCTTCTCAGTTGTGTATACGTAATTCTAGCCACACTGACCAGTATCTTTCTCACGCGATCAAAACCCTCAATTATTCTCATTCTTCTCGCAGCAGATCGTTGCTACGAAGTTACTAAGGACGCCACACGTGCAGAAACATAACAGGATTTCCGTCGGTGTCCAGTGACATCTTTGATTGTACCGGAAGTTGCCTGTGTAAATAGACGAGCAGATTGTTGTTGTGCAGAGTTGCTAGGACACAACGGTCTGACAAGCGAATCTAGAGGCTTGAGCTGAATCAGAAATGGCGCTAGATGCTAGGAAGGACATGTCACAGTTTCGAGCCATTGTTCTTATCGCTGTGAACGACAGCGAGCCTGCAGAGTTTGCTTTTAACTGTGAGTATATTTTTGTATTTCCTTTTCAGGTTAAGGTAAGGGTTTTTGATCTGACAGACAATATTGATGACCGGCAGAAAGGCGGAGAGAGACGCGAAAAGAGAGAGAGAGAAAGAGAGAGAAAGAGAGAGAGAGATAGAGAGAGAAACAAGCAAAACTGAGATATGCACCTTAAAGGTACAAAGATAGAGAGATAGGAAACTGCCAAAAGACAGACAGGTAGACAAGATGGACAGAGTTAACAGCAGGGAGAAAGAAAGGGTTGAGATGAGAGAGAAACGGGTGGAGTGAGAGATAAAGGGTTGGATGAGAGACGAGTTGGGTTGAGCCTGTATTGCTGTACCATTTTATTTACTCTCTAAATATATTTGATGCAGGATATAATTCACTCAATTTTTCAGATGTTGTCGTTTCTCATTCTGTCTATCCTGGTAACATTAATGGCTGTTCTTAAGCATTTAATCAAACACGACGTGATTTTCCTGAACTTTAGTCTGATCAAGGACCATGTTTTACGCTGATAGCAAAGAGTTGGTAAGAATATACTATTGGTCAACCGTCGTTAAGTTTCCATACTGATATTTTGGATGCTTGAGTATTGGTATGTGACTGTACTGGCTTTTCTACACAATGTGTCACTTTCTCTATCACGTCTTCAATTGTCTGTATACTCCTAAATATTTAAACTGGGACCTGTTTGAGCTTAGCGTTTTTGACATGAATATTAGATGGGCCTGACGATCTACTAATCTTCATAGCTTAATGTCTTGGATGTGATGATCTTCATGTTGTATGTTCCGGAAGTTGAGTTAAGCGCATGTGTATGGTTTTGCCATTTGTTTTCATCTTCGGAGATTAGGGTTTGGTCGTGTGCAAAAAGTAACTCGTTCAACGAGTAATATTCTTCGTTTTCTGTGTTTGCTTCGTTATGCACAAATTCATTTGCGTTAATACGGCTGATGTCCTGGATAAAATGTAAAAATTATGAAACCTACCCACCACAAAAATATTTATAGAATGTGTGATTCCTGTATACATACATTGGGATTTTCGCTGGGGCTATAGAGTTCGTGCACTGTGCTGAGACCTTCCTTGTGTGATCTAAGGGAGGAGATCGGAGTACTGATGGAGTTGTCCGTGTGCAATGATGATTGTCCTTAAAACCAAAACCAAACTAATGAATGCATGTTGAATAATATGAGCGGTTACCTACATCCTTCATTCACTTGTTTCTATGTGACGGTATTGCTTCCCCTGCTTTGCAGTAGTGGTCCATCAATGGCCAAAACTCAAGAGTATCTAAAGTGGGTCGTCAAAGGTGTCTACCTTCGCACAAGATTACTCTTGGCAGAGATGTGGATAGAAGGGTAATGACGCTTCTATCCCAAAGGGAGTATTCACAAGATATTCAGACAAGCGAAAACAATGCTGCATTGGCTGAGCACGTTAATTCTATGATCTGCCGAAAACATTTGAGAAGGATTAAGCAATTATTAGTTTCAGCTCGTTAAGCCCTCACCTCTGATTTGCTAAGTGGAATTCTTATTATTCTGCTATAGCTCTGTCTATAGTGTGTTTAGTAAATTGACTGAGACAAACATGCAGTACATTTAAAATGATTGAATCGAAGTTAAATTTACAAATAACAGATTTAATCATCATTTAGTTTTTACAGTTTTAAAAAAAAATGTAATAGTCTTTAACAGAAAAGGTTCATCATTGAAGGATAGTAGGTTTTATGAAAAAGTTCACTTTGGCAGCTTATATGTTTCACTTAACTGCCAATAGTAGTTTCTGCTCCCGCTGATGGGTTCTGTGCAGATAGGCCACTGGAGTTTTCCCGTCTCTGGTCACGATTACAGGTGCAGCACGTACCAAGTACAACTTACTTACTACTTACTTAGTCGTTCCCCTTCTACCGTGAGGTGTAGAGGTTTGGAAGAGAGAGCGCCAGACCATTCTATCAGCTGTCTTCTTCCTGGCCTGGTTCCATTCTAGTCCTCGGTCCTTCAAAGATTGTCTAATGTTGTCCTCCCAGCGGACTCTGGGTCGTCCTGGGGGTCTGGATCCCTGGCTCTTTGTTTCCCATGCTTGTCGTGGTAGCCGATCTTCTCCCATTCTGCAGACATGGCCAAACCATCTTAGTTGGGACTGTTCTATTTGGGTCTGCAGCGGATGGGATTTTAGGCCTTGACGGATCGTCTGGTTGCGGACCATGTCTCTTCTTGTTACTTCAACCACTTTCCTCAGATACCTCATTTCTGAGGTTTGGATCTGGCTTTTGTGGGTTGTAGTCATTGCCCACGACTCGCATCCATATGTCAAGACTGGGACATAGGTGGAGCGGTATACAGCCATCTTCGTTTTCTTACCAACCTCTTTCTTGCTGAGGAATCCACGATTTATGGCCTGAAAAAGTCTCCCAGCCGCTGCTTTTCGAGTGGCCAACTCTTCTTTGATGCCCCCCTTTCGGTCTATAATAGCTCCGAGATATTTAAAGTGGTCGACCTGCTCCAGGACCTGTTCTCTCAACTTAATCTGATGTTTTCTTTCTTCTCGTGATATCACCATGGATTTTGTTTTAGAGCTGCTTATGACCATCCCTCTCTTCTCCAGCTCTTTCTTCCAGACTTGCAGGTTGGATTGGAGATGTGCCTCTGATTTAGCAATCAGGGCAGCATCATCAGCAAATGCCAGCTCCGAAATATAGACCTGTCTCATCTTCCAGTACCCCACTGAATACTTTCTTGTTCTCTCCTTACATGCCTTGATGACATCGTCCATAAGGAGTATGAAGAGGTAAGGTGATAGGATATCACCTTGTCTTACACCAGTGGTGGTCCTGAACTCTTCTGACTTATGGTTTGCTGTCCTCACATAATTTCTGCAAGACTTGTAGAAGCTCTGTATAGCATGAATCAGAGGTGCTGGAATATTCTTCCTTGCCAAACAGTCCCAAAGTTTGCTCCAGGGGACCCTGTCAAACGCCTTTTCCAGATCTATGAAACAAAGATGGATCTCACTCTTATACTTCAAGGGCCTTTTCACTCAGCTGTCTGAGTGTGAAGATTAGGTCTTGAGTACTTCGGTTTGCTCGGAATCCGCACTGGACCTCATCCAATTGTGGCTCAGCTAGGCGTCGGAGTCTCTGCTCTAGGATTCTAGAGTAGATTTTACCAGGGACACTGAGAAGGGATATGCCTCCATGGTTTCCACATTGTCGATTGTCACCCTTTTTGAAAATTGGTGTTATGATGGCAATCTCCCAATCCTTTGGTATGGTCTTGTTGCACCACGCTGCCTGTAGGACCCTTAGGAGTAATAGGTCGCCTGATGCTCCCATGTACTTAACCATTTCTGGTGTTATACCATCATGCCCTGCTGCTTTGCCCATCTTGATTTTCTCTAGTGCTGCCCTCAGTTCTTCCATCTTTATGTCATCTTCACCATAATTGGTTTTCTCTTCTGTGCTAGTGGTTATCATTTCTGATGCTTCACCATGCTCACCATCCAGGAGTTCTGAGAAATATTCTTTCCATCTTTCCATTACTTCCTTCGGGGCAGTAAGCAATTTGCCTTGCTTGTCCTTTATAAATTTGAGAGGGCATTGTTTTTCCTTTCTCGTGTTCTTTAGGGTCTTATAGAACAATTTCTGGTTTTCCTGTGCATCTTTTTCTAGCTTTTCTCCAAATTCTTCCCAGGACTTCTGTTTTGCTGCTAGCACTTTGTTCTTTGCTTCTGTTCTGAGTGTCACATATTCTCTATATTTTTCCATTTGTCCTGTTGTGTTTTTAGCTCCTAAGTATTGTTTCCATGCCATTTTCTTCTCTCTTATTTTCTCTTTGACTTCCTCTGTCCACCAAGGTGTCCTCTTTCTCTGGTTCCCAAGTCGGACTTCACCGCATGCTTCTGCAGCAGCTGTCTTTATGATATCCTTGAATTTATTCCAGAGGGTTTCCAAGTCATCAGGTCGTTCTTCTGTGTTGCTCACTGCTGTAGCAATAAGCCCCTGATATCTGGTCTTAATTTCTGGCTCTCTCAGCTTGTAGGTCCTAATGCTCATTTCTCCTGCTCGTTTACTTGGTTTCTTGCATGATGTTGGGCAGTTCCTAGGCTGAGCAACTCTTTCAGTTGTTCGTTTGATTGTTAGCAGGTAGTGATCACTTCCAATCTCTGGCCCCCTCCAGACTCTTGCATCTCGGACATATCTGAATGAGCTTCTCCGAACAATGGCATAGTCGATCACTGACTTCTCATTCTTGGTTGGTTCACATCTAGTGTATGCATGTATGCGCTTATGGGGGAACTTTGTGTTTGTAATGATCAGATTCTGCTCACTGCAGAATCTAAGGAGTCGCTTTCCATTGTCATTGAGAGTATCTTCTCCATATCTTCCGATAACTCCACCCCTCGATTACAGGTGCAGCACGTACCAAGTACAATCAAGAAGTAACTGCCAAGCTGGTCCCGCGTTTCTACGTCACTCCACTTATACCCTCACTTTGTTCCAGAGATTAGTACTCTCCTGGTACCACCAACAGCTATGGTAAAAGAATAGAAACGAAACGCTCTCCTGAGTATTGCGTTTTCCGACACATACTTATGTGCCCCTTGTCTTATTCCACCATCCCATTTATCTCAGAATTTACCCTCGATGAGAATTAAACTTAATCCCGCTGTTGCTGAGTTATTTGCCGGTTGAAGATCATGTGCTGAGTATAGTTATTTTAGTGATTTCTTGTTCATCGTGCTTGTTTTATCATTACGCGAATTAGGGTGAAGCGTTCATACAACTCAGTAGTATGGTATGAAGAAGTAACATGTAATACTTGAACTCAGCAACATTAATGAAGTAATTAATGCCTTCAGGTTGAGTCCGTAATATTTAATCACATGTACACACAGGATGATCATTTCAAGTATAAGTCATGCATAAATTAATCAATAACGTAGACTGCTGGTTTACGTGTCAATGTCCGTTTAAGGATACAATGCAGTATTGTCGTCAGAAAATCACAGCTATATGCACGCGCAGATAGACATGGCTACCTGCCGACAGTGAGACTGCGAGTCTGAATATTGCATACGGATTGGACGATTATTCTCCTCCTTCTGAGGATTCTAGTTAAACACTAACCTCCATAAGTTTCCTCTCATATAGAGTTCTAGGACTGACCCTGGTCCATCATAAATGCACATATAAATGGCTATATCATGCCATTGAATTGGAAGGTTAGAAAACGCAGCTATTCAGCTTGGCGGTCAAGTAACAAAGGGTAGCGTCTCCTAGTTACCGACTGTGATCCAAACAACGCTAGACACGTCATAATCGATCGTGTATGGAGCGTTCAATAATTGAAACATCTATCGTAATATATTAAATGTCTTAACCTTTACAATTGCACGTCTGCTAACCTTTAGCAGACGGCGTTAATAACATATACCGTAACAATTCCCGGTACACCGGGGAAAAAAAATCGATAGATTTTTTTTCAAGATCTATCCGACCTAACAATTTTTCAAAAAAATTTAACACAATTGTGACATATGGCCGACGATGTTCTGAGTAGAACCCTGTCGCGGTCATGTCAACTAACTATTTGTCATAGTCATCTAACATTAATCATATTATATATCAATATTATGCATATTATTATATCAACTAAATAAAATGTTTAATGTCAATAGTGAATGATAGAATTAAATTAAAGTAAGGTCTGTCGTATTAGTATGTCATATAGGAATTAATTTGACTAATTAAAATTAAATTAATTAATTAAACTAAGAGTTAAATTATTAAGATTCTAATGTAACGCGATGTTATGAGAGAAGAAAAGACAAATAAGTGAGAAGAAATAGAAAGAAATTCGAATATAAGTTTAACTTAATTGTGTGTGTTAAGTGTTAGTGAATAATAACTATCTAATTTAACTAACTGAATAACGTATAGGAACATTAAAAAAAAATATTAATCTAATACTTGTGTGAGATTTATTTTCTCTTTTCATAATTTCTTCTTTTCATATTTCGTTTTTTTTTTTTTTTTTTTTTATTTCATTTTTCTCACATTTCATTTTATTGATATTAATTCAATTAAGAAGTTAAGTTAACTAATTAATTAGTATAGGATATGATGATCCATCCGTAGTCCTGATCCTGATGAATTCTTTTAGACAAAGTGTTGAAACATTTACGTCGGACAGAAATGTCAATTATCCTAGGATCCGAGAATTAAGTGCACATAGGATAATAAGTTCGACTTGTCGTCAGATATTGTTCCATGATTGTTCAACGAATATTCATATATTGTGTATGGACGTTAGACGAAGTTTCAATGTCAATATGCATACCTTGATTGTCTTTAGTTCAATTCTGTGATGCATATAGTGTTTGTAAATATTAAATTGAAGTCAAGGTTAGTTCCCTTATAGTTGATACTAAGTTCTATCCAATGTAGTGATGATTGACGTATTTTAGGAATGTCAATGTTGATTATTCGTCGTCAGTAGGATTACGTGACAAAGCATCCGCCACAATGTTTTCAGTGCCAGGAATATGTTCAATGGAGAATTCAAATGGCTGCAGGATGATCGCGTATCTGGCGAGTTTTGGACTTTTGTGGTTTGATCTACGCAAAGATGCTACAGCACGCTGGTCAGTCTGTATGGTGAATGGAGCACCAAGCAAGAACTTCTCTAGTTTCGTGATTGCCCATATAAGTGATAAAAGTTCCTTGTCCACTGTGGAATACTTTGTTTCTGCCGGCTTTAGCTTTCTTGAAATATATAAGGTAGGATGTAGAACGCCATCATTGTTCTGGAGCAGGCATGCACCGATGCCGTAGTTACTAGCATCTGTTCGTAAGAAAATCTTTTGGAAGCATCGGGAAGTCTTAAAATTGGTTCATGCGAAAACAAATTTATAATTTTGTTGAAAGTTTCATTGCATATACCAGTCCATGTCACCTTCACCGGCATGTCTTTTTTTAACAATGAAGACAATACAGCCGTGATGGATGACAAGTTTGGTATGAATCTACTGTAATATTGAACAAGTCCTAACAAACTCCTGACCTGTTTCTTCGTCTGAGGAACTGCTATGTTTAGAATTTTGGAGACCGTACTAGGTAACGTTCGGATATATCCCGCTCCAATGATATGTCCCAAAAAGGTTATCTCATTATACGCGATCTGCACTTTTGTAGGTTTAGCAGTTAGATGATAATTCCTTAGAGTGTCGAAAACATATCTAAGTCCCGAAACATGTTCCTCAAACGACGAACTAAACAAGCATATGTCGTCAATATATGTAATAACGTCTGGTCTACCTGATAAAATTTGTCGCATCAGGCGAATGAAGGTAGCTGGCGCATTAACAAGCCCAAAAGGCATCACATTCCACTGGTATAGACCTTGTGGAGTGGAAAATGCGGTGTAGTACTTAGCCTTTTCGGTCAGTGGTATCTGCCAATAACCTTTAGTTAAGTCTATCTTACTAAATATAGTTGCGTTGGATAGACGTGGCAGTAAGTCGTCGATAAGTGGATGTGGTTCGCTGTCAACTATAGTCTTAGCATTTAATTTTCTATAATCAACACATAGTCTGATGTTATTGTCCTTCTTCCGGACAATCACTAATGGAGAAGAGAATGGCGAATTACTAGTCTCAATGATTCCCAGAGACAACATCTGTTCAAGTTCCTTAGTAGTTTTAGCAAGGAAATGTAAAGGAACCGAATAGGGATGTACACGAATAGGTGTATCGTCATTGAGAGTAATGTCATGACTGATAGCCGATGTGCGACCCGGGACGTCGGTCAACACATCTGGATAAGATTGTAATAGATTAGCAATCTGTAGATGCTGTTGCGGTGTAACCGTTGAAGAAATGGTTACATCCCGCCAACATTCAGTAGGTTGAACTACTGGTACCGGTAACGGTAACTGTACCTCAGGAAAAGAAGATTCTTCTTCCTGGATGACGGATAAGTTAGAATAATAACAAGTAGATAATGTGGTGTCATCTAGTTCATGAAAAATTGACTGTAAGTGTTCAGCACGTGTATGAAATTGCTTGAGCATGTTAATATGAAATATCTTTTTGTGTCCCTTGATATCTAAGACGTAATCAACGTCGGAAATTTTATCAATGACTTTGTAAGGACCATTCCAAGATATCAATAATTTATTGTTATTGTGAGGAAGTAACACATAAGCCTCATCGCCTGGGAATAATTGGCGTAATCGTCGAGACCTATTTTGTAGAGATCAAGCCTTAGCTTTTGCAGCCTCAGAAGAAGCTGTTGCCAACTGGCAAGACTCAATAATGTTCTTCCGAAGATTAATCACATACTCGTAAGATGACTGAGTGTCTTGAGTCATCTCCGCGTCAATTAATAAGTCTTTTATTAGTCCCATAGGACCTCTTGGGGAGCACCAAAAACTAATTCAAAGGGAGAGAAGCCAGTTTGTTCATGTGGTACCTCCCGATAAGCAAATAGAACAGCTGGGGGTGCTCTGTCCCAGTCATGAGGGTGCTTAGCAGTAACCTTATGTAGTAGTTGTTTAAGTGTACGGTTAAGTCTTTCAACTGCACCATTACTCATAGGATGATAAATACTACTTAAATTCCTATCAATGTTCCAGGTTTTCATGACTTCCTTCATGGTGTCAGATATGAACTGTGACCCATGGTCTGATAAAAGTTTTCTAGGAAACCCGATTCTAGAAAAGATGAGATGTAGTGCATCAGCTACATCTGTGGTAGTGGTGGTCTTTAATGGGATAGCTTCTGGCCATCGTGTGCACAAATCAATGCACGTAAGGACGAATCTATGTCCTCTGGCCGATGGTAGCAATGGACCAATAATATCTATGGCCATCTTGTCAAACGGTCTTACTGAGATATCGCAAGTCTGAATAGGCGCCGTGTGAAAAGCTCCACGTGCTTTCACTTCTTGGCATGTAGTACAGGAACGTACATACTGCGAAATATCTCTTGACACTCCTGGCTAAAAGAATGAAGACAGTACTCGAGATCGTGTTCGAGTATATCCCATATGTCCAGCACACTGTGAGTCATGCGCATGTTGAAGAATGTACCGTCTAAAAGTATACGGGACCATAACTTGTTGTTTCATTTGTGATTTGTCATTAAAACATCTAATCAATATGTCATTTTTAATAACAAACCAATGTTTGTTATTATTACCTGAGGATAGATTGTCAACTTTATCAACCAGCTTAAAAATTTTTTTTAAAGATTTATCCTCTTTTTGTTTAGTTGCAAATGTTTCCCTGTCAATAGGTGAATTGACTACAAACTCCTCTTGGTTGTCTGCATCCATCTTATTATCACTAACTTTCTCCATGAGTTGAGTCTGCGCTCTAGTCGTCACGGCGTTTCCAGTGCATAGGTTATGTTTCTCCCATTCTATGATCTCATCTGGAGTACAATCTTTACTGCCGTGTATACGACCAACCATCAGATCAGCAATAGGCTTTTTTAGCATACATACTTTTACATCCCCTGTGAAAAAGGGTGTTCTAATATGAACAATAGCTGTGGGGTAGAACTCAATAGTTCCACCAAATGTCATGCAGCGTACATATTCTCCTGTCGCACAGCTAGGATGTACCAGCGACTGACGTACACCAATCGTTGTGGATCCTGAATCTCTCAGCACTGAGACGACGGATCCATTAACGATTCCCCTGTTAAAAATTAGTGAGCCTGTTCCATCGTTGACTGCAAGACCTACCTCTGGTGTAATATGTCCGCAGTTAAGCACTGTTTCTTTCGCCTTCTGAAAAATAAGATTGCATTGTTGGCAACTATTTGCCACATTATAATTAATAGCAAAACATGCAGCAGAAGACTGTGTTGTATTATCGTCAAGTGGGACCTGAGCTATAGGGGTAGTATTATTTGTAACTGCCGCCCCTGTATTATGGTTGTACTGTGATGATCCCCGAGAATGAGATCGATTACGAGTATAATTGTTAGAATTATCTCGTCGTCCTCTATAGTAACTATTATCTCGATGTCTCGAGCCATGATTATTACCATTCCAGTTATTGTTATTATTGGGGGTATGTGATCGATTATAATTAGTGTTATGTTGACTATTGTGGTAGTTTGTTTGAGGTGAATAATTTCTATCTCGTGATCTACCTCTGTTGAACTCATTTTTATTGTTGAAATCATTATTATGTCCCTTCTGAAAGTTAACATTGTGATTTCTTTGGAACCTACTTCTGTCTACACTGTGATGTCTTTGTTTGTTATTATGATTGTAGGCCATATTAGACGCCACAGGTAGAGGTTCTCTTAATGAAGAGTTAGAAATGTTCGCATTCGGATGTGCCGAACAGTAGTTTAAAGAAATTTTTTTCCAACTCGTCAATAGTACTTGGTTTACGCTCCTGCAAATATGCAAAGAATGGTTGGCTAACCGAAGATAATACCTTATCCCATAGTAGTAAATCAACTAATTTGTCGTACGATTTGTTGACTTCTGCCAGTTCAACCCATCTATTAAATGTATTGCGTATGTTCGCAATGAATCCTGCAAAATCTTTTGGAGATTCAGGTAAAATTCTCTTAAATTTCAACCTACAGTGTTCCTCGTCCAGGTGAAACCTTCGTAAAAGCAAGGACTTAATAGCACCGTAGTTATTTGCTATTGATGGGTCAGCATTTTGAGAAGCCGTCAATGGTTCTCCAACCAAGAATTCATTTAACTTGAGTACCCATGACTCTTCGGGCAAATGATTTGTTTTGCAAGTCTGTTCAAAACGTGACAGGAATGATGAAAGGTCGTCCACGTTTAAGTTGAAAGTGGGTAATTTAAAGTTGTAGAAATGTTTAGTTTGGCTGGATGACGATCCATTTTGTGCGTTATTATTCTGGTTTGCAACAGCACTTTGTGCTTGTAATCTTGCTGTCTCCAATTTAATACGCGCCAATTCCATTTCTTGTTGTAAAATAATTTCCTCTCGTTTCAATTTATTCTCTTCTTCCTGTCTGGCAATTGCTCTTTGCTCTTCTCTTTCACGTTGAGCAATCTCTCTTAATCTATTTTCCTTGGCAATTTGCTTCATCTCACGTTCTGCTTCCTTTCTTTCACGTTCCTCCTCCTCTTTCTTTAATGCAACCTTTTGTTCCTCTTCCTCTTTCTTTAATGCAGCCTTTTTCTCTGCTTCTTTTCTTTCACGTTCCTCCATTTCTGCTTTATGTTTTTCCAGTTCTGCCTCAGCAAACTGACGAAGTTCTTGAGATTTATAACCATATTCTTTACCAATTTTAACGAAATGGTCTATAGTAAGCATTTTGACTTTTATCTGGTAAGTAATTATTGATAATTACTGATTAAAATAGTCAATAGTAGCTTCAGAGTAATTATTATACTTACTCAACTTAGGAATATTCAATATAAATAATCACAATAGTACTGAACTCTTATGTCTAAGTTCAACTAATAGACAATATTTTGTAACAATATTGTATCTAAGTACTAACTATATCATAAATAGTTATGATATCTGTTAACTATAATGTAATTACATCACACAATTAATCTTAATATCCAATAATGTTGGGCATGATTCCTAGTAATTATATTGTTCAATGTACTAAGTCACTCTCTTAGTACCAGAAAAGTATATTAAATAATATACAATGGGTCTGTTACCTCAAAGGTAGACTATAAGATTATTTTATTTGGTCAATATATAAATTATATTATTATGCCCTAGGCATCTCTTATAAATTGTAGTGCTAATTTCTTGGACTATCACTGCATAATTATGCAATGTCCCATATTAACCTTAAATATCAGAAAAAATTAATTAAATTAAATTACAAGTGTATTATTGAATATAATATCATATTATTAATGTAGTATTTAATATATATATCATGAGGACAAACAAAACAATGATGCAACTAAAGGGTACAAACAATGTCAAGACGCAAACAAGACATTTTCACAATTAAAAATGAATTTATGAACTAAATAAAACAAGCGGAAGTGTCACAAGCCAAATGAAGGGTCAAGGACTGACCCGAGGTCAACTTAATATACAAAGTACACAAAAAAAAAATGAATGCAAAAAATGATGACATCACAGGACTCATAACGGACAAACATTTAACAATTATAAAATAAATTGATAGTAAGAGTAGACTGGACGAAATAGTTAACGAACATGATACAAAACTGAATAAAAATGTGAACTTAGTACAAATAAAATACGCCAGTTATCTACGGAACGGCACAGCTAACACAAACCGTCGAACGATAGCAGATCTGGACAGGCAGTCCACCGGCAAACCTCAATGGGGCTTCCAAAAGTGCAATCGTTTAACTGCCCTAAGACCGACTGAAATCTAGGTGGTCAGCTGTTCGCGACATTCCCCAGAGATTTCAGTTCCCTCCAACCGGCCCGCTAATTAACAACACATTAAAACAACCAAAAAATACATGAAACACATTCAGAAAAAACATGCCTATGCAGGCAAAAGGCATGGACTCAGTATTACTGTTTGCAATGACGACAGTTAAACAACTAGACTTATCTTTTCCGTTGCTTAGATCAGTGCTAGAGGTCGTCAACAGCTAGGCTAAAGCCCCTGACTGTCTGCTCCTGTAGTCCATATCGTGTGTTTGCTTCAAATGGCTCATGTTTCCCCCGGTTAGACTTAGAAAACGGCTTTGGTTTCTCCGACAGTTCACCTACACGACCTTCGGTGACGTCACGTTGTTAGGCATTATAATGAGTACAACGTCATCTTCGACTGGATCATGTGATCGAAACTTGATCGTAAATATTGTGGTTAACATGTGCGTAAGGAACAGAAGTTTGTTTCTTTTTTTCTGTCGTTCCCAACAATCGGCCGCCACTTTGTTGCTGAGTTATTTGCCGGTTGAAGATCATGTGCTGAGTATAGTTATTTTAGTGATTTCTTGTTCATCGTGCTTGTTTTATCATTACGCGAATTAGGGTGAAGCGTTCATACAACTCAGTAGCATGGTATGAAGAAGTAACATGTAATACTTGAACTCAGCAACATTAATGAAGTAATTAATGCCTTCAGGTTGAGTCCGTAATATTTAATCACATGTACACACAGGATGATCATTTCAAATATGAGCAGAACATAAGTCCGTATAAGTCATGCATAAATTAATCAATAACGTAGACTGCTGGTTTACGTGTCAATGTCCGTTTAAGGATACAATGCAGTATTGTCGTCAGAACATCACAGCTATATGCACGCGCAGATAGACATGGCTACCTGCCGACAGTGAGACTGCGAGTCTGAATATTTCATACGGATTGGACGATTATTCTCCTCCTTCTGAGGATTCTAGTTAAACACTAACCTCCATAAGTTTCCTCTCATATAGAGTTCTAGGACTGACCCTGGTCCATCATAAATGCACATATAAATGGCTATATCATGCCATTGAATTGGAAGGTTAGAAAACGCAGCTATTCAGCTTGGCGGTCAAGTAACAAAGGGTAGCGTCTCCTAGTTACCGACTGTGACCCAAACAACGCTAGACACGTCATAATCGATCGTGTATGGAGCGTTCAATAATTGAAACATCTATCGTAATATATTAAATGTCTTAACCTTTACAATTGCACGTCTGCTAACCTTTAGCAGACGGCGTTAATAACATATACCGTAACACCCTCAAGAGATAACTTTCTTTACATTTAAATTGAATAGCTTTATCTTTACTTTGCATTTAAATAAAAGGTCAATAGTACAGATAGAATATGTTTATATTTACATCCCCATTGTTTGAAAAGTGTTCACAATATAAACTGAAACATTTACACTGATTGAAACGTTTGAAACTGTAAGTATTATACTTAGAATGTACATCATTTTTTTCATATTTCGCTCCCTGCTCCGTATGGAACTTGGGACTACCGATGCTTTTATTTCTCTGTAAGGAACTAGCAATAAAGCAGTCACCAGTCCTTGCAGTGCTGGTTCATGAAATCATCATTCTATATCCTAAGGTTGCCAGCCTCAAATGACTTGGACATCCACTAGCGATTTTTACGTATTAAAATATATACTTAATAGTTCACATATTCGTAATGAAAAATATAGTATGTAAAATGACAACTTACGCCAATCCTGGCTCACAGACTTTTTGCTGCAGATAAATGAAGACAAGGCACTTGATTAGGCCTCTTACACGTGTTCATGAGGTCGTTACTTTTTATAAGATAATTATCTCTATGACTCCGTGTGTTCAGTTTCCTCAGACAGTGACTTTCCTTATTAAATTGATAGAGTTTCCTGGGCTGTTTTGTGAGTCCTTATGAATACTCCAATAAAAGGTGTCCTGTCTGATAAGATGGAACCCTGATTCTAACTACTGGCAAGTCTGGTGCCTTTGGCAAGCGATTCTCACAGTGAACTAGACTTGAAAAGCACCAGGTTATATTCACTGTCCTCCCCCGCATCTGTTTGTTATGGGGCTGCTCAAAAGCACCAATCCTTTTCAAACATGCGTGTCGGGGGGGGAATTTCAAAATATTCCTGAGATGGAAAAATTTTTAACGTAATGTAGAGGTCACCTTTCCATATATGGTATGAAAACATCCGATCCCTTGCAGGCGAACTCACTAACACATCTGTAAAACTCATACGACAATGTGTTTCAGAAGCAACAATTTATTACTTTATCAGAAAGTAATCTATTCGCAGACGGGTAATCTCGTTATCTGTCCCGCACTCTTTCCTTTATCAGCGACTTAAGCAAACACGTTGGCGATTTGTAGGGCTAATCTTTAGCGGCCAAGCTTTGGTACACAAGAATTTACCAACTTGCCTGACGTTCAATATTATCTCAGCCGCTCCTAGCAAATGTGATGTGTTTATCATCAAAAAGGAGTGGTAAATATTTGAGCAAACAAACTCTCTGCTACATAGCAAACAGAAAGAAAAGGGTGCCAACATGGAAAATCACGCAAATAAAATCAGCACAAAAATGTAACTGATACTGCCGTAGTGAAACAGACATCGAGAAGGGTCGCCCCATTCCGTCACATTCTCTATTTTATCGTTATTTGTTGACTTGTTCTTGATCCTGATGGATTAAACATTTAGGACTTTACCTACTGCCCCGTGTAATTTCCGGGTGGCCTCCAATGAGTCAGTGAAAGTATAGGACTACTACTCACTCAGGCATGTCGTATAAGGCTACTAATACGAAGTTGTCCTAGAGGCTGGCAACCTCGTCTTGCATTTTTGTTGTTGTTTCAGACGACTATTTCAGGTACTGTGATATATTTTTGTTGTTGTTTCAGACGACTATTTCAGGTACTGTGATATATTTTTGTTGTTGTTTCAGACGACTATTTCAGGTACTGTGATATATTTTTGTTGTTGTTTCAGACGACTATTTCAGGTACTGTGATATATTTTTGTTGTTGTTTCAGACGACTATTTCAGGTACTGTGATATATTTTTGTTGTTGTTTCAGACGACTATTTCAGGTACTGTGATATATTTTTGTTGTTGTTTCAGACGACTATTTCAGGTACTGTGATATATTTTTGTTGTTGTTTCAGACGACTATTTCAGGTACTGTGATATATTTTTGTTGTTGTTTCAGACGACTATTTCAGGTACTGTGATATTTTTTGTTGTTGTTTCAGACGGCTATTTCAGGGACTGGGTCTTTTTTTTGTTGGTGTTTCAGACGACTATTTCAGGTACTGTGATATATTTTTGTTGTTGTTTCAGACGACTATTTCAATTACTGTGATATTTTTTGTTGTTGTTTCAGACGACTATTTCAGGTACTGTGATATATTTTTGTTTTTGTTTCAGACGACTATTTCAGGTACTGTGATATATTTTTGTTGTTGTTCCAGACGACTATTTCAGGTACTGTGATATATTTTTGTTGTTGTTTCAGACGACTATTTCAGGTACTGTGATATATTTTTGTTGTTGTTTCAGACGACTATTTCAGGTACTGTGATATATTTTTGTTTTTGTTTCAGACGACTATTTCAGGTACTGTGATATATTTTTGTTGTTGTTTCAGACGACTATTTCAGGTACTGTGATATTTTTTGTTGTTGTTTCAGACGACTATTTCAGGTACTGTGATATATTTTTGTTGTTGTTTCAGACGACTATTTCAGGTACTGTGATATATTTTTGTTGTTGTTTCAGACGACTATTTCAGGTACTGTGATATATTTTTGTTGTTGTTTCAGACGACTATTTCAGGTACTGTGATATATTTTTGTTTTTGTTTCAGATGACTATTTCAGGTACTGTGATATATTTTTGTTGTTGTTTCAGACGACTATTTCAGGTACTGTGATATATTTTTGTTGTTGTTTTAGACGACTATTTCAGGTACTGTGATATATTTTTGTTGTTGTTTCAGACGACTATTTCAGGTACTGTGATATATTTTTGTTTTTGTTTCAGACGACTATTTCAGGTACTGTGATATATTTTTGTTGTTGTTTCAGACGACTATTTCAGGTACTGTGATATATTTTTGTTGTTGTTTCAGACGACTATTTCAGGTACTGTGATATATTTTTGTTGTTGTTTCAGACGACTATTTCAGGTACTGTGATATATTTTTGTTGTTGTTTCAGACGACTATTTCAGGTACTGTGATACATTTTTGTTTTTGATCCAGACGACTATTTCAGGTACTGTGATATATTTTTGTTGTTGTTTCAGACGACTATTTCAGGTACTGTGATATATTTTTGTTTTTGTTTCAGACGACTATTTCAGGTACTGTGATATATTTTTGCCATATACTTGTATTTCAGGGTAAAAATATTTTAACAGTGTGACAATTTTTTCAGTGTGACAAAATGTTTTCATTGTGGAATGTTTATCATAGTCTATTTATCAGCAGTTACTTTAAAAGTTCTTACTGGTATTTCACAACAGGTGTAAATGCTTCTTTTTTTATATCATCTGTTCAATAATTTTGTTCCAGATAGTAAATAACTTCCATATTACCTGCCAATGGAAGTAAGAAAGAGAGTTGAGTTTTTCGGTGATATATAGAACTAATCCTGACATATGGGAGTGAGTCATGGGCAATTAGTAAACAAGTAGGGAAAGCACTAGAGGCCACAGAGAGGTGGTTTTACAAAAGAATGTTAAAAATACCATGGACAGCCACAAAAAGTAATGAGGATGTCCTGAAAGAGGCCACTGCACAAAAGAAACTTATTTCACAAGTTAGAAAGAAGCAATCCACTTTTTTGCGGCAAGTTGTGAGAAGAGGAAAGCTGGAATATATCGTAACAACAGGTAAGATTGAAAGGAAAAACATAGGGGAAGACAAAGAGAGCAAATACTGGACAGTTTGACATCGTGGCATGGAAAGAAGTCAACAACAGAATTGATAAATTGAGCTGGAGACAGAAAGTTGTGGAGAGACATGACCTCCTACGCCACTGGGCATGGTACTTGAATGAATGATTACCTGCAAGCCCCGTTTACCTAGTCCCAACTCTTCCAGAGTGTTTCTTAATATATGTGTTATCATAGACTATTTAAACAATAAAAATACATTTGAACTTATCATAGGAGTCTTTATTAGTGACAAAATAGTTTTACCTCCGGAAAGATAAATTAAAACTGCATGTCCTTTGTGCTGCTTAATATTTGCATTATTCTACCTCTCTGTAAACTGTGACGCTTATCATCTTGACTCATCACAATCTGTGTGTTACTTATTTTTTTAAATTCTCCGATATGTACCCCATTTATGGTCTTCACTCAGCGCAATCTGTGTGACACTGATTACCCTGATTAACACTGTATGACAATTATCATCTTGTCACTTTGAAACTGTGTGACACTTATTATCTTGAAGCTTTACAAACAGTGTGACACTTGTTATCCTGACTCTTTGAAGATTGTGTGACACGTATCATCTTGTCATTTTTCAAACTGTAAGACACTTATTATCTTGACACTTTTCAAACAATGTGACACTTATTATCCTGACTCTTTTAAAACTGCGTGACACTGATCATCTTGTCACTTTTAAAACTGTGTGACACTTATCTTCTTGTAGCTTTGCAAACTGTGTAATACTTATCATCTTGACTCCATAGAAATAGAGTGACATTTATTATCTTGACTCATTGCAACCTATTTGACACTTATCGTCTTATCATTTTTGCAAACTGCGTGAAACTAATCATCCTGGCACTTTTCAAACAGTATGGCACTTATTGCCTAGACACTTTACAAAAAATGTGACACTTATCATCTTGAATTATCACAATCCATTTGACCACATCGTCTTGTCACTTTTGCAAACTGTGTTACACTTATCACTGTGTTACTTTACTAACCTTCTGACTGCCCATCATATTGACTCGTTGGAAACTGTGTGACACTTATCATTTTGACTTTTCGCATTATGAGTGACACTTATCTTTTCACTTTGTAAACTATGTGAGACTCATTATCTTGACTCTTTCGAGACCTTGGGACACTTACTATCTTCACTCTATACCAATGTAACAATGACTTTTAAAAAATATCTGTTAACTGTGAGACGCATTTGTGGTCAGTAATCTGCAAGCGTTCTATCGTATTTCCCGTGGCAGATAAAATACAAATAAATATCACAAAACAATATTCTTGTATAATTATGAGCTGATCTAGACATCTATGGGAATGACTGCAGATCAACCAGCAGTACGGACACATAATCGTGAAATTGGGGCGGTTGGCTCCTCATTAGTGATTGAGAAAAGAGACAAAAACTAAAGTAGCATTTATTTTCTGACTATAGGGACACCCGTTGTTTCGTTATTTTATATTCCTATTAAATTACTTTAAAATATGGAGGATAACAAAAATAACAACCAAGAAGATACCAGCGTTTCATACATGGGTGTTTCTGTAGAATAGAAAGATTGAAATGGTATGACGAGTTCACCAATATGGACCTGATGACAAGAACCAGATAATTGTCAGTGGAAGAAGAGATGAGAAGTCGCTGGTGATGGGTATTACACACACTGAGGCAGTCTTTAGTCTAGAACCCCCATTGCAAGAGAGATTCAAAAGATGATCCAAAAACACATGAAGAAGAGAACTGTAGGCAGAAAATAAAGAGATAAAGCAGACATACAAAGATTTTGAGAGGATGGCACAGAACAGGAGGAAGGAGTATGAATTCGATAAGGCCTTTTCTCGTATTCTAACTCATATAAATCCGGGGAGTTAAATGATAATGTTGATAATGTACGACGATGATGCTGTAATGTTCATCCTTAAATTAGACAACCCAAAATATCAATCGGCAAAGGACAACAGTTGCAACTCCTCTGCTCCCCTGTAACGTGTAGGAATGGTCCTTATCTAGAATTTTCTCCTAAAATAAATCTTCAAATACAAATTCCTTGCTTCCACACACAATCTTCATCCAGATCAGCTTATCATAACTTTTCTGCATTTCACAATTCACGTGTGATACATTCTCTAAATATGCCACCCCCTGGTGATTTCAGCTAGCAGAAATTATATGGGGGAGAGAAGAGCGAACATGACAAACAACAAAACGAGAATTTGACGTAAAGAATACAAATTTCTGTGAACTAAATTGTGTAACATTTTGACGTGCATTGATCGTGCCCAATCTCAATATGTTATTTCTCATATTCAAACGGCGCACAACCGACAAAATTACACAACGCCACGCCGTGCTGACATCCCAGTTGAAAATAAGAGCTGAGATATTCCCTGACACACAATCCAACCTCTGCTTGTATGCACACCTGGTTTTTCAATTACTTGCTGTACGTTTGTCTCGCGTAAAAATATATTACCTGCCTTCAGTAGGGGTGCATCTTCTTATACTGCAAGGTTTATGTCAATAATGCATACATTTTCTTATCTTTATATATTTTCCCCAACAGCAAATTTCGTAACATTCACATGTTTTTCCCCCCTTTCTTTACAGACTTCCTAACTTTTACATTATTTCTTCCTTGCAGCCAGCGTTTCATTTCTTATAGAATTTACCATACATGAGATTTATATGGGGATAGCATCCTCGTCAGGTAAAACACAATGCGACACAAACTAACACTGCAAGAGCATGTGAATGATTCTGTAGAAGTTTCCTGCAACGTGGCCATCTGCAGTGGGTGCTTGAATAAGGAAAGGAAAGGAAAATTATGATAATACAAGATACTGTCTGGTCCACATAACGAAATATTCATTAATCACAGATTTTGTCCTTATAACGAAATATTCATTATTCACAGATTTTGTCCATATAACGAAATGTTCATTATTCACAGATTTTGTCCATATAACGAAATATTCATTATTCACAGATTTTGTCCACATAACGAAATATTCACTATTCACAGATTGTGTCTACATAATGTAATAATTAGCATTCACAGATTGTGTCTTCATAACGAAATGATAGTTATTCAAACATGTGTCCATATAACTGAATATCAATTGTTCACAGAGTTTGTCCAGATAAAGGAGTAATTATTATACACAGATTGTGTCCACTTAACGAAGTGTTTAACTTTCACAGATTTTCACCACACAACAATCGTCCCATTATTCACGTCATGTGTCCAAATAACAAGTTATTCACTAGTTATCTCAACACATCAAACTGCATCCTTCACTACTTTTGTCTTATTTGTCTTCATGCACCAATGCCAAGGTGACCATGTCTCTCCACAGCTTCTTGTCCGCAGATCTGTTTTTCAGTTTTCCTATTGACTTTTTCCAAGCCACGACTTCAAGCTGGCCACCATTTTGTCTCTCTTTCGCCAGCTTCGTCTTTTTCTTTCAATCTTTCATGTTGCCACATTATATTCCAGCATTCATCTTCTCATAGCAAGCTTATGTGAAGTGTGTTACTTCCTTCTAATGTGGGTAATAATTTTCCTGTGCCCATTGGCTTCTGTCTGGACAACATCGTTACAATCTTTAGTTATTGATGGTATCCTTTATTTATTTTTTTGGTCCGGGTAAAACGATATCTATATAGCCTCTATTGATTTTCTTACTTGGTAACTATCAGTCCATGACTTACTTCCGTATATCCGAATTGGCTCTTCTTAACTCTCTTTCCAACTTCCACTGATAAAGATGTGTTGCGTAAATGAATTCTCATGAAATGCTGCCTTTGCCTGTGCTTTTTTACTTTTCACCCCCAAGATACATTTTTTATCTGATGTTATTAAGACGCTTAGGTATTTGAAAATATTGACTTGTTTTCCAACTGTTTCATTTACTTTGATAGTATAGTCTTAAGTCGTCATTTTACTGTCATCTACGCAACATAAAAACACTTACATGTAAATAAGTTACTGCTATCGCTCTCTCACAGAACGACCACATTTCATTTCTTCATCCTGTCGCAAAAATGCCATTGATGTTTACATATCAATCATTTTATTTACACGCAGAGAATAACATAACACACTCACATCAAGAAAATATTCTGTCATGAAATTACCTTCAGCCCTGATGCAGAGACGCTTTTCACGTGTTATTACAGTAAAGTGTGTAAACACATAATGTCCTATTAGACTAGACATAAAATTAAACGAAAAGGCTTTTAAAAGTTTACATAATTCTGGATACGTAAAAGAGGGGTGCGCATGGGAGCTTACTTTTATTACACATCACGTGCTTTCCATTTTCTCGCTGAGGATGTTTTAAGTCAAATCACGAGTTTTAAAATCACTTTGTAAAATTTTTTTTGCTAAAGGCGCATATAAATTTAAAGCAGTTTTACATTTCAGAAATTCCTTAATATAACCGTATAGGTTGAAAGGGATGCACCTCGCCAAAACGAGGTAACATTTTATTATTTTTTAAAAACAAATTTTGTAAAAGATATCGTTAATCAGTAATTAGTCAAATTTAGTAGAAGATATGGAGGTGCTCACATAACGTCTAACTAAGGCTGTCTCTGAGCATAGGACTGGCTACTCCACACTGTCGAAACTTTAAGCCACATAAACTTTAACAAAACAAATATAAACAAGATGAAAGAGTGAGGAAGACATGGAAAGACCTGGAGCTGATGGCACGTGACTGGAGGGCTTGGCATATATTTTCTGAAGGTCTATGTGAGTAGTATAGTAGGTACGCTACGGTTAGTATTCTGGCAGTGGAGCTGACTTTTTATATAGAAAATACTCCGATCGATTCTGGCGGTGGAGCGGACTTTTATATAGTAAAATATATTAGTTCGATAATGGTGGGTGTGTAGGTAACTAAGTAGAGATAAGTAGGTTGTGTAGGTATTTTAATTGTTGTGTGTTGTGGTGTAGCTGGTAGTGTGTTGTTTATTTATACATATATATTTTACAATATTTATACTTACTTACTTAGTCGTTCCCCTTCTACCGTGAGGTGTAGAGGTTTGGAAGAGAGAGCGCCAGACTATTCTATCGGCTGTCTTCCTCCTGGCCTGGTTCCATTCTAGTCCTCGGTCCTTCAAAGATTGTCTAATGTTGTCCTCCCAGCGGACTCTGGGTCGTCCTCGTGGTCTGGATCCTTGGCTCTTTGTTTCCCATGCTTGTCGTGGTAGCCGATCTTCTCCCATTCTGCAGACATGGCCAAACCATCTTAATTGGGACTGTTCTACTTGGGTCTGTAGGGGGTGGCATTTTAGGCCTTGACGTATCGTCTGGTTGCGTCAATATTTATACAATATATATATATATATATATATATATATATATATATATATATATATATATATATATATATATATATATATATACATACAATATTTATACATACAACATGGAGACAACATAGATAACAAAGGCCGAGGTTTATAAATAGAAGTATATATTTAATGATCTCTTTTAAAAGAATACTTGAGTTAAAGAGGAAAATATAAAAATTGATAAATTTTATAGAGGAAGCTGTCTAATGAGCGTGGTATGGTGTTGATTTTTGAGTGCGCGGAAGGTATTGGTTTTTGGCTGGCGGGGGTGATATGTACTAAATTTCCGTGGTCGCCGCATGTTTGAAACGATTGGGAGACAATATAAAACCTATCATCAGATGCTGCACTTGTAAAAAGAGTGAAACCTTAAATCACGGGGTTCGAACAAACGAACGAAGGAATGATTCTTTTATAAATTTCTACTATTGATCTCTTGTGTTTTGAGCTTGTCTGCAATATAGTGAACAGAAATAAGTAGTAGGGTTAGTCTTACAAAGGTAAATGTTAGTCTTACAAAGGTAAATCCCGTTGCAGATAGGATTTTTCGTCTATCAATACGCAAAACTCTGCATGTTAGCATTTTATTACGCTTTTCTAGATAGCTATATTTAGCCCTGACGTCTCCCTCTATTACCACTAGCTGGACATTGGCTTGAGTAGACTTATTACTCATTGTCAGAAACTCTTTAAACGATGATGTCCCCAAATGTCAGGATACTATATAAGACATATGATGATGGGGGGTGGCGTGTGTAGAATCACAGAATCATTCAGTCACACCAGACTTGTATTCACTACATGCTTTCTCTCAACGCATGCACAAGTCACACCATGTTGACATAAAGTCAGACATTAACTCAGTAGCTGAGTTACACTTAAACAAGTGTTTACAACATCAGTTCAGTGACCCTTAACACCAACCACTATCATCATTCACACTCATGAAACTGGTCTGTGACATCCACCCCCTTCTCCAGATGGAAAACGAAGTTTTGCACCGAAGACTTCAGTACAAGCCACAGAACCCCTCATGTACCAACACATAATTTGATGCACACATACGGTCTTACTGAAACAGTTGTCATATTACTGTGACTAGAACATTTAAACAATAAACTTCACTGGGTGAGTCGCACTCTAACCCATTTCACAGTTTTCTACAATACCTCCTAGCACATGGAGCACATGCTTACAGCATACTGTTATACCATTCCAACAAATTCAAAAAAATTATGTAAATGCATAGAAATACATGCCAGTTCACAAAATTTCCCAAAGTCAGTTATAACTGAAGGGGCTTTTATTCTACAAAATATGCTGGTGTTTTGTCTACACCTGGCACTCATAATAGCATAAGCTAGACGTCAGCTTTGCTTTTATCAGAATTACATTACCGAAAAAAAAATTACCACTACATTGTAAGAGCAAGTGTTACAAAAAATATTACATCTCACTGATGAAAGTCTTTTACTCAGCAGTAACTGATTCTCTTTGTGTTCACAAAAAAAAGAATGTATCAAACTAGTTTGTACATTATTATTTCAAAATCACAGTATGAACTATAAATCAATTCCAACAAATTGAGACAAACTATACAAGTGTATGCAATTACACAACAGTTTTGAAAAAAATATCGCATATCAGCTACTTTTATCAAAAATACATCATTGCACAAAAATTATCAACAATTTCTCTCAAAAATTTTAAGTCTCATCCACTATAATTTCAGTAAATGCTATACAGATTGCTATCATTAAGGGCATTTGTTTTATCACAAGGGTCATGCATCATGCCATGACTGCATAATTATTGATATTTACAACTACATAACATCTTGAGACAGAATCTCATTCAACAAACATAAACATGCCCGAAAATTAACCATACCAATGTGAAATGTATGCAATCAATCCATATACAATCGTTCTGTACTATGATCAAAATAAATTAAGCAGCCAACATTTCACACTTTAAGGATACAATCTCATACAAACTAAACTAAATCCATCAGGAATACTAAAAAAATTAATGCACTCCAGCATCAGGTACTCTGTACAGATTATCAAAGTATAGAATAACTTCTTAACAACATGGAGACTATAGACCATCTCAGCAACCTGACGACGGATGACCATGTCAAGACACTCTCAGTGGTGGCATAAATAAGTAGTGGCAATGCCAGGTTTACCTACACTACTGGGTACATAAATTCTGGAAATAAAATAATGATCCAGATTAGGAAAGCATATTTGGCCATTTCCAAAAATGCATTCTTTCCTTTCATGCATAATTATACTCCACTGTCCATACCACTCAAACATTCTCTTCCGTGGTCAACATACATAAATGATGGACAGGGACATGACCTGAGAGATAAATCTAACATCCACGTTCTCACCCAACATACTGTGTCTTGACTAACAGGGTAATAAATTTCCACTTCCCATAATGGGTCACCAATCTCACTATCTTCCCATCAGCTCTTAACTATCTTACAACATAAAATGTGTCACACCATCTAACACATCTCTTGCCAGCACTCAAGCAATTTCACCAACTATCACCACAAAGATCACAAAAGTATCTCCAGATAGCATAGTATCTTCAATAATGTGAAGAAATCATCCATGTCCCACTTATCTGATGGTAACCTCTTGATAGCATCAAACATTAATAATTTCAGTGGCTCTTTACTTTTTGCTGCACCTTTGCCTTTGAAATTATAAGCCAGTAATAACTCTAATTGGGCTGTAATTCCAGCATCTTCTCCCTTGAGACCATCTATTACTGTCTTCCAAACCTCTTTTTTAGCAGATTTAGTAGCTTCCGTTACTGCTACTTTAGCTACAGATGTAGTATGCTCTATCATAGCCTTTTTGTATTGAAATTCTGCATCTTCTGGTACCTTTTCCAAATCTATGTCAAATGTAGTCTCATGTCGCTCTTCCATAGACTTAACTTGATCTTTCAATGCTTTGGCCTGTTGCTCTAATCTTTGTTTTCCAGTCTTAAATTGCTCTTTTAATTCTTCAGCTTGATCATGCCAGTTATTCTCTAAAATATTGAGTTTCTCATTCCAACGATCCGACAGTACCTTGCGATATGCTTCCTTAACTTGAGTATTCTTCTTGTACTCAATTTCTATCCTGTATTTATCCACCTCATATTCACTTTGGCTTTGGACTCCCTATCAGTATTGTATTCATCTTCTACTCTTTGAAGACGGGTCTTGGATTCCCATATTACTTTATCTTTTTTCTTCTATACTTGGTATTTCAACAGTGTATTTCTCCTCAATTTCTTTCTCTGGTCTTACTACCTCCTTACTCTTGACTGAATCATTATCTATTGTACCCTTATCCAGTATCTTGACTTCAGTCAATGTCGATGAAATCTCATTTGGAAATGAAATGCTTTCCCAAGTGTCATCTGTCTGGACAGCTACATCATTCATCTCGGTTTGCACTGACACATTCCTTGTTTCAGTTTTAACCTTAGTCACCGCTGGATCAGATTTCTTCTTCAGATCCAATTTAGGTCTCTCCTTGTATTGACTGCATTTTGGTTGTACCTTAGTCTCAATAGTACTCTTAATTTTTAACTGATAGACTTTCACACTATCTTTCTTTTTAACTTTTATACGAGCGTCATACACCTCGTATGTATCACCATTCCTTATTGCCAATGCCAACTCTCTCAGAGCTATCCTCCTCCTTCTGTTCTCACATGTTCGACTACACTCTTGCATAGGCTCCTCACATGATGCTGAAAATGAATCATCCATGGAACCTGCAGAATTGCCCATATCTAAATTTCTATCAGCAATAGCTAATGAAATTGACAGTTGGTAACACTATTTAATGTAAATAGTACCACTAAAACTCTTGCTATACCAGCAAAGCAAGAAATACTGATGAAGTAATGAATACTTGAATAATTAATAATGCTTACCTATAACACTCATTCTCAATACTCACACATATCAAATCATGCATAAAATATATAAATGATTTCCAAGAAGACAAATGGATCTGATGATGATGAAATACACTACAAGTATAAGAAAGACAAACAGTAATACACAGGCGGGGGGGGGGGTGAAAGATGAAAGTAAATGAAAAATAGGTATAGGTGTATAATACCACGCCTGCAAACAAAACAACAACAATGGAACTGTAAAATGAACTTATTTACAGTGATAGTAAGAACTGACGCAAGAAAACCATATGTAAACACGACATGAGAAATAATATTATTTACACGACAATAGATATACAAACAAGACGTAAACAGCTAACGCTCATAAATGTTCAATTAATACCAACTGGCTACACCTCCGCGTCTACACATGACCGGCAGACCAAAATGGAATTAATTTCACAAGACCTATAGATAGATCAATACACGTTCCTTCCGGGAAAGAAAGATGTATTAATCTCACACACAAAAATAGCCAAAAATAAACGCAGCGAATACAAACACTGCACAATAGATGACCACCAGAAAGAGCTTAAGTGGTATGTAAACAGAGAAGAGTGTATTTTGCACGAAATAAATCAACTATCTCTGAAGTAGTGTCTTGAATGGCAGGTCCAATCAAGGTGTTGAAATTCTGCAGTAACAGTATAAGAAGTACTGGGATATCGCACTCCAGCTCACTGACACAAATTCTGAATAAAAAGAAACAGAAAACTATCAACATCTAATCAGAAAACACTAATGTATGCACTTCCATAATACTAATATAAAATATGTTTACAACGCTAACTCCTAAATAAGTAAGTATAATGCTTGTAATCTAGGTCTAACCAAGTTAAATGTTGACAAGTTGGCTAACTGTATTACTTCAAACAAGAAAACATATCTATCCTAATGTACTCCAAATTAATTACATAAACATGAAAAAGTAAAGGCAAGTATTATAATGTACATCAAATATCACTTACAAACGTACAAATAACACAGCAAATAATGCAAAAACTCACGATAACAACAGATTCACCAACAACAAAAAACAAACAAACAAACTGAGCAAAACAGATAAAAACACACTTCACAAAGAAATTTACACAGACGATACCCAAAGAAAACGAATACATAAACAATCAATATTGATTTATAAAAATAATACGTATTTTAAGTACAGGTAAACTTGGCCATCCACTAGGCTGAAGAACGATGATCGTAGCAGTTGTTCACACTCGTCTTTCCTGGTGACTACATGAAAGAATGTGGACAGCACACACAGCACATTACGTGACGCAGAAACTCAAAACGACACACTCCGACAGGCCAGTGCAAATCGGTTGGACAGGTCAGCTTTTAGTTCTAACGGCCTGCACACATCGTCAATCAAAGCAAGATTGAACGGGCAGTAAGTTCTTTAAGGCTAATTCTCCTGCGCAGAATTCGCCAACGTATCGAAACTTTTTCAAGCAGGACACAGCTTGAAAACACTGCTGTATCTCAACTGGTCAGTAGGTCGCGACTTGCTCTCCGTTGATTGGCTGAGAGTATATTTGAACTTCAGGACCGTAGCTCGCCAGCACAGTGTAACAATAACAGTATGTTTACATTCGTAGATGCAGGGGTGAAGTGGTTCATCTTTCCTTGCTTCCCCAGGTTCACAATACTCCTTATACGAGCTCCCAACTGTTAGAAACTGTTTAAAAGATGATGTCCCCAAATGTCAGGATACTATATAAGACATATGATTATGGGGGGGGGGGGGGGGGCGTGTGTAGATGATGATCAACATTAGGGGTATGAATAACACAAACGCCACTGGTTACAGTTCCATAACATTTATTTAACATTCACATACGTGTCCTGAATATCACTCATGTTGGCAAGCATACTGACTCACCTCCAGGCTGACATTGCCTGCAGGTCATAACACTCACTACAATAACTAGGGACTGGCTTCCCTGACGTGCACAGACAGCACACTAAATACCTATAGGTGCGGTATACCCTCCTCGCACAAATAAATCACCATCCAGGTGTATATCACTTCTTAGTGATTGGCGGCATGCACATCGCCATATAGATTCACAGAATCTCCTCTCCAGGCGGGAAAAAACACATCGCCTGTATTTATTCCAAAACCAGCTACAAGGCGGGAAACGCGTCGCCTTTCTTCACGGTAGCTCCCGGGGCGGACACGGCAACGCCCTATACTGTTCTCTACAACAGGAACATAAATATAGTTCCACCAGGAACTCTCATAGGCGGGAAAAGCTTCGCCTATGACATAACCATTATGTCTACGTCATACCTATTAACAAAGTTCCTCCTGGAGCTCTCTTAGGCGGAAAAACCGTCGCCTGTATGATAATGCATAGCACCTATCACATCATTAATATAATAATCCCATATATGAATTGTACAGTCACAAATACGAGCTTACAGCTCGGCTTCCAAACAAAGACTCGAGCACCCAGCTCGGCTGTCAAACACAGAATCATTCAGTCACACCAGACTTGTATTCACTACATGCTTTCTCCCAACGCATGCACAAGTCACACCATGTTGACATAAAGTCAGACATTAACTCAGTAGCTGAGTTACACTTAAACAAGTGTTTACAACATCAGTTCAGTGACCCTTAACACCAACCACTATCATCATTCACACTCATGAAACTGTTCTGTGGCACTCATGATATAATATAAATAATAAAGAAAACTACCCCATGGACTAGAGCCCGTCTCAATATGTAATTACATTCATCCAACACACGGAAATTTCCTGTCATATTTTTACACCAAAAGACATGTCCACAACGATAACGTAACTACTTCACCTCTCACCACCCTATATTCTCATCAATACCTACACACAAAACACCAGACAAAACTAAAATCACCCCCACCACACCCTGCTCATTAGCCAGCTTCCTCTATAAAATGTATCAATTTTTTATATTTTCCTCTTTATTCTATACCGGGCAGGAAAAAGGGAATTCACTTAGTGAGTGCTTATAAAAATTCCTTCTTCTCAAGCCAAGCAGCAACATAGTTGCATGAAGGTTTTGGAACAAATCGGTTGTTATATTCATGTAAAAAGGTAAAAGCACAACTCCTTCCAATAAAAAGTGGTAAAGCTACGTCTAAATCAGCTTGTTGTTTGTAACAAGACTACAGCAGATCCACACAGTGGTTTTTTCTCTCACCCCTATATTCTCATCAATACCTACACACAAACCACCAGACAAAAACACGTTTTTGGTGGTTCTCACCACTCAACAAGCGCGGGGCGGGAAAAATGTACCAAGTGGTTCAATAAACACCACAACATCTTAGACATACGCACGTTTTTGGCAGTTCTCACTAAACAACAAGCGCGGGGTGGGACAACTGTACTAAGGAGCTCAATAAACATCACAATAAGCTAGACTTTGAGATGTACTCACCCAACAATGGAAATTCCCTGTCCTATATTTACATAAAAAGACAGGTACACGACGACAATGTCACGACCTCTCCCCTAGCCATATAATCCTTTCTACTTATCCTACCCTGAGTCGTTTATATATATTTGTTCTGGGCAGCAGCTGTAACAAAACACTGTGATATTAAATATACTTATTATAAAAACCTTGGCCTTTGTTATCACCGGCTGACCACCCTCTACACCCCTTTATTATATAAATAAAAATATATAAATAAAAAATGTGTCTTCTCTCTTACATGTTTTATTTCTCTCACCCCTATACTCTCATCAATACCTACACACAAACACCTTAGACAAAAACACGTTTTTGGAGGTACTCACTAAACAACAAGCGCAGGGCGGGAAAATGTCGGTTTTAGAACACACAATTCAACCATCTACTCACCCAACAACGGAAATTCCCTGTCATATTTTTACATAAAGAGACAGGTACACAACGATAACATAACCACTTCATAATAATAATATAATAAAATGTATTTATAAACACTTATTACACCTCTGTTTATAAGCCTCTGTGCTTATACATTGTCTTACTCTAGCGCCCCACTACAATCCCAACCCACCCATGAGTCATCACCCCCGCCAGCCAAAACCAACACCCCCCGCGCACTCAAAACTCAACACCACACCACGCTCGTTAGCCATCTTTCTCTATAAAACTCATACTAAGCGAATTTATCGATTTTTAAATATTTTCCTCTTTATCTCAAAAGTGCAGGTTTTTATCGATTTATATGTCTGAAATTTCCTGTCCTATTTTTACATAAAAATACAGGTACACGCCGATAATGTCACCACTTCATAATAATAATATAATAAAATTTATATATAAACACTTATTACGCCTCTGTTTATACGCATCTGTGCATATACATTGTCTTACACCCGCGCCAATACACCAATGCGTCATCACCCCCGCCAGTCAGCATCAATACACTCTCCATTAAAAACCCCACCGGCCACCTAACGCCGATAATTAACCTCTGCACTCCCATTTTATTGGTTTTTTGCCGTCATATTTCCTTATATAAACCCATTGGTGGTGTTTTTGCCGTCATTTTTTCCTCACGCCAACACACACCCATGAGTCATCACCCCCGCCAGCCGAAACCAATACCCCCCGTGCACTCAAAAATCATCACCACACCACGCTCATTAGACAGCTTCCTCTATAAAATTTATCAATTTTTATATTTTCCTCTTTAACTCAAATATTCTTTTAAAAGAGATCATTAAATATATACTTCTATTTATAAACCTCGGCCTTTGTTATCTATGTTGTCTACATGTTGTATGTATAAATATTATATATATATATATATATATATATATATATATATATATATATATATATAAATATATGTATGATATATATATATATATATATATATATATATATATATATATATATATATACAATATATATATATATATATATATATATATATATTGTATATATATATATGTGTATAAATAAACAACACACTACCATCTACACCACACTACACAACAATTAAACCTACGTATCTCTCCTTAGTTACCTACACACCCACCATTATCGAACTAATATATTTTACTATATAAAAGTCCGCACCACCGCCAGAATCGATCGGAGTATTTTCCTATATAAAAAGTCCGCTCCACCGCCAGAATACTAACCGTAGCGTACCTACTATACTACTTATGTGCCTTAGAGAGCATACAGGAAAGAATAAAGGCAGTCTCACAACTAACATCTGCTGACAAGGCTGTTACCTTTTTTTTTTTTTTTTGGTATCACGTATAAACAATTCCTCAGGTGGTCATTGAGATCATGATTGATCACCTCTGAGGACTTATTTTTTTCTGCGTTCAGTTTGTTAACCATGCTAAATCCACAGGCAGCCCCATGTCTTTTGCTCGAGCTCACTATCCTGTGGTCAGGCATGTTTCGTAGATCATCGTGAGCTCGGGAATTTTGTAGAATGTGTTCAGGGATCTGGACTTCAGTTCCACTTGGACATTCATTAGTATGAAATATGCTCTGGCCATCGAGATGCGCGACAAGATAATCTTCTGGTGTCTGTGAAGATGATAGATTATATTAGATCTGTTGTCTATATCCGTTTCTTTCTTTCATTCGAAAAGTAACATCATCTATAGATCAGAGAAACATAATGATATATAAACTGTGTTTTCTTAAACCTGCTATCAGCTGTCACTCAGAATTTTTGGATGGTCTAAGCACGTAGTTCTAGAACCATTGTGGAAAATGTAATAATAGCATTCGTGGGGATCTTTCATTCTGATTTTCTAGTAATAGAATTTAGTGTTGACGTGTTTAAAAGTGTTAAGCTTTTAAGCTTTTACCATGAAATAAAATAACGCGTATATTTTATACTGTTCAGTTACAAGGGTTAATACGACTAAACTTTCAGACGCCGACCAAATTAATAGCTACTTAACGACCGGCGATAGTTTGTGATAATTGACAATCGTACGCTGATCGTTAAGCGCGGGCAAGAGGGGGGAGAGTCGCATAACTCATCCGATCTGAAAACTCAGCGGTAGCGACGGGCAATAGGATAGGCTAAAAACACCGTGTGCCTTTTAAATTTAATCAGGACTGAAGGAGTGGATAAGAGATCGTCTTGTCCCTGTCTGTGTGCATATATATATAACTATATGGAGGAGTAGCATTTTTCCATAATTGTTTTCTTATATCCCTAGCAGACCTGATCACAATGTCGTCCAGCGGTCTTTTCTTTACTGATTGGTTAATGTTGTCTTTTCTTGGATTGTGCGTCACCAATTTCATTTGTGAGCAAGGATTTGCCAACGATACATGAGAATCATTTTAACTTGTAAATTTAACTGGACTTACGAAACCCAGCAATATTTTTTCAAGTTTGTCAGCCCACTGGATTGTGGATAAAATAACATTCATTCCCGATTTCTGACAGTCGTATTCAAGTGTATCATCCAGAATTTACGCTGTTTCAGAATCGGCACTCTACCATAGAGCCAGCTGATAGGATTATTATCATCATCATATGTAACATTTTTAGCAACCAGATGTTTCCCAATACTGGAAGTATTTTCCTCTTTTAACTGTGAACCCCAAGATCACGTTTCTACATCAACTATTTGGGGTGACATATTGTTCATCCAGGAAAAAAACAACACCAGATTCGGCGTTCACCTCGCTAATCTTTATTTCTTAGGCGACGGGGGCCAATTTGGGAAATAAAACCCGACATTTTATATATTCAGGAAAAGTTGTAATTCCAAGGGATATCACCAAGAGTAGGTAACCGTGATTGAGTGGCCACTGTATGAAAGAGAGAGTGAATAATTTTTTTTGTTACAGGGACTTTACCAAAATTGGATTTGCTTAAACTTGTTAACTTTACTGGGTAGCCTATAGTAGGAACTCGTTTCTTTACTGTCTATTCTGTAACATAGTGCTAACCTTTGACCTTTGGGTTATTAACTCTTTGGGTTCTTTTCTCCATAGGGGGAGGGCACATTTATTCTGCTATTTCATATGTATGTAAATCTGATTATATTTGATCTTTCTTTAGATATTTGATGTTGTCAAGTTTAAATGATAATGAACAACAAAAGAAACTTAACTTTGTGTGTTAGCCAGACCCATACCCAATTAACCGTAGTTTTTCACGTTTGTGAGTCTTGTTGTCACATAGCTGTGTGTGTGGTTAAACTTATACTTATATGTATGACGAGGGCAAGGTTGTCTTGTACTAAATTATAGTCGTATAGATAGGCTGGAATAGAGAAACTTACTTATTCCATAGACATATCTTCTCCTCCAGCTATCACCCGTGAAATCTATTTCTCACACCTTTTTTCTCACGTATCTATCACCATCCACTTTGTTGTTTAATCTCTGATTAGCAATCTTCTCTTATGATTAATTTATTAAAACCCTAATTACCACGTCCAGATTCTGTAAACTCCGTTTTTTTTTTTTTTTTTTCTTCCCTAATTCCGCGTACAATTTATGTTCATTCAGGTAATGTAGTTTGTAATAAATTAATATATCATAAATATTATTACAGGAAACATTCGTTAAAAATTTTTTATGTGAGGTGAAGGCAGAGCGTGGAATTCTCTCCAGGTAATAAACTGAGTTTCAGCACACAATTTCCCTCCGTGTTTTTTAAAAGCAGGGTTTCTGAAATCTTAAAGGAAGAGAGATCATTGTTCAAGGCTGGTGTCCCCAGGCGCTCGAGATAGGAGGCCAGATTTCGGGGCTGGTACATTTGAACATTGTTTTTGAACGGTTTCATTTTGTCCCCAGTTTATACTTTATTAAACCTGTTCATTTTCTTATGCAAAGATGTATAACATTAAAAACGACAGTCTTATAGCAGATACGGCCATAGGGAAGTGAAGTGTTAGAGACTATAATAGGTCAAGCTTCGAGAGGTGAGGTGACCTGGTCCCCTTCCTCGCTGCCTTTACTTTCTGTAACTGAAGAGCAGAGTCAGATACCTACTACAGCCGTCTTTCGAACCCGACACCTTTTCCGTGATAGACCAGGGCTCTACCCACTCTGCCAATTGGACTCGCGTGTATAACCTTACCATACTTTAAAAACTTGGAAATAACCAATCCTAGAAATGTAACACTAAATGAAAACTCAAGTGACAGAAAATTCCTTGTTTCAAACATGTGAACAATACCACATCGTGTAAGAGTTAACAAGAGATACGTAGAATGTGCGTAACGGATCGATTTGGGGGCTCGAGTAAGTGGTGGTTGCTGTAGTAATTTGTTTTACACGATGAAGTAGCCAGCCTGCTGCACAATCTCATATTAGTAACCGTTGTACGATAGACCTCAGGGAGACATTATCCAATGTTTTCTTTATCTCATCATAGACCCTCGGGATCGACAGAATGTTATTTAGCCGTTCAAATATCCTTTTCGACTTCTGTTTCATATTTACCATTCTCTGGGGTTGTGTCAAATAAATGGACTGATTTGGTTTGGTTTGGTTTGGTTTGGTTTGATTTGGTTTGATTTGATTTGGTTTGGTTTGGTTTGATTTGGTTTGATTTGGTTTGGTTTGGTTTGGTTTGGTTTGGTTTGGTTTGGTTTGGTTTTAAGAACCATCTTCATTGCACACGGACAACTCCATAAGTGCTCCGATTTCCTCCCTTAGATCACATGAGGGGGACCTCAGCACAGTGCATGAACTCCATAGCACCGGCGAGGATCCCAAATGTGTGTTTGCAGGAATCACACATTCTATAAATATTTTTGAGGTGGGTAGGTTTAAAATTTTACCAGGGTAGCGGCCGTATGGGCTACTGTTTACTCTGTACAATTGCCGAGGGATTTTTAATGTGCGGATCTTGCACACGGATCCTCCTATATTTTTTCGCACTTATCTGAAAAAGCTAGGCATCCGATCTCCCTACCCAGGAGATCGGGGGGAAGAGAGTATGACATCATTAGGAACCAGTGATTCTGAAAAAAAAATGCCTTCATTTATGCTACCTGTGCTGGGAGCGAACCCCGATACATTTAGAATTAAAGGCGGACACCATAGGTCTTAGCCACTCCAACCCCAATAAATGAAAAATGGTCACACGTATAGCATTTCTCCGTTTATTCTTATGATTAATTTTGGCTTCACGCAGCTACTTTATTTGATATTATCATCATCAAGTGCCGTGTAACGGAGGAATAGACGAGCATGCCTTCTAACATATCTCGATTTTTCATGTCATTATTATTTTTTTCCTTTCGCTTCCTATGGAGCAGAGAACCACAACTGCAGCTGGTTGTTTTACATGAAACCCTCATCAAGTATTCAGACGCTGTGGCAGTAATGGTTTTTATAGCAGTTGATTTTACATGATGAGGGTGTCAGGGTCATGCACAACATTATATTAGCTTCTGTGTACGTCATGACTGAGGGAGCGTTAGTCGTATGATTTCTTTGTTTTATCGGAGACCCCCGGGCTCTACATGAAGCGGATTTTTGATGTGCGCACACGGTTGATTTTTTTCATGTCCTTTTGTAAAGTCCATTATATGTTCTCTCTGTTTTCATCTACTTCTTAAATCTTTTCATGTTGCTGAATGTAGCTTTAGCCATTCCTATTCTCTTCTTGATTTCTGTTTTGCATCTGCCATCTTCTGTTATTATAAGATAAAGATATGAGAAACTTGATTTGTTCTATGATTTTCCAATTAATTCTAATCTTCAATGTTGGCTTATCGACAGCTTTGCAAATTATCATATTTTTCATTATATCAATGTTAATGTCCAATCCATATTCGTGACTTATTCTGTTTATGTGCTTTACTAGTTCTTGTAAATGCTGTTCACTGTCTGCTAACAAAACTTGTCATCTGCACATCTAAGGTTGTTTATTGGGCTTCCAAGGATGTTCAGTCCTGGTATTTCCTGTATCTGTTTGAAAATCTTTTCTGTGTATAATTAAATAGGCAGGGGAACAGTACACCACCTTGTCTGACACTTCTTATTATGTCTATATATGGTGAGTAATTCCTGCCAGATCTTACTGAAGCAGTTTGTTCTCAGTAAAGGTTACTGATTATTCTTATGTCTTTTCCATCAATACCTAAGTCTTCGAGGCATTCAATTATTTTCTCGTGGTGACCTCTGTCAAAAGCCTTCTTATAGTCAATGAAGCATGTGTAAATGCTTTTTATGACCTCTGTATATTTTTCTGCTAATATTCTCATGCAGAATAATGATTCTATTTTTCCGCTTTTCCGTCGAAATCCAATCTGTTCTTCTTGGACTTAGTTGTCTGCCTTGCTTTTTATTCTCTCCTGTAGGATTTTGAGCAGTGATATTTCAGGCTGATTTTTCTAAAGTCTGAACATTCTGATGCATTGGGTTCTTTTTGGTAGCGTTATAAAGACTGATGTCTTCATGTTAGCGTTACGCCCCAGTCTATTCAGCTATAAATGGGAAAACCATTCTGTTCTTGAGTTAGGAAAGGCAAAGGCAGTGAGGAAGAGATCTAATCACCACACCTTATAAAGGTAGGCATAGTGTAGTGAAGTCTCTAGCGCATTACTCCCATAAGGCAGTATTTGCTATAGTACTACCTTAATCATCAAGACCTAACTTTCTGGATGTGTGAAGGAGAGACATGAGGGCACTGGACATAAATCCAGCAGCTTGGGAGGATGAAGCTGCCGATCACACTAAGTAGCCTCCGATTGGGCGAAAAGAAGCTCTCACGGCAAGCAGAAGTGAGGAGAAAACGTCGAAAGGAACCCCAGAAAAATAAGCCGCTGAGAGCTGTCACCTCAGGGGCGCAATGTCATAATCAGGTATGACTGAAGGGGTTATTATAATTATAAAAATTATTATTTCTTCAGGGCATTCAGCTATTTATTTAATGATACTGGACTCCGTCAAAAGTCGTTGCTATGCTATATGAAAAACCCAAAGTATACCTTGATCTTTCAAAATTATTCTGCTAGTGTTCTACATACAACATTGCTTCTTAAAAATAGCTGTAACACATTCTGCCGTTTGCCGTTCAGTTTCAGTACAGTGACCTGTCATGTCGGCTTGGAATGCCAGAGAACAACGAAAATTTGTATCTTGCATTTGATTTTGATATTCATCCGTGTTGCATTCTTCTCATTCTGAAGAAAGAATAGTACAGTATTTCTTTCCGAAGACCAAAGAAATGCTGTAGAGTCTTCCCAGCGCTCACCCACCTCATATTTGAGTGCAGTGGCATGTCGTTGTATTCAGCATTCAGTTCTTCAAGGAACGATATGAATGTCCTATGTCTCTGAGATTTGTTGCCACCCGTAATTAAGCTCACTCTACTTACAACACTCTTCATTACATCACTGCGATATTTTGCCACTTTACGCTTCTTGGTAAATAATGCAATGTAATGTGATACAATCCACTCCATTTTCCTTCAGCAAACCAGCTAACACAAGTTTACTGCCAGTCATAACTCTTACTCTGTCAGTTACAATACAAGAGCACTTGTGAAACACTCCATATTCACTAACGGCAGAACTGAGAGCTGCATAAATGTCCGAATCCTTTGTATTACAATACGAAGGTTGCATCTTCATGAGTTCTTCATGTACCATAAAATCATCATCTACAGCATGTGTGAAAACGAGCAGTTGGCTTACGTCACTGATGTCTGTATTTTCATCCAAAGCCAAAGAAAAGTATGTGCAATGCCCCATCACGTCTTTCAAATTTGAAAAAAAAAAGTGCTCATTAAGTTCTTTCACTCTCTTTACAATTGTTTGATGAGACTATGACACACTATCAAATATGTTTTAGCAGCTTTATCTTACCCAAACACTTATACCAACTTCACTGCACATTTTTTTTTATCAACTCTCCATCCTTAAATGATTGTTTTTATCAACTCTCTATCCTTAAATGATTGTTTTTATCAACTCTCTATCCTTAAATGATTGTTTTTCCCAAGCATGAGAGCAACTTCATATGATGCAGTAAGGATTGCTGTCTGAGGCTTCCTAGACGTAAATAGTGTATCTTCTTGTCTTTTATGCTGTCTTTTCAAATTCCCAAAAATATCAGATCGCAATTTCCCAACACATTGAGCATACTGTGTTTTGTGCATCGTGTCATAATGCTGCCTGATGTTATACTCCTTTGCTACTGTAACAGTTTGCAGGCACACAAGACACAGTGGTTTTCCATTATTTTCAAGGAATAAAAATTCTTCCTCCCATCTCATGTTAAACACTCTGGTAATATCATGAATCTTTCTTTTTCTGTTCATGTTCATTTTGGGGGTTATATATAAAAGTTCACTGAGTTCGCTGTTATACAAATTTTAGTTATCAAGACACGGACACGATATGTTGCAAAAATATATGAATACGAAGTTCAAATACTCACTGTAAACACAAGTAAATGCGAGCAAACGAGCATTGTCAAAGGCGCCAAAACTTCTCTTTTTTGTGACAACCAAGAACAACTGATACGTCACGAGATGTCATTGCTGTGTTGAAACTAAGGACGCAACCTCAGATCGGAACTGTTTCGGATGCTGACTGCAGGCAGTAAAACATTGCGTTCCACGAGACGTGTTGAGGCTAATCTCAAAAGTATTAATCCCAATCCCAACTAACATAATTACCAATGTATGTTACGTCGGTCGGTCTCACTCAAAATAGTAACTCGCGCCAGAAAAAAAAGTGCGCAACGCACGGTGTGCAACTTGCGCGGCGAGGGTGTTATATAAAACAAATACTTTGTTTTTTGTTTTTTTTTGGGGGGGGGGGGGGGGGGGGGGAGGTGTTAGTCTTTCACGAAATTAGTAGCGCTCGTGAAAGACTTAAAAAAAAAAAAAAAAAAAAAAAAAAAAAAAGTAGCTCTCGACAAAGAAAAAGTGCGTAAAAATCGGTGTGCATGAGCCCTCACCCGATGTACAAATCATGAAAACTTGAAAGTTTTTGTTAAAACCACTTATTATCAGGGAACACTCTTTGAAAACAATCCAAGCACTTTCACACGAAATGTTGTCATCAAAGAACTTTTAATTTGAATCTACTTACTTACTTACTTACTTAGTCGTTCCCCTTCTACCGTGAGGTAGAATCTAATTTGAATCTAAAATAACATAATTCTCGCCGTGTGTACGTTGGTCACAGCTGAGGAATGCAACCGTGTTGAAAAATTGTATTGTTTCCATTATATATAATCTCCAGAAAATAGTTACAATCAACAAAGAAAAGCGTTCAAATGACGGTGTTCATGAACAGATTGATTACACTGTACAATGGAAAGAAACCAAAAACACTCTAAGAATGTATTTCTATCTGCTCATCCGGGAACGGAAATAGCACACTATAATTAAAAACCCGTCAAGTTTGACTGGTTATTGCTAGTTATACCATAAAATGAAAGAAATATTTTTTGTATCAGCATGGGACACTAAACAATTTTACACAGGCCACATTTGTCCCGCGGGACTGCAATTGAACCACGCTGTTCTAGATTGATCAGCAACAAATGAAACTAAAAAAATGGAGGTGGAGGTGTCTTTCTACGCTTAAGCACTGGTGCAAAACATAAAGCTGTTAGTGACAACAGCACAATTCTCAAGTAACTTCAGAGCAGAGGCAGAGGTCTTGAAAATTGCAGCAGAGGTTATAATGACAGAGGAAAGCACAGAGAGACAAGTTGCTTTTATCACCGATGCACTGTCAGTAATTGCAACGTTAAAAATCCAAAATAATGCAGATGGCCTAAGAGTAATATTTTCAACGATTCAAAAGAGTTGTGATCTAATGGATACTACATCACCGGCAATGAAGAGGCTGACAGATTAGCAAAGGAAGGTGGAAAGCTACCTCAGCCTGATGCAAACATAACTTTCTAAGAGATAAAGAATCTTACCACATACATAAACAAATCCAGATCTCACACAAAATTATGCACACTACCAGCTCAACAGAACATGTGGTAATCTTCAAATTCCGCACGGGTCACAACAGATTGAGATACCATCTATTCAACATGCTAAATATAGGAACTACCGATGAGTGTAACTGTAGCACTGACAAAATGACTGCTGAACATCTGTTTCAAAGATACCCTTGTTATTCAGTTTTGTCATACCGTGTTTGTTATTCATTTGCTGAGTAATTGCAATTAGTTTTGTCTCAACGATATTTCTTTCTTGTTTAACATCTTTATTTGTAAATTAATCATCTTTTTTCCACCTGTTTCCTGTGTCTATTGTCATTACTGCAGCCATTCCTTTATTTATTTATTTATTCATTCAACCATTCATTCATTCATTCAATCGTCCAATCATTCATTCTATCAATCGTCCAATCATTCATTCAATCATTCAATCAATCAATCAGTCATTCATTCAATCAATCATTCCTTCAATCATTCATTCATTCATGCAATCATGAATGACACTACAATCGATTAATCATCAGGGCTGGAATTTGGCATCAAATGTAAGACCAGCAGGGATGGGCGTATAAGAGGAATCATCCGGCGTGTATCCAACCAGTGCGCAACTGGAATAGTTAGCATTCATACCCTTCGACATTTGCTGAAGGAGACTAAGCCCCTATAGGTGTGCCCGGAGTGCAATGACGTCGATTCTGATTAACAATAACAATGCAATCATTCACTAATTTATTCATTTTTCATTCATACATTCATTCATTTCTGTATTCATCCATTCAATTATGCATTCAATCAGTCATTCACTCACGTATTACCCTTCAGCTCCCCCCCCCCCCCAAAGATCAAAGGTCATCAACAAACTTACACCAAGTCCTACTGTCACGTGTCATCAGCTCAAGGTCTTTCTACATCTTCCTCGTTATTCTCATTTATGTGACCAGTTCTCTTCTCCCAACATTTTTCGGTTGACCTCTGCTTCTCTTATCTTGAGGATTACAGAACAAGGACTCTCTGGTAATGCATTCAATTTGTTTCCTCAATGTATGTCCTATCTATCTCCAGCGTCTTCCTCTCATCTCTTGTTCCACTGACATTACTCTTGATTTCGACATTAAAATAAATGAAGAGGAAATCACAGGCTTATAAACAGTAAATAAATAATATACATAATTGATTATGTCGGAGGTACTCGTAAGAAATAAAGTAGTGGAAAACTAGATAAGAGGAGAAAACAACAGAAGTGATAAGTTTATCGGGGGACTCGAACTGAGGACCTTTCGAACAGTATGACCGCCTCGCTACGAGTGTGAATTGTGACTAACCCGTTCCTTTCTGGTGACCGTGTTTTAATGTTCTCATAGCCTTTCTATATTTATTATTATTTCCTGTTTGCGATAGGGGCTGACGAAGGGCAAATACGAAACATCCTGCGTTTCTACTGCTTTTTTCATTAAACTTACTCCAGACTCATCATTCATTTTTTTTACCTTACGTTCTAACGTTAAATTAATAAGTTATATATTTCCCCAGGGACAGACCTTTTATGAGAATACATTTAATGATTTCCGTAGCCGGGAACAATAAACAGGCTTTTGTGAACCATATGAGAGCCATAAAGTATGTCCCTGCTAGCTAAACCTGGATAAATCACTCTTTATTTCTTGATTGATTCGTTCGCTTGTAGCGGGCAAGCGAGGTCTCCTATTTCTTTGTCTCTCATTATGTCTATTTCCTGTTTATTAGATCCTCTTTTTAGACATCTCATGTCACATAAAGTATGTGTTTCTGTCATGTTCTTTTGTTAATGCCACAAATGTGAAACTAATGGTGAGACCAGACAAGCGCCAGTGGAACAAAAGATGAAAACAAGACCCTGGAGATGAATAGGACGATAGGGCACACATTAAAGAAACCTGTTGATTGCCTTACTGGGTAGTCCTTGTTCAGGAATCTTCAGGGTAAGTGAAGTAGAAGAAGACCAAGGAACATGTGGAGAAGAGAACTGGAGACCTTGAGCTGATGGCACGGGACAGGAAGACTTGGCATAAGTTTCTTGTAGACCTATGGTTCTTGGTGAGTTGAAAGGTGGTGATGATTGATGATGATGGTGATGAAGATGATGATGATGATATCTGACTGTTCCACTGTTTGCAGTTAACGGAGCCTGGAACCACTACCCTAACTGGTTCCTTGTAGGGCGTCTGTATTTAATCATTTTTGTGATTGTTAACGCCTGGTGGTTTCTGTAGAAATTTGTTTTAACATGTTACTAACCCCACCCACAGCCTCGTCTTTGTCGCCTTTTACGAACGTGACATTGGTAGCCCAATTTTTAATACAAACATATTGTCAGTCAGGTCTTTCTTTATACTACTTACATTGTTTGATGTGTCTCAAAATTAGGGTCGACTTATAGGATAGGTCATATATTCCCTTGCTGAATTCTTCTTCTTCCACTCTCAGACGCTACTTGAATGTTTTGAAAGAAAGCAGTAGTCAGTTCGGGGCTATTAGCATCTCCGTAAAGCTTTTCCACGAATGGTACTGCTGTCGGCCATGTGCGCTTTCTCTGTTCCGCACATGTTGGGTAACTTTGAATCAGATGTTCTGCAGTCATTGTATGTGCTACGGGTACACTCATCGATAGTTCCTATCTTTAGCTTGTTAAATAGATGATATCCCAATCTGTTGTGGCCCGCGCCGAGTTTGAAGATTAACACTTGTTCTCTTCTGTTGAGCTGGTTGTATGCATCATGTTATGTGTGACCTGGATGCTCTGCATCGCATTTGTTTCTGTACCTGATTCTGATAAAACTCTTTGCCACCTCGAAATTTATACTTGCATCAGGCTGAAGTAGCTTTTTTCCTTTCCCTGAATTCTGATTTCCATATGTCTAGAACTGCATTACAAAATATATGGAGATCAATAAAAAATAAAGTCGAACACAAAAATTAAAATCTCCAACTGAAATGTTAAGTCAGTCTTCTTGTATGACTTCAAAATCTCCGACTCAAATGTTAAGTCAGTCTTCTTGTATGACTTTAAAATATGGAAAAACAAGAAAAAAACAAAACAAACCTACAGACATTTATAAATGTGGGCTTCCGTAGAATAGGATTGACGTGGTGTGAGAAGATCACTGATGTGGAACTGATGGCACAAACCAGACACGTGCCAGTGGAACTAGAGATGAGAGGAAGACGTTGGAGATGGATTAGACACACATTTAGGAAACCTGTTGATGACGTCATAAGGCAGTTTTTGTTCTGTGACCTCCAGGGTAAGAGAGGTAGATGAAGACCAAAGAACACACGGAGAAGAGAACTGGAGCCTCATAGAGGAGATGAAGAAATCATGGAAAGACTCTGAGCTGATGGCACAGGACTTGGAATAAGTTTGCTGAAGGCCTGCGCACCTTGGGGAGTCCAGGCGCATGGTTCTGAGATATAAAGAACAACAAGAACAACAATCTAGACAGTACAGACTTTCATAAATAGGTGCTTTCCATAACTCCAGACACAGTTATGGTTTTATGTATATTGATACAGGTTTGTTCAATTTTATTCTTAAAATGTAACTGTCCAAATGTGTCTGTATTATTGTTATAGTAACGTGTAGAATAGAACGGTTGAAATGACCCAATCGTATGGCTCTGATACATAGAGAACAACAAGATCGTATGGCTCTGAAAGATAGAGAATAACGAAATCAACAACTAAAAGCTACAGACTTTCATAAATGGCTGCTTTCGTAGAATGGAAGGATTGAAGTGGCCCCATCGTATGGCTCTGAAACATAGAGAACAACAAAGTCATATGGCTCTGAAACATAGAGATCAACAAAGTCATATGGCTCTGAAACACGGAGAACTACAAAATAAATACCCAAAAAGTTACAGACTTTAATAAATGTGTGCTTTCGTAGAAAGGAAGGATTGAAGTGGCACCATCGTATGGCTCTGAAATATAGAGAACAATAAAATCAACAACCACAAGTAATAAACTTTCATAAATGTCTGCTGCCGTAGAATAGAAGGATTGAGGTGGCATGTCAAGATCACTAATGTGGAACTGACGAAAAGAACCAGACGAGTACAATAATAATTGAGAAGAAAACCCCGGAGAGTGATAGAGCATACATGGACGTAACCTGTTGATAGCATGATAAGGCGGTCTTTGTCTGCAACTCTAATGGCAGGAGAGCGGAAAGAAACCAATAAACACATGAATTAGAGAACTATAGACAGAAATGTTCACGGAATAATACACACAAAAAAAGCTACTGAAATGACCGTATGCTGATGGCAGACAACAGGAAGATATCTTCAATATCTGATTTTTTTCCACTGTATAACTGCCGAGAACTTACTTACACAGCTCTTTGTCCCAAACGTCAGTAGCTTTTGATGCATTAATATTTATTACGAGTAAGTCATCTGCCACATTAGTAAGAGATAAGCACGGAAATCTCATCACGACAGTAGATGGACAGGAAATAAGATGGGTAGAGCATTTCAGAGAAACTCTGAATAAGGAACCACTAGAGACACAATTCCAAGTCTGGAAAACAGGGACAACACCAACAGAGTGGAGAAAAGGAATAATTGTCAAATTGCCCAAGAAGGCAGATCTTGCAGACTGCAATAATTGGAGAGGAATAACTCTTCTCTTAGTTCCCAGCAAAATACTAGGCAGGATAATTATACAGAGAATCTCAAAAGCAGTAGACCACAAACTGAGGAAAGAACAAGCAGGATTTAGAAAGAACAGAAGATGTGTAGATCATATATTTACCCTCAGGAACATTATAGAGCAGTGCTCAGAATGGCAAAGACAGCTGTACATTAATTTCGTTGATTTTGAAAAGGCTTTTGACAGTATACATAAGGACAGTTTATGGAAAATACTGAGGGCTTATGGAATTCCAAGCTGCATAGTGTCAGTCATAAAAAGCCTATATGCCAACATTACGTGTAGCATTGGGCAGAGCAACCTAACCTTTGAAGTGAAGACAGGAGTACGACAGGGATGCCCCTTATCAACCACTCTATTTTTAACAGTCATAGACTGGGTGATGCGCCAGACAACAGAGGGCAATCCAAGAGGAATAAGATGGACTACATTGTCTACATTGGAAGATCTGGAATATGCAGATGACATTGCACTGCTAGCACATTCACATCAACACATCCAGGAAAAAACGGATAGACTTAATAAGTATAGCCAGCAGGTGGGCTTGAATATCAACCTAAAGAAGACATAGGTCATGACGCTCAATGTGAGCAACCCTGAGCCCATATCAGTAAGGAATCAGCAACTGGAACAGACAGATGCCTTCACATACCTAGGATGCATAGTAACACCAGACGGCGGAGCAAGCAGAGACATCAACAACAGAATGAACAAAGCTAGAATAGCCTTTTTTTAGTCTAAACAACATCTGGAATTCCTCTCAGTACAGCACAAGCACAAAATTAGGATTATATCAGAGCTGTGTGCTTTCTGTGCTTCTCTGTGGCGCGGAGAGCTGGAGAGTTACAGAGAAGGAAATGTCGAAATTGTCCTCTTTTCACACAACATGCCTAAGAAAAATTCTCAGAATCTTTTGGCCGAATACCATCACCAACCAAGATCTGCTTACTCGGAGCAACCAAGAGGACATGCACACCATCATAGCTGGCAGACGCTGGAGCTGGGTTGGCCATGTCCTCAGAAGAGACCCCGATGCCAACACAAGAACAGCTATGCTATGGACCCCTGAATGAAAACGAAAGAGAGGCCGACCAAAAACAACTTGGCGGAGGACTGTGGAGGCTGAGATGCAAAGAATGAACCAGAGTTGGGGCACTGTACTGTCACAGAGAGTTTATGATCAATAAATTTTCTATTTTCCTTTCTTTCTCTACCCGTGTCCTTTACCTTATTATCACTCTTTTATCCTTTTTGTATTTTTTCGCATTCGTTCGTTGCGACTTAAACATTACTATTTTCCCATTCTAACGTTCGCCAGTGTCTGTTCTCATTTAGAAACGCACTAGTGATGTTATTACGTAGGTGCCAGGCTCGGGCGGTTATTGCGTTGTAGACGAAACTGAATATTCGCTTTCGCCAGACCTATAGGCGACATTTTGTCTGCATTTTCACCAGCCACAACGAGTTGCATCGGCTGAGCGCTCAGGTGAGGCGCGATAACCGACATCTCCTCGGAGCAGTTTGAGACATTTGTCTGGAAATCCCAGCTGACAAGGCACTCACTGTTGGCCCTGGTCAGCGTGAGGTGTGAAAACGCACGAGTGTCAGTTCATGGTAGTCTTCTAGTTTATGTAAGGTGTTTAAGAATGAGAAGGGGAGATTATTTCGTTTTGCGAAATAAGTTGGGACCCCTTTGTCCTGGTTTAAGATATTTACCGGAGTTTGAAACTAGATTTTCATTCATTCTCCAAATTCGCAGTAGACAGGTTGTTCGTGAATAGAATAAGCTGTATAGCGAAGCCCTAGTTGTTCGGAAATTTACCGAGCTCTAGACTTCAAATAAATATATCAGCGTATAATTCTAAAGTGTGCGATTACCTGCAGTTCTGTGTTGAGGTAAATATATTATATTAAGTATCTAATATTTTGTGAAGTGTTTAAAGTGATAATCGCTTATTTCATATTTCACTAGTTAGATTTGGTGGAGAGTGCTTAATTTATATAGTCTGTATTATTTTATAGTGACGAGTTACAGTGGAAAACAGAAATTATAATTTCTAGCTTAAACTCAGTCGGCTATTTGTCGTAGATTTTTGATAGGAGAATTAAGACTTGGGTTGGTCCCTTCTGAATAGATTGGAATGAGTGATAGTCACAGTGTGAGATAGAAATACAAAATAGATTTCCACGAGTGAGGTGGTGGAATAGTGATAGAGGCTGTCTCTGAGAGCGGGAAATCTTCTCTCTCTCTCTCTCTCTCTCGCTCTCTCTCTCTCACCTATCTTCTACGACAGATCTAAAGTAGTCAGACAGTCTAACACATACATTAAATATATCTATATCCAGTCACGTGCACGCACATTCAAGTGACGACAGGTAGACACACAGACGTAGGAAACTATAACAAATGATTATATAGATATTTTATAGAACGAGCTGACCAACGCACTGATTAGTTCAAGAGAGATTTTTAATTATCTTCTAAAGATCTTCTCACAACACCTAAAAAAAGTACATCAAGGAAAAACATATACAAATAGTCATAAAATTCAAGAAACTGCTACAAGGATGATAGCCCTGTTATACTCTGCCCTCTAGGTTTAGCCCACATTCCCGTTAGGAGAAAGATGATGGCCCAAAGAGTTACAGATACATATGATTAGGGTCTAATATTGTCCTTCAAAAGGAACAATTTAATTAAGCAGCCAATCTTCTGTAAGGAGATTATAAAGTGGGTGAATCAATAGTTATCAAAAAAAAAAACTCAGTCAGTCCACTTTCACTCGGTTCTTTCATCAGGGTACCCTAGCACACGTGCTTACTTATCTGTACCGCTGTTCGCCGTGTGGCGCAACCTTAGGACACTTCTCTACAGTGAATCTGTATTCTTTGGATAAAGCGAATCCCAGCTCTGCAATTACAGGTTTCTTCCACTGTTTTCGGGGAGCGTTCACTTCACCAGTTAAATTTTTGATTACTGTTAATGTCACTTGAATCAGTTTGGATAAACAAGTTTAAACGGGCACACAGAGTCAAAAAACACGAGGGTTCCCTTAATTTGGAAAGATGACCAGTGGACAACTTCTTTCAACAGATAGTCTTGGTTCACTATTCAATCTTTCGACAAAATGTCGGAAATGTTAATGTTATTGATTGTAATCTATTCTCGCCGCACAGCAGCAATTTTACATTAGAGTTCAGGAAGAAATAAGATCTGGCTCAAAGGCCCAGAATTTGACACTCAGTCTTTAAAACCCGTTAATGGGATTGGTATTTCTGTCTATCTCTGATGGCACATGCACTGTCAGACCAGTGTTACTTGAAACCCCACGTGGGTAAAGCTAAGAAATGTCTAATGCTTCTCAAGTATGAAACTCTTTATTACTAAACGCCGGCAAGTTTGGATCACCCCAGTATTCACTGCATAAAGAAAAACACATATGAAATATTTTACATATTATGTACTCAATATAACTTACGTTTAAACAGCAAGCCGACCGCTTGACTTATTATTTAAACTTTCCTGTGACGTAAGTTATATTTAAAAATCAGCAAATCTCATGAATTAGGAACACGTGCGTATTCCGTCACCATTCATGAGGCTTCTAGCGTTTATACGTTAGTTTAGAAAATATTGTACTCGTCTGATTATTTAGCAGTAAAATTAACTTCATTATAGCTACATTGTTGTTTAAGTTAGAAATTATAATTTATTCTGCTTTCCACTGAAACACGTCACTAGAAAATAATACAGACTATATAAATTTGGCACTCTGCACAAAATCTAACTAGTGAAATATGAAATAAGCGACTTAACACTTTAAACACTTCACAAAATACTAGAATATAATATATATATTTTTACCTCCGTCACACAGAACTATAGACTAAACCATGAACTAGAATACTGCAATCTAATGGTCGTCTAGAACTCGGCAACTGAACAAGAAACTCAGACTTCGCCAAAACACAGATATTCAATCTAGCATAGCGATCTGTCTACTGCGACATTTTAGGAGTCAGAATGAAGATAAAGTTTAACATTCTGGTTATATCTATCAAACAGACAAAGAGGTGAACGTTTATTTCGTAAAACGAAATGCTCTCCCCTTTCCGGCTTTAGCGATTACGTTAAACACCTAAACGCATGTCGTAACTGCCACCTACTGACCGAGAGTGCGCGTGTCAGTTGCGGCTCTCCCAGACAAATGTCTGCTCTGAGCTAGTGCGTCTGGCGCGGTTCACGCCTCCGTCTAACTATCGGACCGTGAGCGCTCATGTCAGGTGCGAATGCAGAGGGCGATATTCACACTTTCCGAGAAACCGGCCTGAAAAACGCTGTGACAGGTGAAAATGCTATACGATAGGTCGGCCCTATGTCTGAGATGGACTGAGACATAATCGCACCTCTCGTCAAACTGCGCGAATGACATCTGACGCAATAAGGTTACTAGTCAGTATGAGAAAGAAAAACGATGATGGGAAAGAAATATATTTTTCGCAACGAACGAATGCGAAAAACACAGGAAGAGAGCGACAATAATTTGAGAACACGGGTGGAAGAAAAGAAGAGGAAAATATAGAAAATTCAATGAACATAACTCTCCGTGACACTATTAAGGAATTTAATTTTACTGCTAAATAATCAGACGAGAATAATTTTTCTAACTAACTTATAAATGCTAGATGCCTCATGAGTGTTGACGGAATACGTAGGTATTCCTAATTCATGTTGATTGTTTTTTTATATATAACTTATTTCACGGGAAAGTTTAAATGATAAGTCAAGCTGTACGCTTGCAGTTTAAAAATGTAAGTTATAACGAGTCCCTAGTATGTATACTTATTTTATATGTGTTTTTCCTCTATTCAGTGAATACTGGGGTTAACCCAAAACTTAGCCAGCGTTAAGTACGGATGAGTGATATCTGTGAAGAACTAAAACATTTTCCTTGAAAAAAACCTGGGGGCATAATCTTTACAAGTACCCTATAGGTTAAATGAAGTAACAGGCCTATCGCGCCATATTTAATTCTTCCTGAGAAACAACTCAAGTACATTTTTAGCCTATGTGGCAAGTAACATATTAACGTCAGTAACATTCCGACGGAGTTTTGACTAGTGATGTGGTGACCAAATATAGTCCTATCCTGAAAGAAGACACCGACCTGACATTCCTCATTTCTAGAATACCTAATCTAGTGACACTGTGCTCGTTGTTAATGTTCGTGCCTGGACAATTTTTTTAATGTGACTTAGACAGACATTCGAAAAAATAAGAACACCCAAGGAATCGTTCCTTGAAGCAGAGAATTTCAACCCGTCTTTTTTGGAACTGGGGATTTCTTGGTCAAGACTGCATTTGACGAGTCTGTATGTGAATGTCCCTAAGAATTATGTTCCAGATGCTGCGAACAAAGTTGTAAGTATGCAAGAGAGCACGAGGCCGCAGCTGAATGAATAGAGTGAGTGCAGGTCTGAGTGATTCATTATTATTGTATTTTAGCACTCATTTTGCTGTCTTAACTTTCTTTATGCAAGTATTGCTAACCATATTTCCCTTAAAATAGAGCAGAGATATCAAGTCGGTCCATAACTTAAAAGGGGGAAATATTAGACAAAATCATATGTATCTGTGTCTCTTTGGGGCTATCACTGTCTTCTAACGGAACTGTGAGCTATACATCGAGGGGAAGGATCCTACCAACGGGTCTATCATTTCTTGTAGCAATTCCTTGAATTTTATGACTATTTGTATATGCTTTGATGTAACTTTTATATGTTGTGAGAGAAGTTTGTTATGATAATTAAACTACTCTATAATTATTCCAGCGTGTCGGTCAGTTTCGTTCCAAAATATCTATATAATCACTGCTATAGTTTTCCCACGTCTGTGTGTTTTACTGTCGTCACTTGAATGTGCGTGCACGTGAGTGGATAGAGATATATTAATATATATATATATATATATATATATATATATATATATATATATATATATATATATATATATATATATATATATATATATATATATATATATATATATATATATATATGTGTGTGTGTGTGTGTGTGTGTGTGTGTGTTTAGACTGTCTGACTCCTCTAAATCTGTCGTAGAAGATAGGCAGAGAGAGAGAAGATTCCTCGATCTCAGAGACAGCCTCTATCACATTCTACCATCTCACTCGTGGAAATCTATTTCTGTTATCATCTCCCACGGTGACTATCACTTATTCTAATCTATTCAGAAGGGACCAACCCTAGTCTTAATTCTCCTATCAAAAATCTACGACATGTACGAAGGATGACCGCCGACCGAGCAAAGTGGAATCAATTTGTTGTTGCCCTGCAAGACGCCACCAGGCGTAATGGCCACTGACTGCTTTGACGGTCGGCGGCTAAGGATCAAAGAAGAAGAAGAAGAAGTCATCTGCCAAAATATGGCGGGAAATAATTATGTTGTGCTCTTTCTGATGACAGCACTGAATTCTCGTGTGTTCATTTTATTCATTTCCATTGTGCTTCAGAAGTATAGAAACAGTGGCACGATAGTATACGAGGGGCGTTCAGAAAGTAATGCACCACACCGTTTTTCTCAGGAGCTGTTTATTCAAAAAACATGAAATCTATAAACAATATACATGGATATGTCATGTAAACATTGGTATTATTCAATATAATCCCCATCATTTTGTACGGCTTTATGCCAGCGCGAAACAAGTGCATGTATTCCTAGCCCGTACCAGATTTTGTCTTGATCATGTAACCATTTCTTCGCTGCATGAATCACTCCCTCATCATCTTCAAACCTTGTCCCACGGAGTGCATCTTTAAGTGAACCAAATAGATAAAAATCAGAGGGTGCCAAATCGGGACTACAGGGTGGATGGGGTAGTACAGTCCAACCCAATTTGGTGATTGCTTCCCGTGTTGCCTGACTTGTGTGAGGTCGCGCATTGTCATGAAGGAGAAGCTGGATTCTTGTGCGGCCAAACTCTGCGAAAACGTTGATTGAGTTTTTTTAATGTCTTAATGTAAGCTTGCGAATTGATTGTCTCTCCTCTTGGTATAACGTCCACAAAAATCACACCTTCAATGTCCCAGAAGACAGTGATCATGACCTTTCCAGCTGAAGAAATTGTCTTGAATTTCTTTCTTCGTGGTGATTGCGGATGATGCCACTCCATTGACTGTCTTTTTGTCTCAGGTTAAAAATGATGTGCCTAGGTTTCGCCACCTGTAACGATCTTAGCAAAACGTTCTCTCCATCAGCATTAAAACGCACCAACAATTCAGAAGAAATTGCTTTCCTTTGCAATCGGTGGTCATTTGTGAGACTTCGAGGAACCCATCTTGAGCAAACCTTAGAAAATCCGAGAGTTTTTATAACTGCATTTGCACTACCAATGCTGACTGACAGCTGTAAGGCCAATTGTTGAGTTGTGATTCGCCTATCAGTAAGAATAATGCCCTCAGCGCATTTCAACATTTCTGCGTTGGTGGCTGTGACAGAACGTTCACAGAGCGGCCAATCAAGCAGCTCCGTATCTCCACTTCCTGATTCTTTGATTCTCTGAACCCAGCAACTGACTGTACTCCTGTCGACTGCAAAACTTCCATACACATCACATAGACGCTTGTGAATGTTCACAACAGTCTCCTTCTCTGCAACGAGAAATTCTATCACAATTCGCTGCTTTTAACGCAAGTTGCTAACATGCTCCATTTCAACGGTTTAGGGCAGCCATATTATTTGGCCGGTTGTAGTGCAATTTGGTGCACACAATTGGCACATGCCATATGTGAAGTGTACAAAATTTCATGCTTCTATCTTCATTATTAGCTGAGAAAAACGATGTGGTGCATTACTTTCTGAACGCCCCTCGTAGAAGCGTTATCTAGGATCAGTAATAAAGCTTAACTGGCTATACATTAATAAATACACACACACACATATGAGTGTGTATGTGTGTGCGTGTGCGTGTGTGTGTCTGTTTGTGTGGATGTGTGTGTGGATGTGTGTGTGTGTGGGTGTGTGTGTGTGTGGATGTGTGTGTGCGTGCGTGCGTGCGTGCGTGAGTGCGTGCGTGCGTGCGTGCGTGCGTGCGTGCGTGCGTGCGTGCGTGCGTGCGTGTGTGTGTGTGTGTGTGTGTGTGTGTGTGTGTGTGTGTGTGTGTGTGTGTGTGTGTGTGTGTGTGTGGTGTGCAGACATTTTCTTCCACTTACCGGAAGTGCATAATATAAATGGGAGAATATTCTAGAAATGTTGTCATCGAAAAGAAATAGATTCATGACTACTTGTAAAAAATAAAATAAAACATCCATCGACATAAAATATATAGGAAACAAAGTGGGCTTTGTTTCAACAGGCTCGCAAATTAGTTCTCCCGGCCGGAAACGTGCCGTGAAACAAAAATTGCATTTTTAGTGGGAAAAGATGGGAAATAATAAGGTGATGTAAGTGTGCGAGAATTCTCTAGTAAGGGAATTTTCTCCTTTCCCAAACATAGAGCAGTACAGTTCTAATATCTGCGTTTTAAAGTTATTAGTTCTATAGTATCTATGTGTTTCCCTTTCCACATGTTTGTTTTTTGAAGTGCATAATCTTTTTACAGCAACCACGAATGGTATATTAAAACTAACTACTGCTTTCTACTTCTTCTGCGTTTTACTCTTTACGGAAAACAGAACCACCACTGCCACTTGTGCCTGAACCAAGCATTAATGTGCTCTTGCATTAAGCCTGAACCAAGCATTAATGTGCTCTTGCATTAAGGCTTAAGTAAGCATTAATGTGCTCTTGCATTAAGCCGGAAGCAAGCATTAATGTGCTCTTGCATTAAGGCTTAAGTAAGCATTAATGTGCTCTTGCATTAAGCCTGAACCAAGCATTAATGTGCTCTTGCATTAAGGCTAAAGTAAGCATTAATGTGCTCTTGCATTAAGCCTGAACCAAGTATTAATGTGCTCTTGCAGTGATAGATTCTGTAGCAATGTGTTTTATAGTCTCACGCACTACTTCATATTAGTGGCCTCAAATAGCATGCCTGAGGAATCATCAATACCTTTTAGCTCCCCAAAATGCATAGGCCTTCAACAAACATATGCAGGGTCTTCCTGTTCTGTGCCATCCGCTCAAGTTCATTCCATGTTTTCCTCATCATTTTCACCTCTGCTTACAGTTCTCTTCTCCATGTGTTTTTGGTCTACCTCTGCCTCTCTTTCCCTGTGGATTCCAGAACAAGGACTGCCTTGTAATGCTATCAACAGGTTTCTTCAAAGTGTGGCCTATCCATCGCCAGCGTCTTCTTCTCAACTCTTGTTCCACTGGCACTTGTCTGGTTCTTGTCATCAATTCCACATTTGTGACTTTGTTATACCATTTCAATCCTTCTATTCTACGCAAGCATCCGTTTATGAAAGTCTGTAGCCTTTTGGTTGTTGTTTTTGTAGATCTCCATGTCTCAGAGCCATACAATAGGACTGACTTGACATTTGAGTTGAAGATTCTTATTTTAGTGTTGGACTTGATTTCTCTTGTTCTCCATTTGTTTTCCAATGCAATAAAAGCTCGTATTGCTTTTTGCATTCTTATTTTGATATCATTGTCTGTCCCTCCAACTTTGTCTATATTACTTCCAAGATATGCGTACGATTCCACATTTTGTAGTGGTGTTTCTTCAAGTCCAACCTTGTTATCATTTCTTGCATTCTCATAATCTTTGTCTGTTCCCTGTGTATTATCAGACCCACATGTTGTGACTTTTCGTTTTGCCGTGCATCTGATTATAGTTATGGGACAGAAAAGCCATGTCATCTGCAAAATCTAGATCATCAAGCTGTTTAGTCAGATTCCACTGGATTTCATTTCTGTTGTGTGATGTCGATACTTAAGAAATCAGTATTCATATTCTTTCTTTATCTACTCAGAGAACCCCAGGAACTACAAGGACATTCTGCCATTTAATTATAGAGAATTCAGTTTTGTCCAAAAAGTCTGTAACTTTTGATTCAACAATATTTGTTATTTTCTACATCTCCGAACCACGGATCAGCATTGCTTTCACATTTGCATTAAAAAGTAGTTAGCTCTACAATAGCGTATTTGATATAACCAACAGCTCCATGTGTATGATAGATGGTTAAAAGGGGTGTGCTACAATGAAATGTAGCAAACACCTAATAAAATAACAAAAAAGCATCTCTGCGTTCTCCTTTCGATTTGCTTTTTTCAAATGCATAAACGTTTTGTCTTATAGCAGCCATGAAGGGAATATTAATACTATCAACTAAATAGTGTAAATGCCCGTCATAAGACGGGAATCAAATTCAAAAGCACCAATACCTAACGGCAATTTTACTTATTCAAAAGTATTTTTAAAAACCACTGTGCATCACCACAGTACACGAACTACGTAGCAGCAGCGAGAATCCCAATGTGTATTTACGGGATCACACATTCTATAAATATATTTTCAACCTCATATTAGTGAACGTGTACGACATGCCTCAGGAAGCGGTAGACATATTCTTTCTTCATCTTCTCAAAGACCCCCGGGAACTACACGGGACATTCTATCATGTAATCGTCGAGGAATTTCCTCGTATACTTTTCCCCCAAAAGTCTGTAGCTTTTGGTGCAACAATATTTGTTATTTTCTACATCTTCAAATCACAGATCAGCAATGCTTGCACATTTACGTTAAATAGTATTTTGCTCAACATTAGCGTCTTTGCGTTCTCCTTTCCGTATACTTTTTCAAGTGTTCAAACATTTAGAGTCTGATAGAAATCACAAATTGAATAGGAAGACTAGCAACTAATTTGGGTATATTAGACATCCAACCACCAGCATAGATCGAATCTAATACGAAAAGGAAATTGATTCATTGCTGCGCTGGACCAACGTCAACGACGAAACTTACTTAGCTCTGGTGTTAACATGGTAAGACGGTATAGAAGAAATTACTTCATGGAGATAAAGACTTGTATTTCTAATGACGTCGGAGGGTGGAGTGAAAAAAGATGCTATGATTGACTATCCATGTCATGACCTTTGGCGAGGAGTTTAGATCTGTAGCGCTAAAAAATAAAAATAAAAGAGAATACTTGATTGTACAGGGCGATTGAAAAATCACCACCCAACCCCATTTTTACATTGTTATATCATCTCTTGTATTTGTTGGATATACAAGGGGATTGACATAAGTCCTGGGCCTGACCATGAAGGAGTCACAGGAGGAAGATGAAACTTGGAACATTTAAAGTTCATCATATTTGCACTGAATGTGTGAAGTACTCGTTTGTTTCTTCAATGGGTTTTCCCGCTACGGTGCACGGCGCAATGTACCCTATTGACCGGATCTGCTGCTCCAAAGATTTGACAAAACAATGGAAAAGAAGGAGGCCAGAGCTGTGATAAAATTTCTGATGTTTCAGGGAAAAACACCTACAGAAATACACAGGGAGATGGAACCAGTGTTTCGTGATTCTTGTCCTTCATATACTTCGGTAAAAAACTGGTGTCAATAGTTTAAGTGCGGCCGCTCAAATGTTGCTGATCTGCCAAGATCTGGTAGACCAGCCTCAGAGTGCAACGATGAAAATGCAACAAGAGTGAAGAAAATCATTGACCAGGATCGAACAATGACAATTGTGGAGATAGCTAGTAGAGTAAAACTAAATGAAAGAACAGTTTATAGAATTTTACACAACAGACTGAACATGAAAAAAGTGTGTGCACGCTGGGTTTCGCGACTGTTGACACGTGAACAGAAGGAAACGAGGGTAAATTGCTGTCAACAGTTGCTCAAAAAGTGTCAGTCAAAAAACTTTTTGGAGACCATGGTGACAGTAGATGAGACTTGGGTACACCATTATGACCCCGAATCCAAAATTGCCAGCATGCAATGGAAAACCCCGAGATCCCCAACACCTGTCAAACCGAGAGCGCAGAAATCTGCAGGAAAAGTGATGCTGACTGTTTTTTTGGAACGGCAAAGGTGTCCTTTTGAAAGATTATCTGCCTCGTGGCAACACAGTTAATGAACAGTACTATGCAGATCTTCTCACCAAACTAAGAAAGGTTGTGACCAGGAAACGAGGGATAACGCGCACTCAAAATCTTCCTTTGCTTTAAGACAACGCGCCCTCTCACAAAGCACGGCTTGTGCAGCTAGCAGCCAACGATTTGAATATTGAAATTCTTCCACACCCACCATATTCTCCAGATTTGGCTCCATCAGACTTTTTTCTATTCCCAAATCTTAAAAAACAGCTAAAAGGAAATCATTTTGGCAGCGATGAAGACGTTATACTGGCATGTGATGACTGGTTTAGTTTGAAAAATAGGGTGTTCTACTCCCAAGGTCTTTTCAAGGTCAAGCAGAGATGGCAGAAGTGTGTCAATTCAGATGGTGGCTATATTGAAAAGGTATAAACACTATACAAAATTTCAGCTCTCTGTGACATGTCCTTCATGGTCAGGCCCAAGACTTACAAGTATGTCAATCCCCTTGTAAGTGACAACAAATGTCAAAAAGAACATTAGCTGTCATTTGACTAATACGTTGTTATTTTAAATATCCAGAAACGTTTTTTTTAAATACAATCTAAACTGGCAATAAAACTCGTCTAGCAATAAAGCTCGTCTAGCAATAAAACTCGTCTAGCAATAAAACTCGTCTCCCAATAAAACTCGTCTCACGTACAACTCGTCTCATGATAAAACTTGTATCACACACACAAAAAAAGTCACAGAATAGAATAAGTCCGTCTCATAATAAAACTCGTGTCCTAATAAAACTAATGTTCCAATCAAAACTCGTCTTACAATAAAATTCGCCTAACAATAAACCCCGTGTACCAATAAAACTCGGTGCACAATAAAACTCGTACGACAATAAAACTTGTGTCATGATAAAAGTTGTATGACATGCACACACACACACACACACACACACACACACACACACACACACACACACATACACACACACACACACACACACAAACCCGTCACATAATAAATTAGCCACATAATAAAACTCATCTCCTTATAAAACTAATGTTCCAATAAAAACTCGTCTTACAGTAAAATTCGTCACACAATAAACCTCGTTTACCAATAAAACTCGTCTGACAATAAAACTCGCCTGACTATAAAACTCGTCTCACAATAAAACTCGTCGCACAATAAAACTCGTCTCACAATAAAACTCGTCTCACAATAAAACCCGCGGCACAATAAAGCTCGTCTCACAATAAAACTCGTCGTACAATAAAACTCGTCTCACAAAAGAACGTGTCTCACAATAAAACTCGTCTAATAATTATCTGATTTATTATAATAAAACTCGTCTCACAATAAAACTCGTCTCACAATAAAACTCGTCGTTCAATAAAACTAGTGTTCCAATAAAAACTCATCTCCTAGTAAAACTAGAGTTCCAATTAAAAGTCGTCTCAGATTGAAATTGTGACAAGCTAAACATTTACATCCAGACGCCTTGATAGTTTATACATACGTTCCAAAATCCGAATACGCCATCACTTCATTCGACTTTCTGGTGAGGCATTCTTCAGTAAAATTGCAAAATCAGGTAGTCTGTGAGCTTGAATCTCTCTATTTACATTTACACACACACACACGCATACTGTCTTTTTATACTCTCTCTTTCTCTCTCTCTCTCTCTCTCTCTCTCTCTCTCTCTCTCTCTCTCTCTCGCTCTGGATGTCTTGTTGTGGTAATACATGATTGTTACCCAGGCGTTAGATTGCAGACGTATTTCTAACACGCTGTTGAGCTTGATTAAATCATCATCATCATCATAATTTTTCTTTGCGTTCCTTACGGAGCTTGAAACCACCACATCAGCTGTTCTCCTTGTTGGAAGCCTGGACTAACCATTGATATGCTCTTGTAGCCGTGCTTTCTGTGACGATTTGTATTACAAGACGACGTTGCCAACCCCATGCAGAATCCCTTGTTAGTCACCTTGTAGGAAATGCCTGTGGGTCAGTAGTCGTATTCTTCCTTTTGTATCTTCAGCAGTTCACAGCTTTGCAGCACAGACACATGCTCGCACACATATACGCAAGCACTTATCCGAACTGCTTACCATGAGATTCCATTTCATATAACCTTCGAACTCTAACCCTCAGGAAACTGACTGCAGACACGCTGTTTCCTGGATGATGGCGCATGCTTCACCGGAAACTTCTAGATGGCGTGCATGCATTCCGTCTACCTGAGATTTGTCTGCAAGAAAGTACTTACATGTTTTCTGTTCACCAAATTTTTGTCTGCATTCCATCCGCGGGGATGACATATGCTTATCGTGCCTTTACCTTGGTTTGACATTTTAATGACATCTGTCTTCCTGACCTCTGTTTCAATGACATTTGTTTTTCTAAAATTGGTTTTCCAAACTCTCCATTCAAGTTTTCGGTCTTTCATGACATGTCTTACTGGCGTATGTCTTCGAGATGTCTGTCTATGTGGCATTTGTCTTCGTTGAATATGTCTATGTGACTTCTGTCTTCATGGTCTTTGTCTATATGGCATCTGTCACAATCATCTCTGTCTATATGACATCTTTCTTCTTGGCCCCTGTCTGTAAGGCATCAATCTTTTTTGGCCTCTGTCTAAATGGCATCTGTTTTCATGGTATCTGTATATGTGGCATCCGACATCATGGTCTCTGTCTAAATGGCATCTACCTTCATGGTCTCTGTTTATATGCCGTCTGTCTTTATGGTACCTAAATATACGACATCTGCCTTCATAATTTCTGTCAACGTGGCATCTGTCTTCATACCTTTGCTTATATGACATTTCTCATATTGTATATTCCTGAGATCTGTCTGTCAAGCCACCAACTTAGAGGCGTGGACTGAGCTGTCGGGCAATGGCGCAGTGACCGCGGGCCCACAGCAGCAGTAGAGGGCCCACTCTCCCCTAACCTCCATCTAGCTGTTAGGGCCAATGACCTTTATTGCCCTGGGGCCCAGATACCTCTCCGCGCCCCCCCCCCCTCCCCTGCCTTCTTATTTGACTTATGACAAGATTGAGACAGGGTTGTCCAGACGATTATCACGTACGCAATGTTCTGATGCTTGTTGTTATGGTTAATGAGTATGCAGTAGTGTTGTTGTTATTTTTATAACTCATCGATTTTCGTATGGCGGCCTTTCTGACACGTGGGGCCTGGTTGCGTAATGTGTATTATGTAATAAATCCGACACAAATATTTATCTCCCCTTTGAATGTCAGTTATTTCCCTTTCACATATTTCTCCGTCCAAGTCTGACACCATAGAAACAAACCAAACATTTTTAGGGCATTTCTCTCCCCTGACTCAGACAGACATTGGAAGATACGCTCTTGAAGAGCTCCTGCTTATATCATCTTCTTATTCAAGTACCATTCCTGGTTGGGTAGGTGATCTCTCCACAACCTTCCGTCTTCAATAATATTTATAAATTCTTTAGTTGATTTCTGTCCATGCTATGATGTCAAACTGTTCAGTATCTGCTCTCTTTGTCTTCCCATATCACTTTTCCCTTTAATCTTTCATGTTGTTACGATTTATTCCAGCTTTCGTCTTCTCATAACATGCCCAAAGAAAGTGAATCGCTTCTATTTAACATGTTGATAAGCTTCCTTTTGCGCAATGGCCTCTTTCATGACATTCCCGTTTCTCTTTTTGGCTGCCCATGGTATTTTTAACATTCTTCTGTAAAACTAAATCGCTGTGGCCTCTAGTGCTTTCCCTACTTGCTTCATGATTCACTCCGGTATATCAGGGTTGGTTCTGTATAACTCTGAAAAATTCTCTTTCTTACATCCATTGACAAGAGAATGTTGCATAAAATACTTTTCATTTTATAGAATTCTGTTTTTGCCTGAGAAATTCTGCTCTTCACTTCTGAGATGCATCTTCAATCCGATGTTATTAGCATGCCCAGGTTCTTGAATCTATTGACATGTTTTAAAACTGTTCCATTTACTTTAATAGTACATTCTGGGGAAGTCATTGTCTTTCAGACGACCAATCATTTTGTCATTTTGCTATAAAGGCTGAGGCCTTGCGTATATCTTACGGATTAAAATACATACAAATACGAGGTGTGTTCAAATGAAACCCGTCCCAGTGGCTTTATAACAAATATATGTAAGGTACATCAGCAGGAGTAGTAGAATTAAATACAGCAATTGTCATGAAGCAAGTATTCACTGGGGTCCTTTAGAAATAGTCACCATAGGCATTCAGACACGCATCCCACTGCTTGGGTAGACGGCGGATGCCGTCCGAGAAAAATGACTTTGGTTGCTTATTGAACCATTTGGTCACCGAGGCCCTGACGTCTGCATCGGAGTCGAATTGTTGTCCCTTTAAGGGGTCCGAACAAATGAAAGTCACATGATGACAGATCGGGGCTGTAGGCTGGGTGTGGCAGAACTTCCCACCTTTTCCTTCTAACGCTTCCTGCACAATGTTCGCAACATGTGGACGAGCATTGTCGTGCAACAGAATCACACCACGCGAAAGCATGCCGGGTCGTTTATTCTTGATGGCTGTATGCAGGTTGTCTAGTGTGTCTTTGTAGCGGATGGCATTGATATTCACGCCAGGCTCTTTAAAGTCTACCAATAGAAGCCCTTTGTGGTCAAAAAATGCGGTCAGCATAACATTACCGGCGGAAATCTGTGACTTGAATTTTTTGGACGGATTCCTTATTACACCGGCCATTATTTTAACGGTCTGCAGCACAACCAATGAATACTAGGAGAATGAACACTTACACACTTGTACATTCGTATGTGCTTATTACGTCAGATGTGACATCATCATGCTCCTCCTACGAATGTCCACTTGGCGCAGCACGGTCGGGTTTCATTTGAACACGCTTCGTATATTAAAATAGCTTCTTTTTAAAAAAAATGATATAATGTTATAAAAAAAAAGAATACAAAAAGCAAGAGGAGCTTTCATTGCACTAGGAAACATATGGAGAACAAGAGAAAACGGATCCAACAAAAAAATAAGAATCTTCAACTCAAATGTCAAGTCAGTCCTATTGCATGGCTCTGAGACATGGAGAGCAACAAAAACAACTAAAAAGCTACATACTTTTATAAACGGGTGCTTCCGTAGAATAGAAGGACTGAAATGGTATGACAAAGTCACAAATGTGGAATTGATGACAAGAACCAGATAAGTGCCAGTGTAATAAGAGCTGAGAAGAAGACGCTGGCAACGGATAGTACACACTTTGAGGAAACATGTTGACAGCATTACAAGGCAGTCCTTGTTCTGGAATCCACAGGGAAAGAGAGGTAGAGGTAAACAAAAAAACATACAGAGAAGAGAACTGGACACAGAGGTGAAAATGATGAGGAAAACATGGAAATAACTTGAGCGGATGGCACAGGACAGGAAGACTTGGCATGTGTTTGTTGAAGACTTATACTCCTCTGGGAGCTAAAGGGTATTGATTGATTGATTGATTTTAAAATAGGGCATTTATTCGTGAATCTTCAGCACCGTAAAGAGCATAAGCTTTCAAGGTGATGTTCTCCCGTCCTGTGCCGTCCGCTCGATGTACTTCCATGTCTTCCCTATCTACTTCATTCCCTGTTCTACTATCCTTGCGATTCCTAGTCTCCCTCAGTTACTCTTGGGATTTCAAAACAAGAACTGGCTTGTAATGCTATCAACAGGTTTGTCTTAATGTGTGTTTTATGCATTGCCCTCGTCTAGTGCTTATATCTTGTTCCACCGGCACTTGTCTTGTTCTTTGTCATCAGTTCCAGACTGGTAATTTGGGACCTAAGACGCATCAAAAGTGAGGAATGCAGTAAGCGACCCATAGCTTGACTGCCTGCGTCAGGGTCAGCGAACCAGAGCTGACCAAGACACTACTCCACCTCCACGTGGTGGTCCTGGAAACAGGCTGCATCACTGCAGTCTGGCTGAAGAGTAAGGATCGAAGAGGGAAGGCAAACCGGGTCCCAAAAAATGCCGTGCGGAAGTCGGATGTGTGGCCGAAAGGCGCAAATACCGCAGCTTCGCTGTAGACGGACACAACGCAACCAACGTCCTTTTCAGGACGAACGAGGAAGAAGAAGAAGAAGACTGGTAATTTTGTCGTAACATTTTAATCCTTCTGTTCTACGCAAGAATCCATTTGTGAAAGAATGTTACTTTTCAATTGTGGTTTTTGTAGTTGGAGAGGATCGGCAGTACATTTGAAGTAAAAATGGAGAAGAAAATATAAGAAATAATCACCTGTATCTAAATATGTCAAAATCAGTTGTCAGACCGGTAAAAACCTTCGGAGATAACAACAGCCTCAAGCTGACCGCTACTTTCTTTGAACATATTCAAGCTGACGTCTCAGGGTGAACGAAGAAGAAGTTGTCAAGCTAAATTCTAAGCAGGTGTGTTTTGACTTTGAAAATCATGTTGTCTTAAGAATGTCTGCTTCCCCTATGAAGGAAACCATGAAATTCTGAGAACCGTGTTTTATATTACTATTATTCTTATTATTTGCTTATTTGTTCATCAATCAACGTGGTAGAATGAAAAAGAAAAATTGTACTACGCCTTACTAGGAGAAAGGACAAGAAAACACTTACGTTGCTGACACAAGGCTTTCGTCAGGGACAGACAAACAAACAAACAGAAGGGAAAGAAAGTGAGAATTAAGTGGGAATCATAACATTTTAAAAATAAGATGATGTGTGTCACATGTTGGAAATAAAATGTCTGCCAATGAACATCAATCAACATGACACTTGACATATATAGCTTCAACTATATGATACAACTTTTATTAGATCAGATTTCCAATATCTGTTGCAAATTTGTTACTATTTTTAAATAAAACTATAAATTGATCTAAAAGATTTATCCAAAAAAATGTGTTAAACTATATTTAAATCGGATGCTTCGCATCTCAATCAACGTTGTTGCTTATATTTCACAATTTATTATTTTTAAAAGGCTCAGTGAATTAAAATCCAAAACGACCACCGGTTTCATTGTCGTGAAATATTCTAATCCACATATCTAAATTAAAAGGTAAATGCAAAGCCTAACAAATAAATTTAATAAAAGGAAGAAGAATGGTAAAGAACAGTGCTGTCACAATGACTGTACTCGAAATCCCCCTTGTTTTCTACTTCGTCGGCAAATTGTAACGCCTTCACATTGATAGTAAAAGCCTACTGTATTATTACCCGCTTTCTTCAATGAAACGTGTGCTGTATTTCTTGGAAAAACAGTGAGATACGCAAGCTGAACAATGACCTAATTTTAATATTTCATTCATTCCATTTTATACACGGCGTAACTAAAGACAGATGGACTAAAGGATAGAGAGAAGGGAGAGGCATAAAGCCGAACGCATGCAAAATTAAACACGCGTTTCGCTATTAATGCCACCCCAACAAGCGTAACGCGATACACAATTACTACTATCACGCGTGTAAGGCCACATGCACTAACTTTTTCGGACGGACAGTGATAAAAAACACTAACCTTCCCAGAGTTAGGTTTTTAAATCCTGAAAAACTCTTATTAGAAAAGATAACATTAGATGGGTTTACGGTTGAAAACATTACAGTACCCAGACAGCACATCTTCGAAACAGGAGGTAGAAGGAATTGCATATTTTGAACGCAGCATATTAGCTCTATTAAATTTGTATATTTGGGTTCCTTAGGGCTTGCTGACAAAGAATATGTAAAACGTTACGCAAATAGTCTAGGAATTAACAAGTTATAACCAAAATAAAATAGTGGGGATGCCTGACAGCATGAAATCATTTCTGCTCATAAAATTTTTTTATAACGTGTTTAAAAAAAACCGTGCGTACGGAAATAGCCTACCATGTAAACTCCAAATTGATTGGAGCGCAACAAATATAAGACTAAACACGATTGGTCGGACTATAAATACTATCTTTGGTTGTTAGGGGAGACGTAGGAAGGTAAAATTTTTTCAAACACTTGTCGAAACGTGGCTCCATTGGCCAGACTCGCTGATATAATCACTTAGGAGCGTTAGTTCGAGACCACAAGTTCAAATAAGCTTGATAAAGCAACAGTGCGTTGAAGCCAGCTCGTATTTTTGCTAACTAAAGCCTGGAACATAAGCAGATGGGAATTTGTGCCAGAATTCATTGCTAGTCAACGTATCTGTGTTTATTCTATGAATTGTGGTAAGCTTGAAACATTCAGTATCTTTTAATGAAAATTGAATGTGAATTGTTAATTTATGCCTGTATATATATGTGTAGTTCAGTAGCAAACATGATGTAAAGCCTATAATGCTCCAGCCTGAATAGAAGGTGTCGGAGGAAAGTAAAACGGCATGGAATGGCCAAACAGTACACTGACACCTAGATGATTGACTAGAAAGAAATAATGCTGGAAGCGCAGAGGCGTAGTAACCATTAAGGAGGTTAATACTGGTATAAAGTATTTCAGATGAAGCTGACAGTTGGCCTAACGCTCTGAACTCAATGTTTGTGATGTATTGTGCTCAGTGTAAAAAGAGAGTATAAATTAGTTATGACGTAGAAGGTACATCCTTCTTGTTTTCAGGGACCGTGGTCTTGATGGTATTGAGCAGCACCTGGTCAGAGCTTTGCTGAATCCAGAGTCGGACAGCATACTCCTTGGTCCATTTAGCTATCAGTGAGGTGTCTCCAGAGCCAGGGGAGAAATCGAGCAGAGGAGTCTTTTCCTGCCGCCATCACGCAAGATAAGCTGATGTGGCCAGCTGAGCTCAAAATTATGTACCCCCATCTTAAAATAACATTGTAACATAAACTTAAGAGGGGAAGTAAATTGTTTTAATATCAGGAACTGAGAACATCTCCAATACTAGTTCCAATAAAGACAAACTATTGAAGTCATGATGACAAATACCAACAGAGCTTGAACAAAACAAAACCAGTATTACTTCATATTACTACTACACAACTGACACACATAGGATACTTTTAATAATATATGTCACTACAATATTCATATTGATAAATTCTGTACATATAACTTGTAAGTAAAATTGATTGTGATTCCTGGTTCCCTTTGTATTTGAATCAGGACACATATTCATTCATAACAGCAATGAATACATATTGTTATTTGAAAACTTATCAGTGACTCCTTTAAGATATCATTTAGAGTGTTATATGTATGTGAGTGTCACAGTGTTGTCAAGTGTGGTGGAATAAATTAAATTGTTTATCTGTCTGTTGTTGTTATGACTTACACTTCATCATACACATACCCTAGACATACAACGTAGTCATCACACTATTCCAGAATAATTCTGACTGAGGTATACATATGTGGCAGCAAGTAAGGTTATATATAATACACTACTCTTATTAGATATATATACCTTCACAGCTGATCTCAGTCAGTACACTAAGTCCCCTATACATATTTATAACATCCAACTTCACCACATATATTGGGGTCTCGCTCTTGGGATTTTGAATCTTTACCTATTAAAAATAGTGGGGGTAATTCACTTCAGGGAATATAAGAATTAAAAGGTATCCTTGGGTGGAATTAAATAAGTTTGAGCTCACGGTGCCTGTGTTGTCCATTAAATATATATTTAGAGATTGAATTGTTGGTTAGACATTGTATAAAGTTACCTGATAGACAATGGCGGACCTGGCCAAATTTCGATCTGCCGCTGTTCAGACTGCAAAAGAGTTAGGATTAGATGGGCAAGTTATGGTTGCCTATGTCACTACGGAATGTGACAAATTTATTGAACGCGAAGAAAGAAGGTTTGAAGCCGAAAGAAAGTTAGAGGCTGAAAGGGAAATTAAGAAGTTACAATTTGAGGCTGAGGCTGAGACTAAGAGGTTGCAGATTGAGGCTGAGGCTAAGAAATTGGAAGCAGAAAGAGAAGACAAAAGATTAGCTGCAGAAAGGGAAGCCGAGGAAAGAAGACAGGCTGCAGAAAGAGAAGAGAAGAAATTAGCTGCAGAAAGGGAAGAGAAGAAATTAGCTGCAGAAAGGGAAGAGAAGAAATTAGCTGCAGAAAGGGAAGCAGAAGAAAGAAGATTGACTGCAGAAAGGGAAGCAGAAGATAAAAGATTACAAAGGGAACATGAGTTACGACTAAGGGAGTTTGAGTTTCAAGGCCATGCTCCTGAAAATGGTGCCAGTCCCTTTGCCTCTGATGCCACTGCTAGCCAAGGAGCCTCAACCTCAGCTATGAATTTTCATTTAGATCATTTTGTTGAGAAAGACGATGATATAGAGAGCTACCTAAATAGGTATGAACTATTAGCTACCACGTATGGGTTAGAGAGAGAGAGGTGGAGCTTAAAGTTATCTCAAGGACTTCGTGGGGCAGCTTATGAAGTTTTTGCAAAAATGAGCAGAGGTGATCAGGAAAATTATGACATGCTAAAGCAGGCTCTTTTGTTAAGATATGAAAAGAATGCAGAATTTTATAGGAAAATTTTAGGAATGCTAAACTACTGTCAGGTGAAACCTATCACCAGTTCTCTGCACGAATAGAGACATACTTGGAGAAATGGACTTCTCTGGGGAAAACCCAAGATCTTAAGGAAATGGTCCTTATAGAGCAATTAAGAGAGTCCATGGCTCCAGACCTGAGAAAGTTTCTCATGGAACAAGGTGCAGAGAGGCTGGGTGAGTTGCTAAATGTTGCTGAAAGGTATCAAGCAGCTCAAGCAGAGGTAACAGGTAATAAAAAGAAACAAGTGGATAACTTTAGGGCACCACAGAACTTTAATAAATTTGATCCTAAGGATCAAAACAAAGGTAAGCACCAATTTGATAGGCCACGGTATGAAAATAAAAATAAATTCCCACAATTCGATGAAAGGAAATATGATGAAAGAAAATCTTTCAACCAAGGAAAAAGGTGGTGTAAAAATTGTAAGATGAACAATCATGACACTGACCATTGTAGAAGGAAACCTCCTCATTGTGCTGCTATGACATCGGGGAAAAAGGAAAAGAAGGTCAAACCTGAAGAACTACAGGAACCATACCACCCCCCAGTGTGTGAAGATGTCATCTGTAATGGTGTCACTATAAGGTGTTTATATGATACCGGTTTAGATTACGATTCCGTTGTGAGTTCTCACCTGGTGCAGGCCAATCAATACACCACAGAAACAGTGGAGATTCAAACTGCAACCAAGGATGTAGCTACCATGACACTTCCCGTCGCCCGAATAAAAGTGAAAACGCGATATGTGGAAGGAATCATAAAAGCAGCAGTGATAAATGAGCCAATCTACCCTCTAATATTGGGGTGTAGATATGTCTTCTTGGGGAATCCCAAGAGACCTGTGATATTGGCAACAGTGCAGACCAGATCACAGTCAAAAAAGGAGGAGGATAATCCCATAAATACTCACCCAGATGAGATGAGGAAGGCACAGGCTGAGGACAAAACACTCAAGCCATGTTTCAAGAAGTTGCCCAAATCTCATACACCTCCAGGCAAGGGAGAGTTTTATATGAAGAACAAACTGATATATAGGAAGGCTGATCTGAATCCAATGGTCACGGACAGCTGGTCCTTCCCACTTCATATAGGACTAAAGTGTTGGAACTAGGGCATGCGATTCCCTTCAGTGGTCATATGGGAATCAGCGCAACAGGACAGCGAATAGCTTGTCACTATTTCTGGCCAGGAATAACTGAAGATATCAAAAGATATGTAAAATCCTGTCCAGAGTGCCAACGAGTAGCACCTAAACATTGGACTGCACCAGCAACTCTGGGGGAAATGCCCATAGTGGGAACACCCTTTGAGAGAGTTGCCGTGGATCTTGTGGGACCTCTCACCCGAACCAAGAGAAGGAACAGCTACATTCTGACTCTGGTGGACACTTGTTCTATGTGGGGAGAGGCAGTAGCCCTGTCATCGATTGATTCTAAACATGTGGCAGAGGCATTGCTCACAATTTTCACCAGGTTAGGCTTTCCCAATCAAATCTTGACTGATAATGGCTCTCAGTTCAAGGGGAAACTAACTGAAGAAGTTTTCAGGATCTTCCAGGCCAAACACTTCCATTGTAGTGTGTATCATCCCCAAGGGAACGGCCAAGTGGAAAGATTTAACGGCACATTGATGTCGATCCTGAGAAAGTTGGCACACGAAAAACCAGATACATGGGACCAGTACCTGCACGCCGCTCTCTTTGCTTATCGGGAGGTACCCCATAGTTCAACCGGTATGGCCCCGGCAACATTATTGTTTGGAAGGCCAATAAAAGGTCCACTTGAAGCTTTGTTAAGAACGTGGACTGATGAAAAGGCAGAGGAAAACATTACATCTTCATACCAATATGTGAATGAGCTGACCACTCGTTTAAAAACTGGCTGGAAACTTGCCAATGAAAATTTGAAACAAGCCAGGAAGAAACATGCTGCCTATTATAACAGGAAGGCGAAAGACAGAAATTTGGCTGTGGGAGAGAAAGTACTGCTTCTTTTGCCCGGGAGTCAGAATAAGTTACAAATTGGATGGCAGGGTCCATATACAGTTTTAGAGAAGGTATCTAGAACAAATTATAAGATAGATAAGAAGGGGAAAGAAAAAATCTATCATGTGAACCTCCTGAAGAAATATTTGGAAAGAGAACATCAGGAGGAGACACACTTGTTGACCTTGTCCATCGCCATGGAGATGAAAAAGGAACCACTTTCATCATTTGAGTATCCATTACACCCCTGTGAGACAGCAGCACAGGTGAAAATCAGTACACATTTAACGAAAACTCAGAAAGAGAGAGTGCAACAGGTTCTAAATAATCATGCAGAGGTGTTAACAGACCGACCAGGGCATACAAACCTATTGGAATATGATATGAAACTGATAGACCCCACACCTGTCTGTATGAAACCATATTCGATTCCGTTTGCTAAGGAGAAAGCTTTGAAGGAAGAGATAGACTATCTATTGAAGGAGGGAATTATTTCACACAGTGAATCCTCATATAGTTCCGGTGTTGTACTCTTAAGGAAGCCCTCTGGAGAACATAGACTCTGTATAGATTACAGGAGACTGAATGCTATTACAGAAGGACAGGTGGATCCATTGCCGGATACAAATCAGCTGTTTGCCAGACTAAATAAAACTAAATATTTCTCAAAATTGGATCTGAGTAAAGGATACTATCAGATTCCAGTAAAGCCTGAGGTTAGACCATACCTAGCTTTTAGTACCTCAGAAGGACACTATGAGTTTAATAGATTGCCATTTGGATTGAAGAATGCGCCTAGTGTCTTCTCTAGAATGATGAGAAAATTATTGGACCCTCTGAATAATCCATGTATAACAAATTTCATGGATGATATCCTGATAGCAACAGAAACATTTGAGGAACACATTGACTCTCTGAACATGCTGTTTAATCGACTTAGGGAGGCAAATTTAACAGCCCGACCAACCAAATGTTGCGTTGGATGTAAAGAATTGGAATTTTTGGGACACACAGTTTATCAGGAAAACATGACCCCTGACCCAAAGAATTTAGAGAAACTACAGAAAGCCCCGAGACCACAAACCAAGAAGGACGTGAGATCCTTTGTCTCATTATGTGGTTTCTACCAGAAGTATATCAAAAACTTTAATTCCATATGTGCACCGTTAACTGATTTGACACGTAAAGGACATCCAGATCGCATTACATGGACACCACAATGTGAAATGACTTACCAAGAATTGAAGGAAAAGCTCACAAGTAAACCCATTTTGAAATTACCTGACTTAAGTCAAGAATTCATAGTAAGGACGGATGCAAGTAATATTGGGTTAGGTGCAACTCTACTACAGAAATCAGATGCATTGGATGGGGAATTAAGCCCAGTGGCATATGCTAGCAGAAAATTGAATAAAGCTGAAATCAATTACTCAACTAGCGAAAAAGAATGTCTTGCAGTAATATGGGCAATAAAGAAATTCAATATTTATCTGTATGGGAAGGCCTTTAAGTTGCAAACAGACCACAAACCTTTATCGTTTCTAGCACAGGCTAGGCATGAGAACTCCAGGTTACTCCGATGGTCTTTACTTTTGGCTCCATATAATTTTAGCATTGAGTATATATCTGGAAAAACAAATTTGGGAGCGGATTTTTTAAGCCGCCATCCGTGTGATGAGAATCACCGTAAACCCCAGAAATAATAATAAATTTCTCTATGTGTATATAGAATAAAGGACTGACATATAATGTCTGTTTTAAGAGGGGAGGTGTCGTGAAATATTCTAATCCACATATATAAATTAAAAGGTAAATGCAAAGCCTAACAAATAAATTTAATAAAAGGAAGAAGAATGGTAAATAACAGTGCTGTCACAATGACTGTACTCGAAATCCCCCTTGTTTTCTACTTCGTCGGCAAATTGTAACGCCTTCACGTTGATAGTAAAAGCCTACTGTATTATTACCCGCTTTCTTCAATGAAACGTGTGCTGTATTTCTTGGAAAAACAGTGAGATACGCAAGCTGAACTATGACCTAATTTTAATATTTCATTCATTCCATTTTATACACGGCGTAACTAAAGACAGATGGACTAAAGGATAGAGAGAAGGGAGAGGCATAAAGCCGAACGCATGCAAAATTAAACACGCGTTTCGCTATTAATGCCACCCCAACAAGCGTAACGCGATACACAATTACTACTATCACGCGTGTAAGGCCACATGCACTAACTTTTTTTTTCGGACGGACAGTGATAAATTCACTACCCTTCCCAGAGTTAGGTTTTTAAATCCTGAAAAACTCTTATTAGAAAAGATAACATTAGATGGGTTTACGTTTGAAAACATTACAGTACCCAGACAGCACATCTTCGAAACAGGAGGTAGAAGGAATTGCATATTTTGAACGCAGCATATTAGCTCTATTAAATTTGTATATTTGGGTTCCTTAGGGCTTGCTGACAAAGAATATGTAAAACGTTACGCAAATAGTCTAGGAATTAACAAGTTATAACCAAAATAAAATAGTGGGGATGCCTGACAGCATGAAATCATTTCTGCTCATAAAAATTTTTTATAACGTGTTTAAAAAAACCGTGCGTACGGAAATAGCCTACCATGTAAACTCCAAATTGATTGGAGCGCAACAAATATAAGACTAAACACGATTGGTCGGACTATAAATACTATCTTTGGTTGTTAGGGGAGACGTAGGAAGGTAAAATTTTTTCAAACACTTGTCGAAACGTGGCTCCATTGGCCAGACTCGCTGATATAATCACTTAGGAGCGTTAGTTCGAGACCACAAGTTCAAATAAGCTTGATAAAGCAACAGTGCGTTGAAGCCAGCTCATATTTTTGCTAAATAAAGCCTGGAACATAAGCAGATGGGAATTTGTGCCAGAATTCATTGCTAGTCAACGTATCTGTGTTTATTCTATGAATTGTGGTAAGCTTGAAACATTCAGTATCTTTTAATGAAAATTGAATGTGAATTGTTAATTTATGCCTGTATATATATGTGTAGTTCAGTAGCAAACATGATGTAAAGCCTATAATGCTCCAGCCTGAACAGAAGGTGTCGGAGGAAAGTAAAACGGCATGGAATGGCCAAACAGTACACTGACACCTAGATGATTGACTAGAAAGAAATAATGCTGGAAGTGCAGAGGCGTAGTAACCATTAAGGAGGTTAATACTGGTATAAAGTATTTCAGATGAAGCTGACAGTTGGCCTAACGCTCTGAACTCAATGTTTGTGATGTATTGTGCTCAGTGTAAAAAGAGAGTATAAATTAGTTATGACGTAGAAGGTACATCCTTCTTGTTTTCAGGGACCGTGGTCTTGATGGTATTGAGCAGCACCTGGTCAGAGCTTTGCTGAATCCAGAGTCGGACAGCATACTCCTTGGTCCATTTAGCTATCAGTGAGGTGTCTCCAGAGCCCAGGGGAGAAATCGAGCAGAGGAGTCTTTTCCTGCCGCCATCACGCAAGATAAGCTGATGTGGCCAGCTGAGCTCAAAATTATGTACCCCCATCTTAAAATAACATTGTAACATAAATTTAAGAGGGGAAGTAAATTGTTTTAATATCAGGAACTGAGAACATCTCCAATACTAGTTCCAATAAAGACAAACTATTGAAGTCATGATGACAAATACCAACAGAGCTTGAACAAAACAAAACCAGTATTACTCATATTACTACTACACAACTGACACACATAGGATACTTTTAATAATATATGTCACTACAATATTCATATTGATAAATTCTGTACATATAACTTGTAAGTAAAATTGATTGTGATTCCTGGTTCCCTTTGTATTTGAATCAGGACACATATTCATTCATAACAGCAATGAATACATATTGTTATTTGAAAAGTTATCAGTGACTCCTTTAAGATATCCTTTAGAGTGTTATATGTATGTGAGTGTCACAGTGTTGTCAAGTGTGGTGGAATAAATTAAATTGTTTATCTGTCTGTTGTTGTTATGACTTACACTTCATCATACACATACCCTAGACATACAACGTAGTCATCACACTATTCCAGAATAATTCTGACTGAGGTATACATATGTGGCAGCAAGTAAGGTTATATATAATACACTACTCTTATTAGATATATATATACCTTCACAGCTGATCTCAGTCAGTACACTAAGTCCCCTATACATATTTATAACATCCAACTTCACCACATTCATGACAATCAATAGCATTAGACCATCAAATGCTTTATTAGGCTGTTAATGGTTCAAGTTAAGCCTGTACATTTTAATAGATATCGTTCAACTATTTTTTCAAAATTGTATTTCACTGTAGCTTCTCCTATTAAATAATGTACCAGTACTTTGCCAAAAACTAAGACTGATAACTGACTGAGGGAGAGAGATTTTCTGGCAGTAGAAGAACAAATATTGGACAAAAGAAGCCCAAAGTACGGATTGCATATTAAAAGAGGCATTCCTCGCTTTATTGCGCTTCGCAGATATTGCGCTTTTTTACAAAATGTTCATGTTCATTTGTTAGAACGTGCCTTCCTCTTCCGATAGATTTTGGTTCTCACCAGCAAAAAAGAATGCGATTCGCTGAAGATGATGAAGATTAGCATTTTTTTTAATTTTTTTTTTTTTTTGGCAATAAAGTATTTTTAATTTTACATTATTTTTTTTTAGATCTAGCGCTATTGCGCACTTAATAGACATAACTTAAACATGAATTTAGGCTTTTATATGCACTGGCAAGCCAAAAAATGGGTGTGACCAGCTTTATTGCGATATTCGCTTTATTGCGGTGATCTGGAACCGAATCCGCAATATCTCCGAGGTATGCCTGTACTGAGAAAATATAAAGTATGATAATTACCACAACCGATGAGAAGCCAAAATTAAACATAAATATTAGACCACGTGAACAGTTTCTAACAACCTGGACATAAAATAGCAGTTATCATCATCATCATCATCATCATCATCATTCTGTTCTTGCTTCCTACGTGGCATGGTGAAGCTACTGCGGCTGGTCCCCTTTCGTGTACCAAACATTCACGTGATCTTGCAACTGTGGTTTCTGTAGTAATTCGTTTTACATAATGAGGAAGCCAACCTCATGTAAACCATTTATTAGCCGCTATGTACGACATGCCCGATGGATCAGTATTCCTTTTCTGTCTTGGGAGACACCTGGAAACTACGCGCGATGAATAACAGAGAATGTCCAATGTAAAACAGAGATTATCTGATGTAAAACAGAGAATGTCCAATGTAAAACAGAGAATATCTTATGTAAAACAGAGAATGTCCAATGTAAAACAGAATATCCGATGTAAAACAGAGAATGTCCAATGTAAAACAGAGAATGCCCGATGTAAAACAGAGAATGTCCAATGTAAAACAGAGAATATCCGATGTAAAACAGAGAATGTCTAATGTAAAAGAGAGAATATCCGATGTAAAACAGAGAATGTCCAATGTAAAACAGATAATATCCGATGTAAAACAGAGACGGCCCGATGTAAAACAGAGAATGCCCGATGTAAAACAGACAATGCCGATGTAAAACAGAGAATGTCCTATGTAAAACAGAGAATGTCCAATATACTCGTAAAACAGAGAATGTCCGATATAAAACAGATAATGTCCAATATAAAACAGATATTGTCCAATGTAAAACAAACCAAGACGACAATAGACAATATAAAACAGAGAATGCCCTTTGTAAAACAGAGAATGTCCGATATAAAACAGAGAATGTCCAATATAAAACAGAGATTGTCCAATGTAAAATATAGATTGTCCAAAATTAAAACATACCAAGACGACAATAGGAATGACTAAGACTGCATCAAATAATATAGGGCAGAATTAGCATCCAAAAATATTAGATAAATAAAATAACCAAACTAATTACATTTGAGTCATCAATTATTGTTACATGCAGACGTATATGCTTACTTACTTTGTTGTTAAAGACACTGCAACTTTAACCTGTCTACATTTCTTATCCGTGTTGCCTGTTTGTTACTTTGTTGTTCCATTGTTACTGAAGTTTGCGTACTTGAGCCAAGTGTGTCGCTTTGGCTGCTGTAAGCTCGTGTAGTTGTTGTTGTTGTAGGATGTCTGTGATGTTGTCTGTCCATCTGCCCCTTGGCTTTCCACCGTGCCCTGAAACCAGATCTTCTTCTAGTGTAGGCGCGTAGTGGTAGCTTATCGGACTCCATTGTCATGAAATGACCAAATTGACATAAGTGATTGGCAGCGTTTTTTTGTGCCGATGGCAGAGGACTAGTCCGCAATTTCCTAAGCTTGAAAATACGTACCCCCCCCCCCCTCCCCCCCCCTCTCCATTGTTGTTGTTGTTTTACGTCATCTAAAGATCTACCAAGTCAAACGGTGACATCTACCGGTAGATCTTGGTAAAACGATTGCCGACGCCAGGTCTGTATCACCTTAGGGACCAAGGGCCAATGTATGACCCTTTATATACATCTTAGTGATCATTTTAAAATAAAACTCGTATTAATGGCCATTGGGTAAAATATGGTCATTTCATGCGAAAGTGAATGACTTTCAAGTTTATATAAAAAGTTACATTCTAAATACGTATTCAGATTTGGAAAAATGTGTAAAGTTGTTGGGTGTCGTTTTCATAGTGATGAATTGAAACGCGAATGGTTATAACGGAATAAATGTCAACAATGTTTTTCAAACGAAAACCAACAAGTATCTTGAATTGGGTGAACTGGTCAAGTATTGGCAGCACACAAGTCGTTGGTAACTTTACATAGATTTTATTCACCAGGACACGAAGTGGACAAGACGGACACCGTCACAGGCGCAAAGATCACACGACAACATATTAATTATTGCTGCTAAAGTTCCTGAAGATTCTCTTCTAGTAAAGACCTCTGTCCATAGACTAAGGATTACAAAACTGTTACCGTATAATATCCTTCTCAGTCACGACCGTTGACCTTCTTTCAAGGACGTCTATCATGGTAACGTATTCATACTCTGGGATGAAATCTTCCATATTACATTTGTTAAAATTCCCAGACGTTCATCCTACATAGCGTTGTACATCATATAATTTCACACAAAGTCATATACGATAATCCTATCAGTTAAAGGCTTTCAGTTGGCTACCCTCTCTTTACATCCATGCCACGACTTTGGCATTGAAGCATGTACGGCATTTAAAACATGTGCATAAGGTAAACAATATAACTTCTTCTACTCGTAGGAATTCTCCGTCTACGATCCAAATCTTAAAGGCAAGCGACTCTGTAGATCCATTCTAGGAATGATAAAATTCCCGCTAGATTAGTAGTAGAGCGGCCTTTTTTATGCAGCATTAAAATAAGAAGTGGGCGATAACTTACGTGACATAACTGCGATTGGCTTCGACCTGAAGACCAATACAAATCACAATAATAAATGGCTTCCTTCAACATGCCATTGGATACACAATATAAAATTACAATCATGGACACAAGCCAGTTCCATGTTTCCACTTCAAAACCTGACGTCACAAACTACTCAACTAGGTTACACGTGCGTCCAAAGCAACTCACACAGCATTGTGCACGTCAGTGCGTGAATCAATCGAACGCACAAATAATATAACTATCTCAAGACTGGTGCGTACATTTGGTAGGACCGACGACTACCCCCTTAGGTAATAAATGTACGTAACAGCTCCCTTATTACCTCCCCTTAAAAAAAATTAATTCTATTAATTTTTTTTTCGAACTAATTACTCGAGAGAGGTGAGTCAAAACTACAACAATATATACAATGCATAAAGTTATATCATATTAAGAAAAGAATATTGACTTGAAATTAATATAACTAAATGACAGTATGCATTAAAGCACACATCCACCATCGACCTACTTTGGAACGATGTGGTAATATTCGAAGTAAAAAGAAGTTGAAAAAAAATGAAAATGAAGAATCAACAAAAAAGATGATAATAAAATTCAACTAAGTTTTCAACAAAATTTGAAACATATGATTTCAAAAAATGAAAATGAACAGCAACACTGATGATAATCAATGATAAGAAAATCAAAAGAACAGAAAATTTTTTTAAAATACAACATGCAAAAATGAAGCAATGCATAATTAAACACTTTAAGAAGCAACGAACTTACTGATATCTAACACTAGTAAGTTTGACTAGTTATCTAAAAGTAAAATATCATGTAGTGGGATACGTGACTACACGTATTGCGAGACACTAATAACGTTAGTAGATGTGTTATTTATAAACAATCAAATTGATTAAATTCAATTAATCTAATTCTAGTACTTAATTACACATAAATAAATAACTACCCTAATTTATTCTAAGTGATTCTAATTTCAGTCATTGTGAATACCTCAGAGTTCAGTTCAGAACTATTTAGAGTACCAACAAGCCCACTGAATATGTTCCTAATGTTCCATGCACGAAATAAGTTTTTACGAACACGATATGTAGTGTAATATGTTTCATAACATCCATAATGAATGTCTGTTTTTCGTTTTTACCAATGTTTCCATACTACAAAAAAAAAAAAAAGTTACTTTAATATCACTGTTCCCGTTCTAACAAAAAGTTACTTCACAAGAAAAGTCATGTTATAATCCAGGAGTAACTATATTCTGAAAGTTATATTATACGAATACTGCAAAACTTTATACAAGTCTAACATTCACAGATGTACAATTAATGACACTGTACAAAGTTATTCATGTTTCGGTGAGGACGTTTCTCCATCTAAAAGTAGTTTAGCTTTCACCAAGTTCACTAGGGCATCTTGAAAGACAGTCTGCCTCACTACCATTCTGCACTCCAGGAGATTAGCTCGTATCTCAAAATGGAACGGTTGAAGAGCTATAGCGTAACGCGCTGACTTTGATGACTTAACGTTCCCTGTATTCATTCAATGCAGTTGGTAAGAGCTTTCTGGTCAGACTCCACCACAAAGTGTGATCCGAGGAGATAACGATCCAGTTTTGTGATTGCCCAGACAAGAGCAAGGAGCTCTTTGTCTAGAACGGAGTAATTTATCTCGCTCGTTGTAAGCTTTCTGGATACGTACATAACAGGAAATAAGGTGCCTCCGTATTCCTGCATCAAAAACTGCCGCAATAGCGTAGGAAGAAGCATCACTGCGAAGAACAAAGGTGAGATCTTTGTTAGGCAACTTTAAAAAAGGCTTATTTGAAAAAATTTGTTTTATATAGTCTAACGCCGTTTGGTGATCCTGCGACCACTTATTACATTAGGTGTGCCCTTCTTCAGTAAAGACGAAAGAGGTGCAGTTATAGTAGACAAATGAGGGATGAATTTAGAATAGAACTGTATTAGTCCTAAGAGTGACCTCACTTGTTTTTTTGTCTTAGGTGCTGAGATGTTTAAAATTTTAGAGACGTTACTGTCTTCTGTATACATTAAACCGCGACCTATACGGTGACCAAGAAATGAGATGTCATGAAAACCGACAAAAGCCTTTGAAGGTTTCGCTGTTAAGTTATAATCCTGTAAGGTAGAAAGTAAAGATTTTAAACCCTGAATATGTTCATCCCAAGAGTCACTAAAAAGACAGATGTCATCTCTATAAGTAATGACATCGGGACGATGAGACAATATGCGGCGCATCATGCGTACAAAGGTAGCGGGCGCATTCATTAACCCGAAAGGCATAAAATTCCATTGAAAAAAGACCCCGTGTGTCGTCGAGAAAGCGTGTGAATGGTTTTGCTTTCGTAGTGAGTGGCACTTGCCAATAACCCTTTGAAAGGTCAAATTTCGAAAAGAATGTAGCATGAGATAATTTTAATCTCTCCAATAAGTCATCTAAAAGAGGTAATGGTTCCGCATCGAATTTTGTAACTTTGTTTAACTTCCTGTAATCTACGCAAAGACGTATATTGTTGTCTTTCTTCCTAATGATTACCATAGAAGAAGAATATGGTGATGAAGATGGTTCAATTATATTTAATTGGAGCATATCATCCAATTCCTTATCAACCTTATCACGAAAGTGTAAAGGAATAGGATATGGGCGAACTCGAATCGGTGTATCGTCAGTCAGAATAATGTCATGTTGGATGACTGACGTATGACCTGGGATGTCAGTGAGGACATCCTCATACGTGTGTAGAATATTAGAGACTTGCTGACGTTGATCATCAGTAAGAGTAGATGAGATAGTAACATCATTCCATTTCTCAGTTGAATGGAGTGGTACAACTGGTATTGGTAGTTGTACATCATCGAAAGAAGATTCCTCTTCTTGGATGACTGACAAACTAGAATAGTGTTGAATAGGTGGTGTAGGATCGTCAGTTGCCTGAAACACTGACTGTAGATAATCAGGACGTGAGTAATACTCCTTCAACATGTTAATGTGGAAGGTTTTATGTTTGCCATTAACATCAACGATGTAGTCGACATCGGATATTCTTGAGATGATCCTGAAAGGACCTCTCCAGGTAATTAAAAGACGATTGTTATGCGCAGGGAGTAATACAAAAGCTTCATCACCAGGTATGAGCTGGCGAAGACGTCTATATTTGTTTGCAGATAGACGAGCTTGTTTTTGGCATGTTCGGATGATGAAGTAGCTAGTCTACAAGCATCTATGATTTCCTGCCTAAGAGAGACCACATACTCATAAGAGGATTGAGTTTCCTCTTTTCAATATTATCTCATCCACCAATAAGTCGAGGATTAACGACATCGGACCGCGTGGTTGCATGGCCAAAAAACAAGCTGGAACTGAGAAAACCCCGTTGCTCGCTTTTGTACCTCGCGATACGCAAAGAGACAAGCGGGTAGGACCCGATCCCAGTCTTGGGGATGGTCTTGAGTCATCTTACCCAACAACTGCTTGAGTGTCCTATTGCGACGCTCAATTAACCCATTTGACATCGGATGATAAATAGAACTAAGAGATCTGTCTATACCTAATGTCTTCATAACTTGAGACATGGATTCAGAAATGAACTGAACCCCATGATCCGACAAGATTTTCCGTGGAAAACCAATGCGTGAGAAGATTAACATCAATGCCTCTGCTACACTGGCAGATGAAGTGTTCTTGAGAGGGATGGCCTCAGGCCAACGAGTGCACATATCAATGCCGTAAGAATATGCGTATGCCCTCTAGCAGATGGAAGCATTGGACCAATAATGTGGTCATGGCCATTTTATCAAATGGTCTAATCGGGATGTATCCCGCAGTCTTGAATAGGAGCCGCATGAAAATGGACCCCGTCTACCTTAACTTCTTGACATAATCCCCCCCCCCCAAACAGGACCGACAATAGAGAGTAACATCTCTATGGACGCCTGCCAGTAGAAAGTTGCCGAAAGCACACTCTGGATTTGGTACGCGAACAAAACCCATATGTGTGCCCGCACAAATTGCGAGTCATAATAGCATGTCGTTAAATATACGAGAGCTCATACAGGATGGGACAAGGAGCTGAGAACATAAGGATAAATCCTGTTTCCCGTATTAACTCTAACCACCAAAATCCCCATTTTTAAGTATATAAAGTCATGTCCCTAGATTTTTTGCAAGTTGTTGCGACTTCTTATTCTTTTTGTTAAACATACTGAAAGAATTTTTTTAATCGAATGAAATTATCATTCTTTTGCAATGTTGCAAACAACTCCCGTAGAAATAGGAGCATCACATCATCACACAATGGTATGAACTGTAGGTTCAATAGGTATTGTGTATCATGCGACATATTAGGAGCTTGCGCTCTAGTCACTACTGCATGTGCAGTGTGAATATGTCGCTCTTTTCCCATTCAGCTATATTGCTGAGGTGTACACTCTTTAATACCATTAATGCGACCCAGTATTACATCACAAATTGGGTTAGGCCAGAAGACATGCTTGGATCATTTTCCTGTAAAAGAAAGGAGATGATTAAGAATCAATAATGAGCAGTGGGAAATGATTTCAATTGTGCCGGTGACACCAAATGTTACACAATTTGACAACCCGGCCCGTGCGCACAACAGTTTGGGTTGATCAGCGAATTCCGGACAACCGATTTGTTGTACAACCTGAGTCCAAATAGAAGATGGAGCATGAAATCTTAATTGACAAATCCCTTTTGTAAAGACTTACGAGATGAGGGGCCTGTCCGGGGGTGGGGTACTGTGACGCAGCATGTGGCATGTACAGAACCCTGCAGGCAGGAACTAGGCAAGGTAATGTCGCGCAATCGCAGCGTCAAGCGTGATCCGCCAATATGGTGCTCGCCTGCGGGAAAGGATTCCGGAGCATTCTGGACAGGTCCATTCAGTAAGGGAACAATCTAGAGAACAAGGGACATTAGCATTGGGAGTGTTTTCAGCTTACTTTACCTTGTATTCAATGAGTAGCCTGTGGTAATTTAAAGAGCAACATAGAGGTAATGTCTACCTGTTTTATTCGGACGTTCTTAATCTCGTCGGCGCGATCGAGGATGTGATTTATGTCAAATAAAATTGCCATAATTGTCGTTTTCTGCCTAGAGTTAAAATATGGATTAGTCCGATAATTTTTAGAATGATCGTTTATGATGTTGGAGGGGGTAAATGGGTGAGGAATTTCCAAAAAATTGTCTGTTTATGTGCGGACCCTGAGAAACCTTGATCTAAGACAGGTTTATGTTTTATTATAGTAATGTAGGTTCTTGATATATAGTTTATAAAATAATTGTTACCAAAATCTCGCGAATATGTGAGTTTGGTTCCAGAAAAAACACATTTTTAAAATGGAGCAGATTTGTTGAAATTGTGCTTCCATTATGTAAAAGTTGTCATTGTTGAAATTAAATAGATTATTTCCCTTATTGACATACCTATCAGCACTAAAAGAACGATTGCGTGAAAAATTGTTTTGTTGTGCTGCAAAAGCAACAGGCAATTCACTCTTAATCTGCGCATTACTCAGATCCATGGTTGTTGTGAGCAGTGCAAGAAGTTTTTTTGCATGTTCTTCTAAGTTTTTCATTGATAATAAAGGTTTCCGTTCGTGTAAAAATGCGAGAAATGTAGATGATTTACCGACGACAAAGTACCTTATTATCGAGCGCAATCAGTCAAAAATCAAAGAGACCTTCATACTAACTTTTCAATTTGTGGATAATTCATCGATCCATCTTTTCTAATGTTAGTCGTATCTGGGTGACAGAAAATCACTAAAATTTTCTGCCAGATTGAGGGTAGTAATTGTGGAAATCTCAAACGATATTTCGTTGTCTGTCGTCATTTGGAATTTTTGGCAGAAGTGCTGCTCTATAGAGCATTGTAGTCATTTTTCTCACCAATGCTGGTGTGTATGATAAACTGCTAATGCATCCCTGAGAAGTAATCGGATAAATATGTACAGTTATAGCGCTTTATCCCCACGTAATATAAGACCCACAAGTGGCCTCAAACCTATCTAGGAAGAATATTACGTCATCAGACGGGAGGGGATTAAAATTTTGGCAATTTAAGGTTAAACTCCTTAAAATGATCCTGTTGGATGAAGTTGTTTGGCTTTCAAAAGTTCTCTGAGAATTAGAAATTCCTGAGTTAACCTAATTCACTCATATTCTGACTACTGCTAATTTCAGTTCATGCAGTCGTTTTTTTTTCATTCTCTTCCATCTCAAGCTGAAGTCGTTTTACATTTTGTTCCCGCTATCAATCTTCTCACTTCCATTTCCTTTTGTTTCCTTTTCCATTTCCTTTTCAGCTATTAATCGTTTTTTTCTTCTATTTCCTTTTGTTTCTGTTCCATTTCCTCTTTTTTAAGTCTTTCTATTTCAGCCTCCTTTTGTTTCTGTTCTGCCTCTCGCAGAAATCGGTTTCTCTTTCCAATTCAGCGGCCTAATCTCATTTTTTTCTCATCTTCCTCAGCATATAAAATTTCACTCTTCTTTTCATTCTCCTCAGGAGCCTCAATCCTTTTTTGATCTGCCTCAAATTTCATCTTCTTCTCATGTTCCTCAGCCTCAATCCGTTTTTGATCTGCCTCAAATTTCAAATTTTCCAAACGTAAAGTTTCTATACCTTCTCTGATCAGCTTCTATTTCTTGAGCTTTCTTATATTCTGACATAGCGAATTGTCTTACCTCTTCAGCAGGTATTTGCAAAGCTTTTGCTTGCTTAATGAAATAGTCTAAGGTAGCCATTACAATATTATTATGTAATAATTACTATTTAAAAGTGTTACTACAACAACTAGTGTTCTTCGTTCCTGTTCTAGAACGGTAAAATCAATTTATATAATAGGCAATAATATTAAGAATTAATAATGTAATTTATAACATGGAATGGTGTGAAAGCAGTAATGTGACAGACAGTAGGACAATAAGGACAAGACAAGAGATTCAAGAGAAACGAAGACGATCGCAGAGAGCCAATAAAAATAAAATGAGAAACTAAAATGGAATGTCGTAAAGAATTACGATGATAACTGCGATTAAATAATGCACAAGACAATTGACAACACAGTGTAAAAAACATAGGTTTTGTAAAAAACTAAACGACAGGAAAGGTGAGATGGACGCGAAATACAAACAAAATTCATCATAAAACCAAGGTACAAGTAAAAAAATAGCTACCAAAAACAACAAGTAAACGTGACACTACAGCTAAAACAGACAGGTGTCACAGACCACCAGACACAGTGGACCTAGAATCCTTCTACGCTCACGCGTAGGAACATTCCACTGCGGGAAGTCTGCAAAATAATGTCCTACAGAACGTCTGACGAAGAGCCCGAATTGGACTTCGAGATGGATCTCGTTCGTCAGATCTACCTCCCCAACCTCCCGCGAAGACTATACCACAAAACATAACAATAACATAGAAAATTTATATATATAGACATTTAAGGCACAGCTAATTGTAAATAAAGCGTACAACGGGATACAACACGACTATATACTCATAGATCTCGCGTGCAGGTAAAAAATCCATGTGTGCCTCGGTCTCCCGTGTATGTACGTCTACAGGATAAAAATACTTCGTTCTGCTATATCAAGATTACAAGCTCGCACGCAATAAATGATGAGAGAGATGAATCCTCCAAGTAATCAGTTCACTGTGAAACTTGACGTGGAGGTTGATTGAAGACTTTGAGCATTTTGAGTTGATTTCTGATTCATATCCCCGCTAGGATCCAAAATTGAGGGATGATGTCGCCTTGAAAGTAAAAATTCTTCTTTTCAAACGATCAATTGGATGGGTACGTTCCTGAAATTACTTCCAGACCGCACTGGCCTACCTAGTTTTTTATTGGTTGGGTTGTCGTTATTCATAGAGAATGAAATTTGAAACGCGAATGGTTTATAAAACTGAATAAAATGTTAAACAAATGATTTTTTCAAACAAACGAAAACCAACAAGTATCTTTGAATTGGGTAAAACGGGTCACCCAGTATTGGCAGCACACAACAAGTCCCCGTTGTTGGTAACCTTTACATAGATTTTTTTTACCAGGACACGAAGTGGACAAGACGGACACCGTCACAGGCCCGTCAAAGATCACACGACAACATTATTTAATTATTGCTGCTAAAGTATTTCCCCCTGAAGATTCTCTTTCTAGTAAAGACTTCCCTCACCCCCCCCCCCCCCCGCATAGACTAAGGATTAACAAAACTGTTACCGTATAATATCCTTCCCCTCAGTCACGAACCGTTTGTGACCTTCTTTCAAGGACGTCTATCATGGTACACGTATATTCATACTCTGGGATGAAATCTTCCCCATATTACATTTTGTTTTTTTAAAATTCCCAGACGTTCAACCCTACATAGCCCTTTTTTGTGTACATCATATAATTTCACACAAAGTCATATACGATAATCCTATCAGTTAAAAGGCTATTTCAGTTGGCTACGCCCTCTCTTTACACCCATTGGCCCACGACTTTTGGCAAATTGAAGCATGTTTTACGGCATTTTTTAAAACATGTTGCCATAAGGGTAAACAATATAACTTCTTCTACTCGTAGGAATTCTCCGTCTACGATCCAAATCTTAAAGGCAAGCCGACTCTGTAAAAAGATCCATTTCTAGGAAAATGATAAAATTCCCCGCCCTAGATTAGTAAGTTAAGACGCGGCCATTTTTTATGCATCATTAAAAATAAAAGATAGTGGGCGATAACTTACGTGACATAACTGCGATTGGCTTCGACCTGAAGACCAATACAAATCACAATAATAAATGGCTTCCTTCAACATGCCATTGGATACACAATATAAAATTACAATCATGGACACAAGCCAGTTCCATGTTTCCACTTCAAAACCTGACGTCACAAACTACTCAACTAGGTTACACGTGCGTCCAAAGCAACTCGTTGGGCCTTGAAGATGCAGCAATAGAGAATGCAGTCAGCGACCCATAGCTTGACTGCTTGCATCAGGGTCAGCGAACCAGAGCTGACCAAGACCCTACTCCACCTCCACGTGGTGGTCCTGGAAACAGGCTGCATCACTGCAGTCTGGCAGAGCGAGTAGGGATCGCAGAGGGAAGGCAAACCCGGTCCCAAAAAATTCCGTGCTGAAGTCGGATGTGTTGACCGAAAGGTGCAGATATCACAGCTCCAGCGTAAACAGACACAACGCAACCAACGTCCTTTTCAGGACGAACGAGGAAGAAGAAGAAGAAGAAGAAGGGGTTTATAATATTGGGATGCAATCTTTTCTTTGCGCGCGACTTTCTTTACGTTATTTCCGTTTCTGCAGTTAACAAAAGCTAACCCCGAGATGAATCCCAAAGGCTTTGATACGCGTGATGTGTTCTCATTATGAGCAAGGTTTTAAACAAAATCACCGCACTGCTGAATCTGTTATTAGTAGGATTGTCTGAAGCAAAGAATGTATTGCCTTGACGTCACTGAGGATCGTTTGGACGTGGAACAATGATTACATGGGTAGATTAGTCTGTCGCGTGACAGTAAGCCTGGCAGTAATGAGGTGACACTGACACGACAAAGGCACAAATTGGGGGAAGGGGAAGAGAACAACTGATGAAGGCGTTAGGAAACAGGATAGGAAACTCTACAACTGAAAGATAATGGGTGGGTTTGAAAAAAAATCGAAAAAAGGTGATTCGTCTTACGAGGACAAAAGACAAAGAAAGTAGTCTACGTTACGGCCACAAGGCCTTCGTCAGGAAAAGAAAGAAAGTGAAGGCTAGATAGGAGACATGAGAACTTAAAGAAATATAAAAATAAATAAAAATAATAATAATAATAAAAGTAAAATCTAGGTACTTCCCTGAAGGCGAAGCATGGCTGAAAAGGAAGTGACTTCTGACCCCAGAAGTACACAAAACATACTAAGAAGCTAAAAACTAAAAAACGAAACTGAACAAAAAACTGCCCAAATATAATAAAAGTGGGGACTGGAAATAGAAGAGGACAGAATAAGTAGGAGATAAATGAATATGAAAATAAAAAATCAAGACAAATTAGAAAACGTGTACATCCATACATATTATGGAGGATGGCATAAAAATAGAAGAATAGGATAAGAGTGGAAAGAGTCCAAATAGAGCAAGAGAGGAAAGGGTGACCTCAGACAAAGGTGTGGAAAGTGTTGAGACCGGCTGGTTTTAGACACCTCATGCGGTGGATAAGACGGTTCTCAAGCTGTTCTCGGCTGGCAGTGTCAGAGGAGCAGGATCGGATCGCAGTGACCTGGATGTCGATGGGACCCTGGTGGTCAGGACTATTGAAGTGTGTGGCAACTGGTGTGGACTTTTGCTGAGAGATGTCACTTAAGTGCTGACTGAATCTGTCCCCAAGTCGTTTGCCTGTTTGTCCAATATAGGTTTTGCAGCAACGTTTACATATGATCGTATAAATGACATTACGCGATTCACACGTGAAGCTACTAGTGATGGTGTACGTAGCCTTAGGAAAGGACACCTTCTGGGTTGAGATGACATACTTGCACGTGTTGCATCGTGTCCGACCACAGGGCAGTGTGCCGAAGTGAGTGGCATTCTCCTTTGGGAGACGGCTGTGAACAAGAAGATCCTTCAAGTTCTTGTCGCGTCTATATGCCAACTGAAAGATACAACAGGATGGAATCCGATCATGAGAATAAGAAATATGTAAATGCACATATACTGCAAACTTCAATAGGTAGAGGGGTTACAGCGCTGGCTTCTTGTGGCAGAATTACCACGTTCGAAACGTTCCAGCCTACCCAGCTGTAAATGGGCACCTGACTCTGCTCTTGAGTAAAGGAGGGCAAAGGCAATGAAAAAGTGAACAGGTCACCTCAACCTTATTACGTTGAGACCTAGTGTTGTGAAGTCTCTAACATTTCCTTACCCTACGACAGTATCTGATATGAGACTATCTTTACGTTTACAGCAACAGCGACCAGGCCTTAAACTGTCCCTCAGAAACTTCTGACAGGCATCCTTCTATGTTATGAAACTAGTAATATCGCACTTTTACAGCCATTTTTAAATCTTTTTACACACAATCTCATATTTCTTAAAATGTGTTTGAATAATGAAGGGAGGCTTCAGTAAAAATGATAATAGAAATTTAAAAAAATGAAAATTTAGTAAAAGGTAAAGGTAGTCCCATAGCATATACGGTACTGCCGTAATGGAGTGAAGTGTTAGAGACTTTACTAAACTAGGTCCAGGATCGAGAGGTGGGGTGACCAGTTCCCTTACTCTCTGCCTTTTCCTTCGCTAACTTAAGAGCAACGTCAGGTACCCATTTACATAGGTATTTACTGGAGCATGGCGTTACCGTGATTCGAATGGGCACCTTTGTCGCTGAATGACCAGCGCTTTAACCATTTTGTCCATTGGACACTCGAAAATATAGTCATCATAACCCTCCACTCCCAAAGGAGCATAGGCCTTCAATAAACACATGCCAAGTCCTCCTGTCACGTGCCATCATCTCAAGTTCTTTCCACGTTCTCCTCATCATTTTCATCTCTGTTTCCAGCTCTCTTCTCCATGTGCTTCTTGGTCTACCTCTGCTTCTCTTGCCCTGGGGGTTCCAGAACAAGGAAAATATAGTACTGGAGTAAATTGCACTAAGAAACAAAATATACTAAAAACATGGAAAGTTTCAGGATCAACCTTAGTAAGCTACAGAACCAAATAGGAAACAAAAACGAGTAATAAATAAAGCTTTAGAAGTCATTCTAAAATCTTGGACTTGTATTATAAAGTAATTCGCATATTCTTTGTTAATTCACGTTCGTGGTTTTTATTAACGTACTAGTGTAAAAGCACGTCATAAAACGGGAATTAAATTCAAAAGCACCAATATCTAACGGCAATTTTACTTACAAGGTATTCAAAAGTATTTTTTTTTAAACCACTATGCATCACCACAGTACACGAACTACGTAGCAGCAGCGAGGATCCCAATGTGTGTATACGGGATCACATATTCTATAAATATTTTTGTGCACATCGTCATTTGCGCATTCTTCTTAGGTAAGTGTTACTATTTTCGGGAGAGTACACATTAGGGAAACAATATAATTAATGTCTAACTTTCAACCAAAGTTGCATACTTAACGTTACGCACTGACAGAAAAAGCTGGGATTTTATATAAAGGATGACATGCATGCTCAGCTCATCACTATTTTCATTTGTGCTGCTTGTGGAGCAAGAAGCCACCATTGCAGCTAGTACTCTTGCAGGAACCTGCACTAAGCAGTCACTTGCTCTTTCACAGGTGGTTTTTGTTTCATTTTGTTTTGCATGATCATGTTGCCAGCCCTTTGCAGAATCTCATATTAGTCGCCTATTACGACATGCCCGAGGGTGTCTGTGTTGCAAAAGTGTGAAACGAGTGATCAAGTTGAAACACAAGTACCAAGTCATGATCGTCATCATTGTTTACGGTCCTTACAACTGCACCTGGTCCCCTTCCAGGAAGCCTGCAGCTTCCAGTCCCATGCTCTTGCAGTGGTAATTTCTTTAGCACTTAGTTTTACCTGATGAGGTTGCCAGCCTCATGCCCAACCTCATATTAGTGGCCTTGTACGACATGCCTGATTGTGCAGTAGTTCTGCTCTTTCTTTGTCTCTTCAGAGACCCTTTGGAACGACACGGGGTTTAGTTCCTATTAGGCAATGATAATATATGTGTACTTCTAACAAATCCTACAATATCGCCATTAGCGATCTAGCAATATAAATTCAGAGCTGCCTATTTCCCTCAGAATTTGATTGACCAAATAAATACCCTCGGTATCTGCTCCATCAGGCTCCATTACGGAATCACGAACCACTTGTCCATGATTGGGTGATATTGGCAATCCATGATGGCGAATTGGCTTCAGGAGAAAACTGATACCAGAGTTTAATTTGTTTTCCACACTCATTTGCATACGATATTTAACGATCGATTTCCGATGTCTAACGTATGTTCATCTGGCGTCATTTGATTTCTCATTTGCTTCTCGTGTTTCTTTCTGTTCTGAAGTTTGGATTTTTCGTTCCAATATTCAACTCCCGTCCTCCTTGCATTCTAACTTTTTATCTTGATGCTTTTGTTTCAGTCAGTATGTTGTTTATGACGTCGGGACAAGTGTTAAGGCTCAATTCGTGGAGGATTTGTATTTTAATGCTAATTTGTTTTCCTTGCTTTCGATCTGTATAATTCCGTCTTTTATTATTCCTTCTTCATTTTAAAAAATATATCTTTGTCTCTATTTCTCTGTCTCTCACAAACACAAACTTATGATCACAAGCTAGCACACGCATTATGTCGTATAGCACACTCACGCATGTCTCATAAGAAAAAGAGTTATCAACTTCTTCTATTTTTATACCCGGCCTTGCATAGAAGAAAAACCTCATTCTGAAAAAAAAAAAATAAATAAATAAACAATTATAGCTACATACAACATAGCTCGGGCATTGGCGTAGCTGGCGAGTCCTTTTTAGGGCTTTATGATAGCAGATAGATAATGTTGGTCTTTTTCAGGACTTAGTATTTATCAACGCTGATCGGGTTAGCAGCCAGCAGAGCTGACTTTTTTTTGGGATGGTAAATGCGCTCTTATATAACCAAATAGGTTGAAAGGAACGCGCCTCGCCAGAAGCAGGCAAAAACCGATCCAAAAAAAATGTTTTTACATTTTGACATGCGCCCTAATACAACTGATCCGCCTTGTATCCAGGTTGAACGAATCGAGCGTAATCCAAACCAGGTAAAAACTCTTTAAGAAACATTATTGGTTCAATTTTTTGGTCGGCACGCAATCCTTACTTTTGAGTTCTTTCTTTTTCTCATTCAGTGTGACGGTATTGCCTCCCCTGCTTTGCAGTAGTGGTCCAACATTGGCCTAAACTCAAGAGTATCTATTATAGGCTTCAATGGAATCTATCTTTACACACGATTTCCCTTGGCAGAAATGTAGAGAAAAGAGTAGTAAAGCTTATAACAGAATTTAATAACCGCTTTAGGTTTAACAGTTAAAAAAAATAATTTGAATATTTATGAAAAGATTTTCATCACTTGAATGGTTTTTGCTAAGACGTTCAAGTGGCAGCATATAGGTTAACGTAGCTGCCAATGATGATTCTAATCCGCCTCCTGATGGGTATTTTTTCTGTACACCTGTCACTCGTCTTTTGTCAAAGTTCAGGCGCCGCACGTTCCCAGAACGTCAAGGAGTAACGGCGAAGAAGGTTCTGCGTCTGTCTATAAGACCCTATTATGATGGCTTCTAGCACAACGTCAGTCCACTGCTACCTTTACTTGGTTCCAGAGAAAGTACTTTCTGCTGGTACCACCAATAAGCCAATCTTGGCTACAGACTTGTTGCTCAGATGAATAAAAGAGACGAATCGTTCGGTTACACGCGTCTGGGACTTCTTTATATTTACAATAGATTCCTCTCTGACTTCGTGTGTCTTCATTTTCCTCGTTCCGGTTTTCCTTATTAAAATGTAAAGATTGCCTGTGCTTTGTAAGTCTTATTTGGTTCTCCAATAAAAGGTCCGGTTAACAAAAAGGAACTCTTAATCTAGTCTTCACTCTGGCGAGGTCTGATGTTGTCTTGTCGAGTGTAAAATTCAAAGTGGAATAAAACTGCGAAAAGGCCAGACTATAGTCCCTCTCTTCCCACTTCTCCGTTTGTTATGGAGTTAAATAAACGCTCCAATCATCTTCAAACAGGTCGGGTGTGGTACTTTCAAAATATTTCCGACATGCAAAAATGTTGCAAAGGTCACGTCTCCCATATATGGTAATGTGCTGTCCGATGCCTTCGTGTACAAACTTACTGACAGATCGGCGGACACACATGACAATATGCCCACATGTGTCACACAGACAGTAATGTTGGTGTATCAAGGATGACCCGAAAGCGCTTATGTCATAATTTTCGCCTCGTGCACGGGTTTTCCTGTGTTTCGCCAGACAAACAAATCTGGTTCTATTTATCACTCTTGCCCAACACAAGCTTGGATAAACACGCACCGTCGCTTGAAAAGATGGTCAGACAGATTATGCGATAAAATATTGTTGCTGACCGTCTAATAACCTGGCATAACTTAACACGTCTTCATGAAGCGTGAATTCGACACAATAAAATAAGAATTACGGGGAAAAATGAAATGCCAAATAAAAGCGATCGGAGAGAAAAATGAAGAAGAAGAAATGATACTGCCGTAGGGCTGGAGATGTGAGAGATCACACAAAAGGATAGGGACATACATTTCGTCACATTCAGTTTTTCAAAAATTGTTTTCCAGACTGCCTCTTCTCGTAGCATGCTCATCTAATTGTCTCATTCTTACTGTCTGCAATTAGGCAAATTGTATAAGTTTGTTTTTCTTTTAGGTATTTGCCTTATTGTAGCGAATGACATACATTTCAACATAGACAACCGTTCTTGGGTTATATCAGAGAGAAATTGAAAAAAAGGAAAGGAAAGAAACACTGTCCAATCCAGCATTGCACAAATACTAAGCTCCGAATAAATGTCGACGACTTTGTTATCAGCTAGCAGGATAGAGACGTGATAAAGGCTAGTCCTCTAAAATGGACTGCTAGCTCGCTGATTTTATTTTTGTCTTTTGTTTCTTAAAACACCGATAAGGCCTGTCATTAGGACATGTATATGATCATTGATCGTCAATGTTTGTTTATGCCCCAGGTCTGGCGCGTGATTTTTGACGTCACTTTCCAACCCTGTAGTTAAAAGTTGAACTCTATGGAAGGCAGATTTTACAGAAAGCGAGTTAATGTCAAATTTCTTCAAACATTCGTTAATTATTCATTTAATCTTATCCTTGGATCATTAGCCCACACAGCAATCAGTGATCATGACGTCTCGTGGCGTCTTGTAGGGAAGCAAGAAACTTTCACCACATTGCTCGATCGGTGACCAGCCTTCGTGCAGTGCACCATCTATGGACCATAGACTATGGTACATGTTTTTTTTTTTTTTTTTTTTTTAATTAAATCTCGGCCTCCACAGTTCACAACCAAGCTAGCTTTGGTCGGTCAACCTTTTGCTTTCCTTCCAACACAGTTCTAGTGATGTTTTCGGCTCCTTGTCTGAGGATATGGCCATCCCATTTCCAGCGTCTATTGGCTACGATGATATGCATTCATTCTTGCTTGCACTGATCAAGCCTTTCTTGGTAGGTGATAGTATTTGGCTGAAAAATCCGAAGAATGTTCCTTAGGTAAGTTGTGTAGAAAGAGAACAACTTGGATATTTTCTTTTCTGTGACGGCACCATTCGGCACATGAAAGAAGTACAGACAGTACACAACTCTCATAGTTAACCTTTTTTATTTTTTATTTATTCCTGAAATCTAATAAAATCTCAAGATTTGCGTGGAGCCAATTACCAGTTTAAACCGGTTATGAGGTAAACCTAATTTTTCAAACATGTACTAAGGGGTAATATATATATTACTTCAAGACTGTCATATCAGGATTTCTTGTTTTGTTATTCCATTTTCTGCTTTTGATTTTCGTTGGTTGTGGAACTAATTCGATTTTGTATTTTCCTTTGTTTATTATTGCCCTTCACCTGTGTTGTTCTATTTCATATATATTTTACGTGTTTGTAGTGTGCCCTTCACCTGTGTTGTTCTATTTCATATATATTTTACGTGTTTTGTGAGTGTCTAAATTGATTCAATACCGTTATAAGTGTTAGTATTTATATTCATTTCTTTACCAGTTTTATATCAGCCTACTTATTTATTGACTTACACTAAGGCGTAAAGATGAAAATGAGGCAAGTATATTTTGATGACAGGACTTAAAGACACTGCTATTAAAAGATTAAAGCCAATAAAATTGTGCTTGGAGAAAAGACTTCTAAAAAATTGTGTCACAAATACATATGAAAATTAACATTTCTTGAGCGTACACATGCTGCTTCAGTTGCCCAACTTCTGCAAGAGACTTTTTTCCCCCTTGATATTGTTGTACTGCAACAAGCAGGTCAGATAAAATTGTTTCTCAAATTTCTTTGCCCAAATTTGAAGAAAACGTAAAGATGATGCATTTGTGCAGGAACCCTAAGCATAACCGTAACTCCTCTTACTTTATACAGTGAGAACCTTACTTAAGTTTATCCAGTTTTTTAGCTTTACCTATAACTTATATTATCGTCATTAATCCTAGAAACTTTAATAAGTTAAATAACTATAAAATATTCAATCTGGAACTGTGCGATATGTGTCTGTTGCAATATCACGAACGTTTTTGCTGACGGCGGTATACAATTATTTTGTACCCTTTACTAACCTTTACTGCCCCACTCCCACCTCCAGTTCGGCCTGTTATCTCTAGCCTTTCACCTTTTCCAGCAGCGCTAAAGGCAAATTACACCTACTAAGACCTTGTGTACTGGTATACGGAGTGGGCTGGTATGCTGCAGTGAATGCACTTACGGCTCTACGGGTACGGTGCGTCTTAAGTAACTTAGTAGCACAATTTTGATTTGCCTGTTTCCTGGATTCGCTGTGTTACTGTGGGTAAAAATTATATTTTTCTCAGCTTTCCTGTTGCCATGATATGGTTCAGCTTTCCTGTTGCCATGATATGGTTCAGCTTTCCTGTTGCCATGATATGGTTCAGCTTTCCTGTTGCCATGATATGGTTCAGCTTTCCTGTTGCCATGATATGGTTCAGCTTTCCTGTTGCCATGATATGGTTCAGCTTTCCTGTTGCCACGATATGGTTCATTTCCTGTTGCCACGATATGGTTCAGCTTTCCTGTTGCTATGATATGGTTCAGCTTTCCTGTTGCCATGATATGGTTCAGCTTTCCTGTTGCCATGATATGGTTCAGCTTTCCTGTTGCCATGATATGGTTCAGCTTTCCTGTTGCCATGATATGGTTCAGCTTTCCTGTTGCCATGATATGGTTCAGCTTTCCTGTTGCCATGATAGGGTTCAGCTTTCCTGTTGCCATGATATGGTTCAGCTTTCCTGTTGCCATTATATGGTTCAGCTTTCCTGTTGCCATGATATGGTTCAGCTTTCCTGTTGCCATGATAACATGCCCAAAGACAGAGGATTGCTTCCTTTTAATATGTGGTATAAGCTTCCTTTGCACACTGGCCTCTTTCAGGACATCCTCATTAATCTTTTTAGCTGTCCATGGTATTTTTAACATTCTTCTGTGACACCCATCTCTTCAGCCTCTAGTGCTTTTCCTACTTGTTCACTTATTGTCCATGATTCTCTTCCGTATGTCAGGAAGAAAATAATATATCTCTACCTAGTAAAACCATACTTTTTGCATTTCAACACTGCGCCATAGTTTAATTCTGAAGAGCCTTTATTTTCAATGGCCATTAATTTGAAATATATACTACTCGTCAAAAGTCAAGGGCCACTTAGAAAAACCTTGGTTGAAACCATAAAACAAATCTGATATAAACGTAAATGGTATCACTCAAAACGGCATTTATTGAAGACCAAATTGACATGTCACGTAAAGAAATGGAAACACACATTCAAACGCAATGAAACTGTGAAGTGTGTCACCCACCTTTTCAAAAGTCACACAATAGATATTGGACAAATAGACATTTCAAAATCGGGTATGACCACCGTTTGCAGCAAGGCATTCAAGACAGCGTAGACGCATCGAGTCCACAAGGGTCCGAAGAGTATCCTGAGGAACAGCTTGCCATTCCTGAAGCAGAAATGCAGTCAGCTGTGCAACATCCATTGGCAGGGGGTGATTTGTTGACAATCTTCGACCAGGAACATCCCAGAGGTGCTCAATCGGAGAAAGGTCAGGTGAATGAGCTGGCCACGCCATCCTGATGATCCCTTGTTGCTGAATAAACTCATTCACCACACGAGCTCGATGGGGTCGAGCGTTATCATCTTGGAGGATGGCATTACCACCTATGGCCTCCAGAGCAGGCTGAACAATTGGTCTCAAGATTTCGTTCTGGTATCTTGGGCCGGTCAAATTGCCTTGGATGACGTAGAGTGGGGGTCCTGCCGTGTCTGTAGAAGCCTCCCCAGAACATGACAGAACCCCTACCATCACGATCCACCTCTCGAATTGTGTCATCAGTAAATCGCTTTCCTGGTCGTCTCCAAACTCGAATCCTGCCATCATTGAATGACACAGTGAAGCGAGATTCATCAGTGAAGAGAACTTGACTCCATTGTTGCCTTGTCCATCGGATGTGCTCGCGACGCCAAACAACATGGGCTCTGCGATGAGCAGGAGTAAGAGGGATTCTGACTGCAGGACGTCGAGCAGCCAGTCCAAATTCATGTAAACGTCTGCGAATGGTGCTTTGACTGACATTAACGTTTACAGTTTGTCTCAGCTGACATCTTAGAGTGGAATAAGCCACTGTTCGATAGCGCAGGGCTGACAACAAGAGGTACCGGTCATCATGTCTATTGGTACATCTAGGGCGACATGGCCGGTGGCGATCCTCTACACTTCCTGTGGCCTGAAATCTCTCCAAAATTCTTTGGATATAAGAGTGTGACACTGCAAGCCGTCTAGCAACCTCATGGACAGATAAACCACTTTCAACCCACGCTATAGCCCTCATTCTTTGTAAGGTGTCAAGACTTCTTCTCGGTGGCATGGTTTGTGTAAATGATGAAACTAATCTAAGTCTGCTGATTGTAAAACAAATTAAGAGTGAACTCTGTTCACGAAAAGTCGCCATTGCACGTGGAATGTCATTCAGCACGATTACTTCACCTGTTTGGTTGTACGGAAGTTTGAAAAAACAGATTAAAAATGTGAATTTATGGTCAGCAAAGAAATTGCACGTGATCACCATGGTTGTCGATGAGTTGTTTTTATGCTTAACGTGCATAGAGGACTGTCAGAGGAAGATATTGCACCCATTTTTACTAAAAACTTCCTTCATTTAATCATTCTATGCTCTTATATAAAAGTGTATTGAAAATAATAGGGTGGCCCTTGACTTTTGACGAGTAGTATATATCTAAAAGACACCACATACGGTTTAACAGCATGCGTCTTGTCAAACATGAAAAACCGGGAGTAAAAATAAAATCTTGTAAAATGGAAGGATAACACTTGTTAATACCCCATCTGTGGCGATTAGAACGATAACCTTTTCATCAGCATTACTCGTACCGAAATTTATGATGTTCTGGGCAAGCTTGAAGAACTTTTCCAACCCATACGTAGAACAAGCGATGGGAAAATCAAACTATATTTGATCTGCTAATGGAGTAGGTCTTTGACATAAATTTCTTTTATAGATATTAAATGTTATATGTATTCTATATTATACTGTTCAAAAAAAGAAACGGAACTTTTTTAGTGTTACTTTTATGAAAGATATTCGCTGATTGGACATCAGTCAACCTATCGACTGTGTCCACCTGGTCATTAACTTCTCGTGGTTACCTGAATTTTACTCACCTCATGATTCGTGAGGTCATGAAAGAGGTCAAGGTCAAAACAACATTTTTGACAATAACTCGTGACAGGTTCATGAGAATCCCGTGAAACTTACTGAACACAAAACTCTCTGACCATATTATTGAATGCCTATAAAACAATGACGCCCCTCGCATAAATTCAGTTGAAAATTCAATGCGCAAGTATGGCACATCTCACTACAGAACAACGACTCATCATCATTGGACGTTTACAGACTGGACAGTCACAAAGTGTAGTGGCCAGACAATTTAATGTGGTTAGAAGCACCATTAGTCGCCTTTGGAGGCGATTTCAAGAAACTGGCTCAGTGGCAGACCGGCCGCGCAGTGGAAGACCCAGAGTCACAACTCCTGCTGAAGACCGCTTCATACAGCTGCGTCACCTCAGGAATCGACTTGCATCTGCGTCCTCCACAGTCCATTCAATGTCAGCAGCTCGTCAAATTTCAGATCAAACGGTCAGGAACCGGCTGCACGACTCTGGTCTTTGGGCTAAAAGACCCTATAGAGGTCCTGTCCTTACGGACCGGCATCGCCAGAACCGACTGCAGTGGGCGAACCAGCATCGTCAATGGACCGTTGGGAATGACTGGAGATGGGTTTGGTTTAGTGATGAATCATTTTTTGTGCTCCAGCGACACGATAGACGGAGAAAAGTTTACCGCAGAGTCCATGAGCGCTACGCCCAGAACAGCGTTGATGAGGCTCCTCCACATGGTGGTGGAGGTTTACTGATGTGGGGGGCGATCAACTTCGTGGGAAGAAGTGACCTGATGCAAATAGGAGGACGTCTGAATGCCCAACGATACGTCGCTGAAATTCTTCGTCTTCACGTCCTTCCACTTCTGGCTGCACGAGGGTCGATTTTTCAGCAGGATAACGTTCGACCTCATGTGGCACAACTCATCACCCAGTTCCTGGCTGACAACAACGTCCAGACCATTCCGTGGCCAGCCATGTCATCAGACATGAACCCATAGAACACTTATAGGATGAACTCGACAAACGACTCCGCCAGCGAGACGTGGCTACAGCCAATCTCCGACAGTTGTCTCTTGCACTGCGGGAAGAGTGGGCAGCCATCCCACAACAAAAGATCCAACGGCTAATCGGATCCATGTCAAGGAGATGTCGTTCTCTGATAGAGGCCAGAGGAGGCCATACCCCTTACTGAAACGGAGGCCTCAGTCGCAAAGAATAAAAGTTCAAACCAAATTTAATGAACATCATTTCATTGTTAAAGTCTGACAGTTTCTTCATGCCAAGATTGAAACATTAATTCCGTAAAATAAAATGTTGGTACAAGTTTGAAATTTGGTGTCCATTACCACCACAATAATGTTGCGTTTCTTTTTTTTTTTAAACAGTATATATATACAGAACCAGATGTTCGGATTGTATGTTTATGATTGGCGTAAAAGGTGGTCTTTGAGTAGGGTTCTCGAGTGAATGATGCCTTCCGTGTGTTTTCCTGTGAATGTTTTTGATGTGGTCTCATATGATAGAATGATAAGATCACGTTTCTCAAGAAAACATATACACAACGATAAAAGAATGTGAAGAAGAAAACAAAAATTTAGGTAGGCATAAAATATAGACATATCTATAGACAGGCAGAAATACTGACTGACAGGCTTACTGAGAGAGCGTCAGACAGACAGTGAGCGACAGACGGTGAGTAACAGACACACAATGAGCGACAGACAGACAGTGAGCGACAGACAGTGCGTAATAGACAGATAATGAGCAATAGTCAGACAGACAGACAGAAAGCCAGCCATACATAAAGAAGGTCTAAGTGAACGATAGACAGAGAAACAGTAATCACACATATAGTCTGACAGACAGTTATCGACAGACAGATAGGTAGACAGACAGATAGATAGACAGATAGATAGATAGATAGATAGATAGACAGACAGACAGACAGACAGACAGACAGACAGACAGACAGACAGACAGACAGACAGACAGACAGACAGACAGACAGACAGACAGACAGACAGACAGACAGACAGACAGACAGACAGATAGACAGATAGATAGATAGATAGATAGATAGATAGATAGATAGATAGATAGATAGATAGATAGATAGATAGATAGATAGATAGATAGATAGATAGATAGATAGATAGATAGATAGATAAACCGCACAATGAAAACAAAATATGAAGAAAATAGTGGCAGAAATAAAGAAAATTCAGCACAGTGTTTAGTCTTACACCTGAACAGATAAGAGTTCGCATGACCTTTGATTGTCCCGCTGAAAGAAAGGAATATATACCACAAGACATTCCATTTGCACGCACACTCACGTGTCTGCACGTGCATAGTAGATGAGTTCCTAAAGTGACGTCACCTGAGTGGGACGTTCGGCTCTTTCAACACAGGTTAACACACAGAGGGTGCGAGAGATCACGGTCAAGTACCCAGGCTCTTAAATCAAAGGCACATTTCAAAACTATGTACAGGATGTTTCAGACAAGTGATTTGCCGGATGGGCAGATCGGAAAGCGTATGTAATTTGAGACAGAAAATACGCCAAAGGTCTTGAGTGCCACAGTAATGAACTTCTGCTACATATTACTGGGCTGATGTACAGCATTATTGGCTTATAGTTGCTCATTACTCGCCCGTGTATTACCGTGGCTTGAAACAGGAACAAAGAACTGTAGCAGCGTGCAGTACAATGATTGTTGTAGAAGCCGACAACCGTGGGTTTTGCATAGCGCCGGCTGCCCAATTCCATACAAATTTTAATCCAAAATAAAATCAACAAGAAAAACATGAACAAATCACCCTTAGTAAGTAGTATCAATAAATCAACGTAGCATCCAAGACGGAAGAAAGTCATCTGTTAAGAAGTATTTCGAGGCCGCCGGAAGAAAGCCCAACGGAGTATGAGCTGATGATTCATTCATTTTTGTTCTTATAGGAAAATCTCCATATTGGGGCATATGGAATGTTCGAACAATAAGTGAACATGGGAAACCTGTACAAGTGGCAGCAGAAATTAGAAACAATAACATTGACATAGTGGGACTGTGTAAAGGAATTGGAAGGGAATAGAAAGGAATAAATTGAATGTAGGAGAAAGGCTGCTATTTCTCCGGTGATGAGGAAGCAAGCGCACACCATAGAGAAAGTTTTACTCTAATGATGTGAAAGAAGAGCAGAAGGTCCTCTTGAAATATGAGGCAATGGGCTCCAGGCTGATATCAGCTGCTTTCAAAATTGCAAACGTAAAATTAAGGATGAACATCAGGCAGTGATCATCAACATCAGCTGCCATACCAGACATACACAATCTGCCTAAGAAAAACTCTCCTAATCTTTTGGCCGAATACTATCACTAACCAAGAACTACTTACTCGGAGTATGTGAAGTTGGGTTCGAAACTTTGGCCCTAGGATGAAGATACCAGCCCCCCCCCCCCCCCCCCCCCTCCCCCCCCCCCAACTTCTTCTAACTTCTTCTTGATTTTTAGGCATGCCCATTTTTCATCTTATTTCTATTTTTCGGTCGCTGCTAGCATGTCACTTTGATATGACAAGTTACTCCCTTTTGCTCCGGCGAAAGTGGCCAACTGACATGAAAGTAGTTTTAAGGCTGGAAAGAGTGTCTTTGTGACGCGTCCACAACGTTCCTCGCTGGGCGGCAACATTTTCCCCGTGGTTATTTATTCCAGGGAAAGTCTGATAAGCTTGTAGCTCCAGAGCAGACAGTCTGTTACGCAAACACTTTTATAGTCTATGGCACTGGCAGGGAACTCTCCTGGAACTGTTACGCTGTTTTCTTCGGCCTCTGTGCAGGTGTTAACCCACGCTCGGACACCTGTGGCAGATTTCTTGTATATATTGAGCCCCCCTCTGTCTCTAACTGCTTTTAGTCCCTGGAACATTTGTCCTGAGTTGGCAGAGATCTTTGTGCAGTTTGTACTTTTAGTGTGGGAAATTCTTTACATCTCGGTAAGAATTCCTAAGTAACTTAATAGTTGTGATTTTTTTCTTGGGACTGAGACGTAGGCAGCGCAAGTTCCTTTATAGTGGGTTCTAGCATTTGTTTTAAAGGGCGGCCATTACCCAACAAACGCTAAGAAGCTATAGATAGTTTTTTCAGAAGGAAACTGTGTTTGTGTGCCACTTAAGATTTTTTTAAAAGCCAACTGTACGGTAACTTTAGAGGCTCATGAAAAGCCCATCTAGACGAATTGTCTCCATCATAACATGTACATATATCTGAATTGTTTAACTAACGGGGATCTTTTTTAACCCAGAGTTTAATGGAAACAAATTTTTCTGGACTCTTGTGTTGAGCCAGAGAGTTTGGTTTTTGTCCTTAACAATAAGTGTAACTCTAATTATTTGGATGTAGTTGTTTTTCTTCTCATATAGGTTCACTGATAAGTAGCCTTATATGTCTTTGTATGTATGCATATTTGTTAAATCAGCTACGCGCCTTGTAGTCACCTGGTTCCTTAGGCCAAGCTTACTCATTCACGTTGAGGTCAGCGGTGCTGGAAATGTTTACATACACCCCCCCCCCCTTTTTTTTTTCCTCTGACGGGCATAACTGCAAACGCCCGTTCGCATTCTTCACCAGTAAGGTCCGCGCTTAGCACTTCCTCGGGCGCTGGATTAGTGATGGGGAGGGAAAGGTAAATTACAGACACGCAGCGATGACCACTTTAGGGTGGGAAGGGCTGAGAAAGTTGTGGCACTTCATGTATACATGTTGGTTATTATCGCTGTTGTAACATTGTCGAGACTAGCGGCTAAGCGATTTTTGACATGTTCCATTTCAGTGATGGCTGCCTTTATCTGACAGACCGCGGGACCACTTGCCCGTTTTGCCTTTACATTTGGGGTGTTTCCACCTACTAAGGTGTTTTATTTCCCGACACCCTACTACGTGTGCATTCGGGTGATTTCCCTGGCTGGGAATTTTACGCCACCCCCACCAAATACGTGGAGTGCCCATGCTCCACTGGCATCAACGTCAAAGAGCTACACATTATCGCGAGCTCTGTTACATTGTAGCCATCGTCAGCTCCATTTTATCCATAGTACTAGGTGCCGTCACAGGATTGACGGGCCTGCGCCAAATACTTGATTTAGTGCCTCCATCGCATTTAATCTTGAGTGTATTCATAGCCACTGTCACAGCGTTCGGCGAAAACTCAGTCGGGCGAGGCCGGGACTAGCCGAACCGGAAAGTCATGTGACTACCGGAAGCCGGGAAATCAGGTGCAAATTTAGTGAGTGAGTCCAGGAGGTTCATTTGATGGACTATTATCTGAGTGCTTGCCATATTTCGGTCTTGGGTGATAATTATGTTGTAATTCTAGAGAAGTGTGGTTTCTAGTTTGCATAACTTTCAGGCCGTAGGTTTATAAGTTGTCAATGATTTGACTGTGTCATTGTCACAGTTTTGCCGCTCAGGTGAGCGATAGTCGTGGCAGGGTATTTTTCATTGTAAGTCGTACGGTCGTGTATGATGCTGATAGTTTAAGTTGTTAAGGCAAGTTACAGTGGCATTTCATTATTGTATTCGATGCGTTTGTTGGCCGTTTGAGGCCTTATTGTGCTGTGCATAGTATTAAAGGGAAGTTCCTGTTAAAGGTTGTTATTTCTTATGTCAGCCATTGTGGTGTGGTTGTATCCTGGGAAGAATGAGCCTTATTTATTATCATAAATCCACATTGCAGTGGTGGAACCAGTGGAGTGTTATCCACAGTAAATTCCTTCTTGACAGCCACCCTTTGAGATCCTGGATTTAAAGCACATCGGCGAAGCATAGGAATCTATGTTAGACCTGGAAGATAATTTCATCCTTATTGGATGTATAGTTATTCCACGGATTGTCAGCGACTTAGAGGAAAGGGTTAACATATCTAAGCCGGCGCCCCGCCGACAACGGTAACAACAGGCAAAATTTCACACCAGTGTACCGACAAAGAAGGACTTTTGGGAGACAAAAATAAACTCCGATAAAGTAATAGTGAGGTGAAAGCTGGAGAAATAGCTGGATAGTGCGCGTTAAAAGGTGCAGAACATCGGTGTTGCTGACCAAAAGGAGTCAGCGGTCAGCTGGTTTCTTTATTTTGAGGATTTTCTATGCAGAATACTTAGTAAGCTAGTTAGCCAAAAATGTGTGGGTGTTTTCAGGAGTGAGAGCCACGTTCTTTTACCCCAGCTTAGTTGATTACTAATTTTATTCTTATCATTTTATTTGTCTCTAGATTTTGGTAATATAGCACTGTATGACTTGTTGTCGTTGTTGGTTGAAATTTTGTTCGCCATAATGTTGTGTTTTTTTTAAAAATAAATTAGACAACCAAATTGTGGATCAGGCGACTTTCCTATCTGTACATGTACTTGATTGATTGAAGAGTCACTAACTTGTACTTGTCCTTACTCCAAGAAGAGAGAGGTGGAGTGAAAGTAGCTTTGAAACAAAGTCACTGAGTGGCAGGAGGTGAGAATCATCAACTGATCTTTTACTCCTGATAGTTATAATTCACTCCATTTCACATTCAACACCAAAACTTATCTATCTTCTCAATTCTCACTCAGATTTTTGTCTTGTCTCAGACTTACTCAGACTAGTTGTCTTGTCTCAGACAGACTCCGTACACCACTCGTGACAGAGTAACCAAGAGGACATGCACACCATCACAGCTAGCAGACACTGGAGTTGGGTTGGCCACGTCCTCAGAAGAGACCCCGATGCCATCACAAGAACATCTATGCTATGGAAACCCGAAGAAAAGCGAAAGAGTGGCCGACCAAAAATAACATGGCGGAGAACTGTGGAGGCCAAGATGCAAAGAATGAACCAGAGCTGAGGCACTGTATGAAGGATGGCCGCCGACGGAACAAAGTGGAAGCAGTTTGTTGCTTCCCTACAAGACGCCACCAGGCGTGATGGCCACTGACTGCATTGACAGTCGGCGGCTAAGGATGAAAGAAGAAGAAGGTACAAGACATGAAAATACCAGTGATTAAAAGGCAAGGAAAACATTTTAGTTATGATGGATGACCTGCAGACAAAGATAAGACACAGGTAATATATTTATATTTTAACAAATAACACGGTATTGATTCAGTTTTACAAATTAACGGTACACAGGAAACACAGGACGTTTCGGGTTTCACCCTTCGTCATCTACAGTTACTAACAGGCAACAAGGACACGAAATATAGACGTGTAATAGAAAAATACTATAGACAATGCAAACACGTAATATATATTAACACAGATAAAGAGCAATAATAAACCAAAGAAACTACAAAACCGAAAATAATTAATCAATAAAAGAAATTTAACAATCAACGAAAATCAAAAGCAGAAAATTAATTTGACAGATACATAGATAAATCGGTAGGTAACACACGTCTTGAAAAGATCATGATGTTGCGTGTTCTTTTGTGACTTTGTCTGCTCTGCACGCGCGTCTGCGTAATTATTTCAAGTGACGTCATTTCAATATAGTAGTTCCAAACTAATGAAGTAGAACACTTAGACAACAGAAAAACAACAGACGTGAGTGGCTTACCCAGGGTTCGAACCCCGTACCCTCCGTACGTCAACACCGCCTAGCTATACAAGCGAATCACACTATAGTCCGTTCGGAAATTCGTGCCCACAGAAAGCGTCAATTTTCTCCAAAACTGTTTGTTGTATGGACATGAATTTTTGCATGCATTCTTAGATTTTCCATGCAGTTATTAATATATTTTTTGCCATTACAAAACTCATGTCATGTTCGAATTTTCTTCTTTACGTTATATAAAAAACTCTTACTGTTGTCTGGGTTAATTTTTAGTAGTTTTACAGCAAAGTTACAAGATCCGTTCAAAAATACTGTTTTTTTGTTTGAATTAGTTACTCGCGACTGTGTACAATAGGTGCGCACTCGTGCGGACATGTAGTCACTACACTAATTCAAACCAAAAAAAAATATTTTTGAACGGATCTTGTAACTTTCCTGTAAAACTCAGAAAAATTAAACCAGACAACGATAAGAGTTTTCTATATAACGTAAAGAAGAAAATTCGAACATGACATGAGTTTTGTAAGGACAAAAAATATATTAATAACTGCATAGAAAATCTAAGACAGCATGCAAAAATTCATGTCCATACAACAAACAGTTTTGGAGAAAATTGACGCTTTTTGTGGGCACGAATTTCCGAACGGACTATAACCTCACGGCCAGCTACGAGTGCCTGAAAACATACCTTTATGTTTGTCTAATATTAATTTACTGTTTACAGGCCTCGGGTTTCCCTTCCTTATGTGTTATTAATGTCCAAACTAATGAACGCGTCGCGGTGTGCAAAGGGATATGTTAACACATGAAAAAAACTTTAGACTTGGGACAATCAAAGAAAATGGAAACATTCACTAAAACATGTGTGTGCTCTTGCAGCGGTAGTTTTTGTGGCAATATGTTTTCCATTATTGGAGCCACCAGAGGAGACACAATGAGAAATTATGACATCAGAAAAATAATTGGAACTACATCCTGCATTAAGTACATAGAGACACAGAAAATCAAGTGGTTTGGCCATCTCGTGAGAATGGCGCCCGATAAATTACCACTACGTGCCTACATCGTTAGAAAATCTGAGTTCAGAGCACGGAGAAGACATAGAAGCAGATGGATGGACATCACATCACTGACATCTTAAAACAACACGGCCTCACAGCAGCCAATGCGACACACTTGGACTTTTGCTCCACACTATGCTTCACGGCAACTGTGGAAGGGAAATGTTAGTAAAGTCGTTGGTGCTCCATTATGATTGTTAGCCCCCTGCACTACCTCATATTAGTCACTTTTTTGTACGCCATGCCTGAGGGATAAGTAGCTGTATTTTTTCTGTGTTTCATAAAAGACCCCGACTCTTCAGTACACAATGGAAACTCTTAAGTGTGTTACAACTGGACATAATATGATTTGCTGAAGCGTGCTGTACATCAGACTTCTGAATGTCACTGGCACGTGCTTGAGTGCGTTTTCGGTAACTACTTCTTCCCGTGTACATGTTGTCTCAAGTGACGGGGTTCAGCTCACTTCCGGTCTGTCTGAAAGGTCAAAGTTGGCAGCTGAGAAGTGAGCTGGCTGAAACGTGTCTATGCCTGGATCAGAGAGTTCACGTTGTCGCAGGGGGTCTGACTGATTTAGGGCCCACAGCAGTAGGTAACACGCTCTCCCTCTCTAGTCTCCATACAGCTTAATGAATTGCAAGTAAACAACCACTTATTGCCCGGGCCCCAGATCATTGTCAGTCTGCACCTGAGTTATCAAGCTTGACAAAGAAATGTTGGCGTAGAAAGTTTCCGTTTCTTTCACAGCTTTTTGTCACTTCCGGCCAGGTCAAATTATCCGTTAAGAGCTCTAAGCAGGTGCTTAGGGCACCGGACTTCTAGGGGCACCAACAAAGAACTACATCAAAAGGAAAGAAATGAAAAGAGCAGAACGGAAGAAAAATTAATTAATGATAAAACTGAATTGATTTTGTGACCAGTGCTGTAAGCAAGTTTGATTACTTTGATTAGTAATGATGGTAACACTAGTGTTTTGCTACTTTTTTTATTTTTTAGCTGTTGAACTGTTCATTGTCCTGTCCAGAGGTGTCCGTAATTGCAGGACAACAGTGCTCAGTGTGAAAATGTAAATTAGGGGTAATACTATAATAGGAATACAGTTACTGTTTGTTAAATTCTTGGACCTAATCATGGATGTCGCTATCCAGAAATGGACAAAGAAGCTATTTTAAAGATTAAATTCTTTAATATGATTGATATTTGACTTCAAATAATAAAAAAAAAACATTTTCTGTCGTACCAGTTTTTTTATAGTTTGAAATTTTGTAGATAGGAGGGCACCAGATTATTTCCAGTGTTTAGGGCACTGACGGGCATTACTCCGGCACTGCTTCCAACTGTCTCAGGTCTCTCTTCTTGTTTTCTTGATTTCTTGTTGAGGGTACATACAGGGAGTTCCAAAAGTAGGAATCACCTGATTTGTTTTGCTTATAACTTTGGAATCAAAAAGAAACAACAAAAAAAACGTAGACTCTAAATCGGAGAAGTTTGCAGCTGAATTATTTATTAATATGCAAAGAGAAAGACAAGACAACTTAAATCAAACAAGTTACAGTGTCTTCAGAAGGAGTGATGACTTTTGGAACAACCTGTATCTAATAGATGCTTCAAACAGAATTCGAGCTGTATGAAAGACACGGGGGCGTTCAATGGCCAAAGTTGTAAGAAAGCTTACCTCTCGCCGCACAGTGACCTGCCGGTGGCACACTCCTGTCTACCCTGCTGAGGAAATGCGTAGCTGACTCTGCTCTTTATTTGGGGAAAATAAAGGTAGCCAGGAATGGAACTGGACACTCCATCTCATAAAGCTAGTATGTTTCTTCTTCTGTTTCTTCTTCTTCTTTTTCTTCTTCGTCTTTTGCGTTCAGTTTGTCGTCATCCTAAATCTGCAGGTCTGTCGCCAGGACGAAGTCCACAGTCTTTTCCAGGTCAGGGCGGCAGCTTCATAGCATTTTCCTGAGCTCAGCACCCTCTGGCCAGGTCAGGAGTCGTAGGTCATCATGGGTTGGGCAGTTTTGGAGAATGTGTTCGGGGGCCTGGATTCCGGTTCCACGTGGAAATTCTTAAATATAAGATATCCTGAGGCGATAGAGGTGGCATAGTAATCTATGGTACGTTTCTAGTCTCCTGTAAGCCTATCACTTCTGTTATTGTGTGTGTGTGTGTGTGTCTAGTGTTCTACTTCTTTATTTCTCAGGAGTGCCTTTATGTATATTATTTGTTTTTCTTGTTTACAGGACTTAAGTTTCCCCTCTTTATCTCATAAAGCTGGACCTAGAATAGAGACGTCTCTAACACTTCCATCTCCTACGGCCACACCTGCTACATCTTTACCTTCTATCAGAGACACAATTATTGAAAGATACAATACATGGGGAAGAGAACTGGAGACACACACGAACAGGTTATAAAGAACACATGGAAAAGCATTGAGCAGATGGTACAGGACATGAGCACTTGACACGAATTGGTTGAAGTCCTATGAGGAGCATTAAAGTTTATGAATGAATGGGAGAGTCGGAAATAAAAAACTTAGCACTTTACTACCAGGAATTACAAAAATGAGAAAATGAGCAAAAATTAATAATTATTATTATTCAACATTTTATCATTAATATTATTATTCAACATTTCATTATTATTATTATTCAACATTTCATTATTATTATTATTATTCAACATTTCATCATCATTATTATTATTCAACATTTCATCATTAATATTATTATTCAACATTTCATTATTATTATTATTATTCAACATTTTATCATTAATATTATTATTCAACATTTCATTATTATTATTATTCAACATTTCATCATCATTATTATTATTCAACATTTCATTATTATTATTATTATCCAACATTTCATCATTATTATTTTCCTTTGTGTTCCTTACGGAACATAAAGCCATCAATGTAGCTCGTCCTCTTGCAGAAAGTCGACGCCAAGCATTCACATGCTTTGATAGGGTGGTTTCTGTATGAATTTTATTTAAGTGAAGAATTTGCCATCCGTCATGCGCATCCTCATATTGGTGGCCTTATACAGCCTGCCTGAAGGTGCATTAGGTCTATTCTTCCTTTCTCTCTTCAGGGACCCCCTCCCCCCCTTTCCCCTCCCACCGGGAACGGAACGGTGCGACATATAAACAATATAAAAGATAGGAGCCAAAGCACCACTACAACTGAAATACCGCAGAGCATATGCAGGCAATCAACAAGGAGAAAAAACATGTTAACATCCAAATTCAAGAAGTCACCCCCGCAAGAAATGTTGAAGACGAAGATGGAGAGGAAGTAGAAAACGACAATAGGGTCATCCGCATATGACGTCAAGCAAATTTAACCATTTTAACAACCCCCCCCCCCCCCCCCCCCCCCCATCCCCATTCCCCTTGTCACATGTCGTCATAAAAATTCAAAGGGGGCCCCCCCATGTAACGTTGCAAGTGCCGTAGCCCCCTACCCCCGCCCCACTCCATTCCCCCCCCCCCCCAATTTTTCGTAATACTGAAAAGAAATAATGTAATCGAATGTAAATTACATAACTACTGCACACACAATAACCATCTTCTAAGTAAAACAGTGTTTAATTAACCAGACTTTCACGAAGACTGCTTTGCTGTTTAAAATGCTGATTAATTTATAATTATAATTAATGAGATTATAATATGAAAGTAGATCTTCATGACGGCGTTGTTAACTATTACGAGTAAAAAGTAGAATATTATGATGGAGGTTACAAAATCTATTTTTCTCCATCTTTTTTCTTACTCGTTTTTCCGTTCTCGTATTTTTGAGTGTGAAGTCACACTTCTATAAAAATCACACCCTCTCCTATCGTCATACTCGTCACAAAGTTTTAATCCCCCTGTTCCCCGTCGCTGTGTGACGTCAAATGTGGACGACTCCAATATAATAACGAAACTCCCGATGTTCTCGTCCAGTAAACATTATGAAATATACAACTAGGCAAGCAGAAGATAACTTATCATCCACTGAGATATACATTTTGAAGGTACATTATCAATTTATTACGAGCGCCAGACAGATACAAATATTGCTTTATCAATTATTGAGTAATCTCCGTGCAACACAACCCGCATATTATGACATTGCGTGAACTGATGACGCCATATTTGCGTCTGCGCGTATGCAAATGTGCAGTATTCTTATAATCAGTCGCTTGTGAAACCCGCGCGAGCTAATATACAAGAGATAACGAGATTCTGACGAGTGTTCTGCTGTCTGAGGGAGATGCAGAAAATATAACTCTGGGTTTCTGAAACCTGTCGTCGGGTACCTCTCTCTTAAGTCATCTGTGGTAGCTGCTCGAGCAAGGAAGATGTTACAGTTGTTGCTGTAATTAAGTGATAACATAGAACATAAGACAGAAGCAGATCGGTGCGAAGGTGTGTATGTATATTTTAGTGATGAAGGAGCCGGTTGGAGATTGAGTATTTGGATATATTTGTAAGGAAGACTGGATAAGTGAGCGAGTGGGTTGGTGTTTGAGTAGACTTGTAAATGAGTTAGTGATTGGGAGATATGCTGAGTGAGATTGCCAGTTGAGTGAGTGAGTGATTGAGAGTGAGTGAGTGAGCGAGGGTGTGAGTGAGGGGCAAACTACCAGGTTCGAAATTTTATATTGTAACGCTCCAGTCTACCCCGGTGTAAATGGTTACATGACTCGGCTCTTCAGCTAGGGAAGTGTGGCGGGTTGTCTCACTTGCTTTAGTTGTTGTGTTCATTAGAATTAGATGAGAAAGTTTTGTAAGTTGTGGTCACTAGAATTAGTTGAGAACGTTTAGTAAATTTTGTTCAGTAGAATTAGATGAGAACGTTTAGTAAGTTTAGTAGTGGTTTAATAATGGCCAAACTTCGAGTAAAAGGATGAGGATTTTCACAGGTATCAACCTTCGCTCAAGATTACTCTTGACAGATATAAATAGAAGGTTGATACTTCTATTTCAGGGAGTATCACCAGTATTTGTAGAATGACAAGTATAATAACTGAGTCATCTAAGTTGTTATAAACTTTGTATTCTCCGCCCACTTCAGTGAGAAAATATGTTTCAACTCGTAATCTATGAGCCCCCATCTGAAGGGGATTCAGTAAAATATTAATTTAATAGCTCCCTAAATGTGTGTGTGTGTGTAATTTTTAAAAAAATGAGTCATACGGGTGCAGACATCAAATTCACTCAACAAATTGATTTACTTAACGAATGATTTATATTTACATATAAAACACAATATTTAATGGATAATTATTGGATCAACTAGGGTAAAATGAATAAGATGTATTTTTGTTCAGAAAGAACACAGTTAAACGTATCTTCACCGGAAGATATTCAGGAATGGTGGTTTTGTTAAAAAAATAAAGTGTCCGTAAGCTGAGCCAGCGCTGGTTACTTAACTGGCTGTGTGAGGACAGCTGCATTCTAGTTAGTTACTGCTGGTTACCCGCAAAGGTTTTGTCTGTTCCTTCTCTTCAGAAGTCGAGTTGTTTTGGCAGCGGCACGTCCCTTGCAAGACCGGGGTAACTGCTCAGGTTGCCTCGTGAAGCGTCCTCAAGACCCGTAAGTGTCTAGCGTCGACTTCTGACAACTGGTACCAAAAAGTTAGAGGAAACAAATGCTTCTTTTAAGTTTCATCTCTCATGATGTAAACATCTGGCAACCTCCGCTTCCCTCCACCATTTCATCTTTCTCTGAATTTTGCCCGATGCCTCTATGCATTAAATCTTAATCCAGCAAGTCGGATGAAAGTGTTTTAGGAGATTGGAAGCCGACAAATGTACCATTTTCAGATATATGTACACAACAAATCTGAATATATATATATATATATATATATATATATATATATATATATAAATATATATATATATATATATATATATATAAATATATATATATATATATATATATATATATATATATATATATATATATATATATATATATATTTATTTATTTATTTATTTATCATAATGTCCTCATCATCCATTATCTGCTCCCTGTGTAGCCTGGGGCTGCCTGTGCTATTGGTTCCTTGTGAGTAAGCCAGCCCGAAGCAGTCATTAGTTCTTGCAGTTCTTATTTGGTGATGTATGTGGCAGTTTTGTTATATGATGAGGCTGCCAGCATCATATGCAACTGTACATCAATACGTAATTCAGACATGTCAAATGTAATTTACAAATTAATAAAATGTACATGACACAACTTACCCCAAATGGGTTAAGAATTACATCCAGACTTGATGCACAGAAAAGCTGTAATGTCTTGCAACTGTTTAAGATGCAGTTGCCCTTCAGGTGGTTAAGGTTATGATTTAACATAAACTCAAAACTCCTCACACTCGAGTAAGGTTTCTCAGACTTGTGGCTCTCAGTACTATATTTGAAGTTGTGTACTTTCTAATTTTAAAAGATAATCCTAGTCCTATGGTCTGCCCTATACTGGAATCCGTATTACTACCTTTATCTGACTGTCTATGATTTCTCTTTACACATTGGACAAAGAGACATAGGAAAATGCAGTGGAGTATTCTTAAACCGCGCTATGTTTTAAGTTGAATTTCTGCCCACGCACAAATGGCTTCTTGTGGGGTTCCGTTGGGTGGCACTCAATCATAATTAAGTTTAGTTTAATATTCTAATTCCAAACCAACCACAAGTAATGTGTCTTATTTTTAGTAGAGGATGCTCCCCACCATCATCTAAACATTATTATTAAGGCCATATAAGGTATTGCCCCGTGTCATGTTTACCAAAACCATTATATCACGTGACCTGCCCTTAATTAGTACTTCTTGTTACGATTTGGCTGTAATTTGAACTGTCCAAATCTTACACATGTTTTCTCACGCAACTTTTCTATAATGTTTTGGGCCCACCCCTTTAAAATTCTGTACTCGTATGCAAGGCGACTTTGTCCTTCTCTTTTCTTTTATGTTAGTTCGTTTCAGCTGGGCGGCCAATGGCCGAGCGAAAACGAAGCGATAGGCCACATTCTTTGATTTTGCGTCTACTGTTCATTATAAATTCACCTGAGATGTCCACTGACCAGCGATCATCAGGTTAGAATAATATTAAGTAACCACACCTGCCCCGCCGGAGTGACGCGTGCCCGTACACAGGGAACTCAAACGCCTCTGATGTTGGGTTCAAAATAATTTGTTTTTTTAACTCAGGGAAAAGCGGAATCTTTGAGCGTCTGCACGTGCAAACCGACGCGTGACTAGGTGTTTAGATCAGGGCAGTTGAGTGACTATATATGAAGTTTTAACCATTAGATACACTACGGATGGAACCTGCATACAGAACAGAGTAGACAGCTTTCTATCTGATGCGAAAGAACTGACGCTTTTGAGCGCTGTTTAATTCTTATTACCTCAGAGTAGTTGTGTTCAGTAGAAATAGATAAGAAAGTTGAATAACTTGTGTTCAGTAGAATTAGATTAGAAAGTTTAGTAAGTTGTGTTCAGTAGAATTAGATGAGAAAGTTTAGTAAGTTGTGTTCAGTAGAATTACATGAGAAAGTTTAGTAAGTTCTGTTCATTAGAATTAGATGAGAAAGTTTTGTAAGTTGTGTTCAGTAGAATTAGATGAGAAAGTTTAGTAAGTTGTGTTCAGTAGAATTAGATGAGAAAATTTAATTAGTTGTGTTCAGTAGAATTAGATGAGAAAGTTTAGTAATATGTGTTCAGTAGAATTAGATGAGAAAGTTTAGTAATACGTGTTTAGTAGAATTAGATGAGAAAGTTTAGTAAGTTGTGTTCATTAGAATTAGATGAGAAAAGTTAGTAATTTGTGTTCAGTAGAATTAGATGAGAAAGTTTAGTAAGTTGTTTTCAGTAGAATTAGATGAGAAAGTTTAGTAAGTTGTGTTCAGTAGAATTAGATGAGAAAGTTTAGTAAGTTGTGTTCAGTAGAATTAGATGAGACAGTTTAGTAAGTTGTGGTCAGTAGAATTTGCTGAGAAAATTTAATAAGTTGTCTTCAGCAGAATTATATGAAAAAGCTTAAGAAATATTTAGCAGAATTATAAGAGAAAGCTTAAGAAGGTGTATTTAGCAGAATTATATGAGAAAGCTTAAGAAGGTGTATTTAGCAGAATTATATAAGAAAAGTTCAGAGGAATTTATTATACTGAGTGAGCAGTTTGAGAAGTTGTGCTGACCTGGTCGTGAAAGAGTGTTCCATATTTTCAAAATTTTCGAAGCCAGATGTCATGTTTTGTTTTTCTAATTCAAGATCTCTGTGACAGAATAACCTCGAAAGTACATTTACATGTGCCCGCCTATAATTCATTCTGTGCTCTTCACTTTAGTCTTTCCCACCTCTGACAGTATTTTGTATATTCGATTCATTGTTTACACTCCCTTCCCTCAATTAGTGTTATGTCGGGACTTCAGCGACTATCTTTTGCTGATTACAGTAATCAATCCCTTTCGTTTGAACTCATTGACACCTGGGATCTGTAGAGAGAAGTGTGTTTTACTCATGTGTAACACATTTTCCTGCGGCCAATTAATAAAAAAAACAACCTTCAGATGACCGCAGTCGATTATTTTATCAACTACTAATAGTCCTGTCTGACCAGATTGTCAATGTTGACTAGACCGGGTAAATGAGATAATCGTTTCCGGACAATACTTTCAGAAGAATAATTATTCATCTTGAAAGAGATTACCTGTGATAATAATTAAAGATAATGTTGATCTGGGGAGAGATTTTGAAGTCGTGAGTGTAAACATGATTGACAATAGACGGAAGCTGGCATACCCTTTATGGCGATTGTAAACAACACATTTATTTTCGCAGTTGTTATGTAGGAATATTTTCGCGAGAGAAAGGGACATATACGCTCGTGCATGCTGTTGGCTGGGCATTTGAAATGTAAAAATACGTCATTTCTGATTGGAACCTTGTCATACAGTAGCAATTTGGATGGGGGGCCGAATGTTGCCTTATAATTAAGTGCCTGGTGAGTTTACCGCACTGTGAAATTCAACTCGTCAAGAAGACAGCCAGACAAACCAGAGTAAAGAATAGGATCAGGATTCCACTTTAAAGGACAAGACAACGTGTTTGAGCATCTTATTGACCTGTATCCCAGGAAAACTGTAATTTCATTAATACGGAAAGCCCGGAATCCTATGAACCTGAACACTAAGTCACAGTGGGATTCTATTTGCAAAGTAATAACCCAGACCACCTGTAAGAGGCATCAAAAACCAGTTGCCTTAACTATTTCTCTGAGCCAGAAGTCGGAATTACCAAAAGAGATTTTGGGGTAAGTTATACATGTTATAATTCTATATTTTGCATTTATTAACATGTGAAAATTGCTAGTGGATGTCATTTTACAACCCATTCGGTGACTAAGCAAACATTAAACAAATAAACCAGCGAACATAACAAAACCGAACAAACAAAACACCCAGCTAGTATTCAGTTGCTAATCTGAAGAAGCAAACAAAGCAACGAATAGTTAAAATCATAATAGTTAAATAATGATACTCTCACCTGCCAAACAGTCCTTCCATGCCACCTGACACCCTCAACTATCACACATGCACACACATGCGTGTCGTCTAATGCGACTAGTATGGTGTTGTGCATGAGGCTGGCAACATCACCGTGTAACATAGGTTGCTACCGAAACCACTACTGCAAGAGCACACTCAACTATCACACACACATACTCATGCATGTCGTCAATGAGACTAGTATGGTGTTGTGCATGAGGCTGGCAATCGCACCATGTAACAAAGATTGCTACCGAAACCACTACTGCACGAGCATATGAATACTTCATGCAAAGGCAAACCACACTGGTGGCCCCATGCTCCCTCAGGAGCGGAGAAGAAAAATATCTCCAAGTGAGCCCACGTGCTCTCAAACCATTCTTCACATTACAATAATTAAATAATAATCAACTGGACATAAAATAGTATTCAACTATATGTACACCAAATACTCTCCTTAATGAGAATAAACCACCACCTCGCAACTGGTCCATCTCAATATTCATTGCTGCATTATGAACATGTCGTAAGTGACGACTGGTGCGCCTGGTAACAAGCGTGTCGTATACGACTCCTGATGAGGTTGGGAACTCATCACATGAAACACATCGTTACCGTCACCGAAACAACCACAGCAATAGCATCAAAATGCTTATTGTGGGCCTGTATTGACACCAGCTGCATTGGTGTTTCCATGCTCCGCCGGGAGCAAACAGAGAAACACCTGTCTCAACGTGCCTTACGCCTTACGCACGCTCTCCAGAAATCTAAATATATATTCTCACCTCAAAGTAACCCATAAATATATACAGTAGAAATATCAATAATCGTGAAACACACTCAATTACTTTTACATCAAAGAATAAAATAAAATTATTTTTAACTTAACAACTAGAACTAAAGTCATCACCACGTGACCGCCATCTTGATATTTTTGCTACCAGGTTGATATTATCTAAATTCACGTGAAATAGCTTCATACCATATTTGCCTTTCTGATAAATAAAATAATCGCTCTTAAACTTTCACATCTATCTATCTATTTAACTCACTAAACATTAAAACAGACTCGTGCTGAATATAATTTCAGACTTATAGAACACGAATGCTAAATTCTACAAAATGCGCTAAGAATTACAGCTCACGTGCTCTGGTCCATCTGCTACCTACACTGGTCACCTCGTCGTTTGCTCTCTCGTCTGGGCTGATACTAGGAAAGGTCGCTGCTGGCTCGCTATTTATTTATATATACCGCTAAGCCTAAACACTCAACTTAGTCCGCGCTGCGCGGATTAATTTAGCCACTTAAATGACACTCGCGATATTTGCTTTTTTAGGCACGAAAACACAGATATGGCTCACAATTATCAAATATAACACCCGACTACCAAATATAGCACACGACTTTGCACCAAAATTAATTATTAGGCTTTATTACGGCCTTAGTAATATATCTTCTACTTTGTCAGACTTTCCACATCCCAGCATGCTTCGCGCACATCGAAAATATGGGCGATAAATGTGCCACTCACAGTGAAGGAGGAAGCTGGGGTGTCTTCCCGGGAAGCTGGGGTGTCTTCCCGTGAAGGGGTAAGCCGGGTGTCTTTCCGGCCCTATCACAGTAGAATAAAAAAAAAGAAGGGGGTGGGGGGGGGACACCTGATTTTGTGTCAGGAAACCCAATACTCAGGAGAGTATTTGTTTCTCTCTTATTTCATACTAGACAGTGTTACTAATTGGTGGTGCTATCTCTGGAATAAGTGAGTGGTATAAATGGCCTTGCAGTCAAAGCTAGACACCTACAGCAGATGGGTCTTGAAGACGCTAGACCAGCTTCGTAATTACTCCATGATACTTCTTGGAACGTGTTACCGCCACCAGACTTGACCAGTGACGAGAGTAAACCAGTCCATAACCTGCAAAGAACAAGCATCGGCTTTAGCAGAGACCGACCCACAATCTCTCTGGCAACTAAGTACCCATTCAAAGCTGCCAAGTGAACTCTAAGAAAATTCCCTTAACTAACTATATCATCACCTGTGATGAGTTTTTAAAAGAATTATTCGTTTTTACACTGTTAAATATAATTGATTATTAAATTTGTTATCTGTATATTTACACATTTATAGTTGATTTAATCATTTTGAGGGAAGTGCACCCGTATGTCTCAGTCATTTTAAATACACTTAAACAGAGCTATTAAATTAATATTTCGCTGAATTAAATTACTTACGGGCTAGAACAAGCCAAAATACATTGTAATTCTTTATAAAAGGTGGCTGTGGTGGGTTTAGATGTTAAAAGGTTAAATATTAATTGTCTACAGATGTGAGGTCAGCTATGCAAGTCCCTGAGTCTAATTGTTGATGACGTTGTTCTCAGGGTACCTGTCTGCTACCACCCTACGACCTCAATCTGCTATATATTTTGAACCTAATTATATGTTATGGTGTCTGGACGTTATCTGGCTAGGTGTCTAGGGTAATAGGCAATGTAATGTTAATAAAATGACAACAACTACACCTATATCTTAATGAACAAGTAATTAAACAAGTCACTGGATAAATTTTGAATGATGATTTTTTTACAATTTTATTTTCCTGTATCTCATTTGCTGGGATACAGGACTGTTTAAACTCAAAATATAAGGCAATTTATTTACAGTAAAGTAATTTAAAACCACAACTGTGTCTGTTAATATTAATCTAACTTGTTTCTGACTGAAGCAATAACTCATATGAAGGGACACACTTCTGAGGAACGACTTGTATCATCATGTGAAGAATACTGATTGATATAATAATGATGGAGAGTATGGTTAAATGAACTAACCCACGCCCGTGGACAATTGGGCTTAACTTTATTTCCTGGAACCCGGTGATGTCCTTCTCACAACCACCTTCTTCACGACTGCAACGTCTGAACTCTGCTTCAGAACTCTTTGGATTTAAGGCAAACAGGTAATTTTTGCCTCGAGCTTGCAGCTTCAGGAGTACGTGTATTTTGGTATGTGGCTCACTGATTGTTTCACGATGGAACCCGCATCAATGAAATAATACACAATTTGTAAGTTAACCGGCGATTAATGGTCACATTCAGATCTCCACTGATGCCGAACAGCGAAGGCACTGGTCACGTATTTCTTGCATCTGATGCTAACACTACTTGTGAGATTTTTATCTTCGAGTGGCAATTAACGCTGGTTTCAAATCGTTTTTATTACTCCTATTAGTCTATTCTACCACAGCCAATCGAATTATGTTATGCCCACTAGCCTGTTTTTTTTTCAAGAAATAAATTACACTTTCAAAAATGTAACGTCCCGTCCCCCCCCCCCCCCCCCTTCTTGTCCCAAGACTGGCAAAGTTGAGAGAGGACATCAATGCGTCTGTCTCTCTGTCTTTTCTTTACAATATTTCTGTTATTATCTAAGCGTTTTTTTTAACTGTAAGATATTATAACATTATGGGTAGTATTGTCTTCTAATAAACAAATATTATCATTTTATTTGTCAACTGTCCTTGCTTTTATTTTATTATTCATCGAGGTTTCTTGGTCACCCCTTCGCTACCCTTTTCAATTTCAGTATCACACTGCATAAGCTATCTTTTCAAATATGCCTCCATGCAAATCCCCAACTTACATTTCTCTCTCTCTCTCTCTTGCTTGTACGCGTTTTGCCTAACGCAAAACGGTTTCGTTAGATTTAAATTGTCACTACGGGTAGGAGACAAAGCGGTGGGGTTTCCTCTCATTCAATAGCAGATACTTTTTGGGAAACAAAAATGCCATAGCAACAACCTATTCATTCCCGTTTAGTTACTTTTATCTCTATAGTATTTGAATTTATAAGCAGTAATATTTTATCTATTTGATGGGGGTATCAGGGATCTTACTACATATCTCCCCACTTTAGAACATGCTTTTGGAAGCAAGTTTAGAATCCGTGATACACATAGATCAAATTTGCTCACTAGGCTTTTTGAATATCCTGATTTTCGTCAAACGGTTGCCTACTCAAGAAATCTGCCCCCACATTTTGCGAACTAGGAATGTATTCAATAGTAAACGAATAAGGTTGGATGAGCCACGACCACCTTAATAAACGAGCATTTCCATGTTTGGCCTGTGCCAAGAATACTAAAGCTGGTGGTCTGTTTGTACCACGAACGTTCTACCATAAAGATAGATCTGGAACTTCTTTATAGCCCAGACTAAAGCTAGACATTCTTTTTCACTTGTTGAATAGTTTTGTTCCGCTTTGTTTAATTTGCGGCTGGCATAAGCAACTGGGTTCAATTCCCCATCGGGTGAAGTGGACCTTTGTAACAATGTGGCCCCTAATCCCACATTACTTGCGTCCGTTCTTACCACAAATTCCTGACTCAAATCAGGTAATTTCAATATAGGCTTGCTGGTGAGTTTTTCCTTTTACTCATTGTATGCCAATTCGCACTGTGCCGACCAATTAATTTTATCAGGTTGTCCCTTACGCGTTAAATCCGTCAGAGGAGCACATATAGAGTTAAAATTTATAATATACTTTTGGTAAAACCCACACAATGACACAAAGGATCGCACATCCTTCTTAGTCTGTGGTGTCGGTGCTCTCTGCAATTTCTCCAGGTTCTTGGAGTCAGGGGTCATGCTACCCTGATGTACCGTATGTCCCAAGAACTCCAACTCTTTGCATCCAATACAACATTTTGTTGGTCTAGCAGTCAAGTTTGCCTCTCTGAGTCTATCGAATAGCATAATCAAAGAGTTAACGTGTTCTTCAAATGTTTCAGTAGCGATGATGATATCATCCATGAAATTCGTAATGCATGGATTTTTCAGTGGATCTAATAAGTTTCGCATCATCCTAGAAAACACACTCGGGGCATTTTCAACCCAAACGGCAACATGTTGAACTCGTAATGACCTTCCGAGTTGCTAAAGGCTAGATAAGGTCGAACCTCAGGCTTTACTGGAATCTGATAATAGCCTTTGCTAAGATCCGCCTTAGAAAAATATTTTGCCTTGTTCAGCCTGGCAAACAGTTGATTAGTATCAGGTAATGGATCCACCTGACTTTCTGTGACAGCATTCAGTTTCCTGTAATCTATGCACAGTCTATGTTCCCCAGATAGTTTCCTCAACAAAACCACACTAGAGCTATAAGGAGATTCACTGCGAGAAATAATCCCTTCTTTTAACAGGTAATCTATCTCCTCTTTCAAAGCTTTTTCTTTTGCGAATGGGATAGTATAGGCTCTCATACAGATGGGTGTTGGGTCTACTAGTTTCATATCATATTCCAACAAGTTGGTGTGCCCAAGTTTGTCCGTTAACACGTCCGTATGATCTTCCAGAACCTTTTGAATCCACTCCCTCTGATTTTTCGTCAAGTGTTTACTGACTTTGACCTGTGCAGGTGTTTCACAAGGTTTTAAGGGGTATTCGTGAGAGGCGAGTGGTTCGTTTTTCATCTCCGTTGCGATAGCCAAAGTCATTAAATGTATCCCTTCCTGGTTTTGTCTATCCATATACTTCTTTAGGAGGTTCACATGATAGATTTTCTCTTTCCCTTTCTTATCTATCTTATAATTAGTTCTAGAAACCTTTTCTAGAACCGTGTATGGACCTTGCCATCCGATTTGCAATTTGTTGCTGCTGCCGGGTAGTAGAAGAAGCACCTTCTCCCCCACAGCTAGCTCTCTATCCTTCGCTTTCTTATTATAGTATGCAGCATGTTTCTTCCTGGCTTGTCTTAGATTATCATTTGCGAGTTTCCAGCCAGTTTTCAGACGAGTGGTCAGCTCGTTCACATACTGATATGATGAGGTAACAGTCTCTTCTGCCTTCTCATCTGTCCACGTCCTCAATAAGGCTTCCAATGAACCTTTGATGGGTCTGCTAATTTCGTTCGGCTATTTGGCAGACCAATTTTTCATGGCACCGGTAATTATCCTGTAACTGGAAGTATGGTCACGGTGAGTTTACTCCCTTTTCTTTGTAATCACAGACGAACCGTCCACTACCAATTCTTTTCCTGGGGTTTTCCCGCAGTTTAGGTTTCAAAGTGAGAGGGCTTTCCTCTCTTCTGTTTTTATCCAGTTCCCGGAATTCCGGCCAAGAGAGTGTCGGGTGATACTGGGTTGAGGTCACTGTTTGTACAATACGCATAGTGGTCATTCTCTCTGGTTTAGTTGAAGACTGTGTGTGAAAAGGAGTCCTTCTATCCACCGTGTTTACCTTAACATATTTATTTTTCTTTTCAGGCCTGTTTTCACCGTAGTGTTTTTGTAGGTCCTGATTATTTTTCCCACGTGTGGGATTTCCCTTGTGACATTGGTCGCAGGCCTCCACAAATTCTGCAATGTCAGCAGCTACACCTGGCCAATAAAATTTTTGAGATACTTTTTGACAGGTGGTACCTATTTTCTCATGCCCACCGTCTGATCCAACATGTGATCTTTTTATCACTTTCTCCCTATATGAAGTGGGAAGTACCAGCTGTCCGTGACCATTGGAACTAGTTCCAGCCTTCCTATAGATCAGTTTATTCTTCATATAGTAGTCTTCTTTGTTTGGAGGTGTATGGCATTTAGGCAATTTCTTGAAACACGCCTTGAGTGACCTATCCTCAGCCTGTGCCTTCCTCATCTCCTCTGGATGAGTATTTATTGGATTTTGTTCCTCCTTCCTTGTCTGTGACCTGGTCTGTACTGTTGCCATGATCACAGGTCTTTTGGGATTTCTCAAGAAGACGTACCTACACCCCAATATCAGAGGGCAGATTGGTTCGTTTATCACTGCTGCTCTAATCACTCCTTCCACATAGCGAGTTTTTACCCTTATTCTGGCAATGGGAAGTGTCATGGTTGCTACGTCCTTGGTTGCCCCTTGGATCTCCACTGTTTCCGTGGTGTATTGATCTGGGTACATGTGGTGAAGTGGGATGTTATAAATATTTATAGGGGACTTAGTGTACTGACTGAGATCAGCTGTGAAGGTATATATATATATCTAATAAGAGTAGTGTATTATATATAACCTTACTTGCTGCCACATATGTATACCTCAGTCAGAATTATTCTGGAATAGTGTGATGACTACGTTATATGTCTAGGGTATGTGTATGATGAAGTGTAAGTCAAACAACAACAGACAGATACACAATTTAATTTATTCCACTACACTTGACAACACTGTGACACTCACATACATAAAACACTCTACAAGGATATCTTAAAGGAGTCACTGATAACTTTTCAAATAACAATATGTATTCATTGCTGTCATGAATGTATATGTGTCCTGATTCAAATACAAAGGAACCAGGAATCACAATCAATTTTAATTACAAGTTATATATACAGAATTTATTAATATGAATCTTGTAGTGACATATATTTTTAATAGTATCCTATGTGTGTTAGTTGTGTAGTAGTAATATGAGGTAATACTGGTTTTGTTTTGTTCAAGCTCTGTTGGTATTTGTCATCATGACTTCAATAGTTTGTCTTTATTGGAACTAGTATTGGAGATGTTCTCAGTTCCTGATATTAAAACAATTAAATTCCCCTCTTAATTGTATTTTACACTGTCATTTTAAGATGGGGGTACATAATGTTGAGCTCAGCTGGCCACATCAGCTTATCTTGCGTGATGGCGGCAGGAAAAGACTCCTCTGCTCGATTTCTCCCCTGGGCTCTGGAGACACCTCACTGATAGCTAAAGGGACCAAGGAGTATGCTGTCCGACTCTGGATTCAGCAAAGCTCTGACCAGGTGCTGCTCAATAACGTCAAGACCACGGTCCCTGAAAACAAGAAGGATGTACCTTCTACTTCATAACTAATTGATACTCTAGTTCTACACTGAGCACAATACATCACAAACATTGAGTTCAGAGCGTTAGGCCAACTGTCAGCTTCATCTGAAATACTTTATACCAGTATTTCCCTCCTTAATGGTTACTACGCCTCTGCAATTCCAGCATTATTTCTTTCTAATCAATCATCTAGGTGTCAGTGTACTGTTTGGCCATTCCATGCCGTTTTACTTTCCTCCGACACCTTCTGTTCAGGCTGGAGCATTATAGGCTTTACATCATGTTTGCTACTGAACTACACATATATACAGGCATAAATTAACAATTCACATTCAATTTTCATTAAAAGATACTGAATGTTTCAAGCTTACCACAATTCATGGAAATAAACACAGATACGTTGACTAGCAATGAATTCTGGCACAAATACTGGCACAAATTCCCATCTGCTTATGTTCCAGGCTTTTATTTAGCAAAAATATGAGCTGGCTTCAACGCACTGTTGCTTTATCAAGCTTATTTGAACTAGTGGTCTCGAACTAACGCTCCTAAGTGATTATATCAGCGAGTCTGGCCAATGGAGCCACGTTTCGACAAGTGTTTGAAAAAATTTTACCTTCCTACGTCTCCCCTAACAACCAAGGATAGCATTTATAGTCCGACTAATCGTGTTTAGCCTTACATATCATTCCAGCCAATCAGTTCAAATGTAACTTGTGGCCCATTTCCCGTACAATGGTGGTTTAAAAAATCTACCACTGAGCGATTCTGATTTTGGGTGTTGTCTAACAGCACCATCATTTTATTTTGGCTATAACTTGTTAATTCCTAGACTATTTGCGTAACGTTTTACATATTCTTTGTCAGCAAGCCCTAAGGAACCCAAATATACAAATTTAAAAGAGCTAAGTGGCTGCGTTCAAAATATGCAATTTCTTCTACCTCCTGTTTCGAAGATGTGCTGTCTGGGTACTGTAATGTTTTCAAACGTAAACCCATCTAATGTCATCTTTTCTAATAAGCGTTTTCCAGGATTTTAAAACCTAACTCTGGGAAGGTTAGTGTTTTTATCACTGTCCGTCTGAAAAAAAAGTTAGTGCATGTGGCCTTACACGCGTGATAGTAGTAATTGTGTATCGCGTTACGCTTGTTGGGGGTGGCATTAATAGCGAGACGCGTGTTTAATTTTGCATGCGTTCCTGATTTTCAGCCCTCCCTTCTTTCTATTTGAGTCCATCTGTTCGTTCGTTTTGGTAACGTAGTATAATTAATGTTAGGATTAATTTAGGTCATTACGCAGTGTGCCTCTCAATGTTTTTCTTAGAAATGCAATACCCGTTTTAATGTGTTGTGGAAACGCTTGTATTTATGCAGTGGCTTATATTTAACGTGGAAACGTTACAATTTGCAGACGAAGCATAAAACAAAGGGGATTTCGAGTACTGTCATTGTGACAGCACTGTTCTTTACCATTCTTCTTCCTTTTATTAAATTTATTTGTTAGGCTTTATATTTACCTGATAATTTATATATGTGAATTAGAATATTTCACGACACCTCCCCTCTTAAAACAGACATTATATGTCAGTCCTTTATTCTATATACACATAGAGAAATTTATTATTATTTCTGGGGTTTACGGTGATTCTCATCACACGGATGGCGGCTTAAAAAATCCGCTCCCAAATTTGTTTTTCCAGATATATACTCAATGCTAAAATTATATGGAGCCAAAAGTAAAGACCATCGGAGTAACCTAGAGTTCTCATGCCTAGCCTGTGCTAGAAACGATAAAGGTTTGTGGTCTGTTTGCAACTTAAATGCCTTCCCATATAGATAAATATTGAATTTCTTTATTGCCCATATTACTGCAAGACATTCTTTTTCGCTAGTTGAGTAGTTGATTTCAGCTTTATTCAACTTTCTGCTAGCATATGCCACTGGGCTTAATTCCCCATCCAATGCATCTGATTTCTGTAGTAGAGTTGCTCCTAACCCAATATTACTGGCATCCGTCCTTACAATGAATTCTTGACTTAAGTCAGGTAATTTCAAAATAGGTTTACTTGTGAGCTTTTCCTTCAATTCTTGGTAAACCATTTCACATTGTGGTGTCCATGTAATGCGATCTGGATGTCCTTTACGTGTCAAATCAGTTAACGGTGCACATATGGAATTAAAGTTTTTGATATACTTCTGGTAGAAACCACATAATGAGACAAAGGATCTCACGTCCTTCTTGGTTTGTGGTCTCGGGGCTTTCTGTAGTTTCTCTAAATTCTTTGGGTCAGGGGTCATGTTTCCCTGATAAACTGTGTGTCCCAAAAATTCCAATTCTTTACATCCAACGCAACATTTGGTTGGTCGGGCTGTTAAATTTGCCTCCCTAAGTCGATTAAACAGCATGTTCAGAGAGTCAATGTGTTCCTCAAAGGTTTCTGTTGCTATAAGGATATCATCCATAAAATTTGTTATACATGGATTATTCAGAGGGTCCAATAATTTTCTCATCATTCTAGAGAAGACACTAGGCGCATTCTTCAATCCAAATGGCAATCTATTAAACTCATAGTGTCCTTCTGAGGTACTAAAAGCTAGGTATGGTCTAACCTCAGGCTTTACTGGAATCTGATAGTATCCTTTACTCAGATCCACTTTTGAGAAATATTTAGCTTTATTTAGCCTGGCAAACAGCTGATTTGTATCCGGCAATGGATCCACCTGTCCTTCTGTAATAGCATTCAGTCTCCTGTAATCTATACAGAGTCTATGTTCTCCAGAGGGCTTCCTTAAGAGTACAACACCGGAACTATATGAAGATTCACTGTGCGAAATAATTCCTTCCTTCAACAGATAGTCTATCTCTTCCTTCAAAGCTTTCTCCTTAGCAAATGGAATCGAATATGGTTTCATACAGACAGGTGTGGGGTCTATCAGTTTCATATCATATTCCAATAGGTTTGTATGCCCTGGTCGGTCTGTTAACACCTCTGCATGATTATTTAGAACCTGTTGCACTCTCTCTTTCTGAGTTTTCGTTAAATGTGTACTGATTTTCACCTGTGCTGCTGTCTCACAGGGGTGTAATGGATATTCAAATGATGAAAGTGGTTCCTTTTTCATCTCCATGGCAATGGACAAGGTCAACAAGTGTGTCTCTTCCTGATGTTCTCTTTCCAAATATTTCTTCAGGAGATTCACATGATAGATTTTTTCTTTCCCCTTCTTATCTATCTTATAATTTGTTCTAGACACCTTCTCTAAAACTGTATATGGACCCTGCCATCCAATTCGTAACTTATTCTGACTCCCGGGCAAAAGAAGCAGTACCTTCTCTCCCACAGCCAAATCTCTGTCTTTCGCCTTCCTGTTATAATAGGCAGCATGTTTCTTCCTGGCTTGTTTCAAATTTTCATTGGCAAGTTTCCAGCCAGTTTTTTAAACGAGTGGTCAGCTCATTCACATATTGGTATGAAGATGTAATGTTTTCCTCTGCCTTTTCATCAGTCCACGTTCTTAACAAAGCTTCGAGTGGACCTTTTATTGGCCTTCCAAACAATAATGTTGCCGGGGCCATACCGGTTGAACTATGGGGTACCTCCCGATAAGCAAAGAGGGCGGCGTGCAGGTACTGGTCCCATGTATCTGGTTTTTCGTGTGCCAACTTTCTCAGGATCGACATCAATGTGCCGTTAAATCTTTCCACTTGGCCGTTCCCTTGGGGATGATACACACTACAATGGAAGTGTTTGGCCTGGAAGATCCTGAAAACTTCTTCAGTTAGTTTCCCCTTGAACTGAGAGCCATTATCAGTCAAGATTTGATTGGGAAAGCCTAACCTTGTGAAAATTGTGAGCAATGCCTCTGCCACATGTTTAGAATCAATCGATGACAGGGCTACAGCCTCTCCCCACATAGAACAAGTGTCCACCAGAGTCAGAATGTAGCTGTTCCTTCTCTTGGTTCGGGTGAGAGGTCCCACAAGATCCACGGCAACTCTCTCAAAGGGTGTTCCCACTATGGGCATTTCCCCCAGAGTTGCTGGTGCAGTCCAATGTTTAGGTGCTACTCGTTGGCACTCTGGACAGGATTTTACATATCGTTTGATATCTTCAGTTATTCCTGGCCAGAAATAGTGACAAGCTATTCGCTGTCCTGTTGCGCTGATTCCCATAAGACCACTGAAGGGAATCGCATGCCCTAGTTCCAACACTTTAGTCCTATATGAAGTGGGAAGGACCAGCTGTCCGTGACCATTGGATTCAGATCCAGCCTTCCTATATATCAGTTTGTTCTTCATATAAAACTCTCCCTTGCCTGGAGGTGTATGAGATTTGGGCAACTTCTTGAAACATGGCTTGAGTGTTTTTGTCCTCAGCCTGTGCCTTCCTCATCTCATCTGGGTGAGTATTTATGGGATTATCCTCCTCCTTCTTTGTCTGTGATCTGGTCTGCACTGTTGCCAATATCACAGGTCTCTTGGGATTCCCCAAGAAGACATATCTACACCCCAATATAGAGGGTAGATTGGCTCATTTATCACTGCTGCTTTTATGATTCCTTCCACATATCGCGTTTTCACTTTTATTCGGGCGACGGGAAGTGTCATGGTAGCTACATCCTTGGTTGCAGTTTGAATCTCCACTGTTTCTGTGGTGTATTGATCGGCCTGCACCAGGTGAGAACTCACAACGGAATCGTAATCTAAACCGGTATCATATAAACACCTTATAGTGACACCATTACAGATGACATCTTCACACACTGGGGGGTGGTATGGTTCCTGTAGTTCTTCAGGTTTGACCTTCTTTTCCTTTTTTCCCCGATGTCATAGCAGCACAATGAGGAGGTTTCCTTCTACAATGGTCAGTGTCATGATTGTTCATCTTACAATTTTTACACCACCTTTTTCCTTGGTTGAAAGATTTTCTTTCATCATATTTCCTTTCATCGAATTGTGGGAATTTATTTTTATTTTCATACCGTGGCCTATCAAATTGGTGCTTACCTTTGTTTTGATCCTAGGGATCAAATTTATTAAAGTTCTGTGGTGCCCTAAAGTTATCCACTTGTTTCTTTTTATTACCTGTTACCTCTGCTTGAGCTGCTTGATACCTTTCAGCAACATTTAGCAACTCACCCAGCCTCTCTGCACCTTGTTCCATGAGAAACTTTCTCAGGTCTGGAGCCATGGACTCTCTTAATTGCTCTATAAGGACCATTTCCTTAAGATCTTGGGTTTCCCCAGAGAAGTCCATTTCTCCAAGTATGTCTCTATTCGTGCAGAGAACTGGTGATAGGTTTCACCTGACAGTAGTTTAGCATTCCTAAATTTTTTCCTATAAAATTCTGCATTCTTTTCATATCTTAACAAAAGAGCCTGCTTTAGCATGTCATAATTTTCCTGATCACCTCTGCTCATTTTTGCAAAAACTTCATAAGCTGCCCCACGAAGTCCTTGAGATAACTTTAAGCTCCACCTTTCTCTCTCTAACCCATACGTGGTAGCTAATAGTTCATACCTATTTAGGTAGCTCTCTATATCATCGTCTTTCTCAACAAAATGATCTAAATGAAAATTCATAGCTGAGGTTGAGGCTCCTTGGCTAGCAGTGGCATCAGAGGCAAAGGGACTGGCACCATTTTCAGGAGCATGGCCTTGAAACTCAAACTCCCTTAGTCGTAACTCATGTTCCCTTTGTAATCTTTTATCTTCTGCTTCCCTTTCTGCAGCTAATTTCTTCTCTTCCCTTTCTGCAGCTAATTTCTTCTCTTTTCTTTCTGCAGCTAATTTCTTCTCTTCTCTTTCTGCAGTCAATCTTCTTTCTTCTGCTTCCAATTTCTTAGCCTCAGCCTCAATCTGCAACCTCTTAGGCTCAGCCTCAGCCTCAAATTGTAACTTCTTAATTTCCCTTTCAGCCTCTAACTTTCTTTCGGCTTCAAACCTTCTTTCTTCGCGTTCAATAAATTTGTCACATTCCGTAGTGACATAGGCAACCATAACTTGCCCATCTAATCCTAACTCTTTTGCAGTCTGAACAGCAGCAGATCGAAATTTGGCCAGGTCCGCCATTGTCTATCAGGTAAATTTATACAATGTCTAACCAACAATTCAATCTCTAAATATATATCTAATGGACAACACAGGCACCGTGAGCTCAACCTTATTTAATTCCACCCAAGGATACCTTTTAATTCTTATATTCCCTGAAGTGAATTACCCCCCCCAATATTTTTAATAGGGAAAGATTCAAAATCCCAAGAGCGAGACCCCAATATATGTGGTGAAGTGGGATGTTATAAATATTTATAGGGGACTTAGTGTACTGACTGAGATCAGCTGTGAAGGTATATATATATCTAATAAGAGTAGTGTATTATATATAACCTTACTTGCTGCCACATATGTATACCTCAGTCAGAATTATTCTGGAATAGTGTGATGACTACGTTATATGTCTAGGGTATGTGTATGATGAAGTGTAAGTCAAACAACAACAGACAGATAAACAATTTAATTTATTCCACTACACTTGACAACACTGTGACACTCACATACATAAAACACTCTACAAGGATATCTTAAAGGAGTCACTGATAACTTTTCAAATAACAATATGTATTCATTGCTGTCATGAATGTATATGTGTCCTGATTCAAATACAAAGGGAACCAGGAATCACAATCAATTTTAATTACAAGTTATATGTACAGAAGAATTTATCAATATGAATATTGTAGTGACATATATTATTAAAAGTATCCTATGTGTGTAGTTGTGTAGTAGTAATATGAGGTAATACTGGTTTTGTTTTGTTCAAGCTCTGTTGGTATTTGTCATCATGACTTCAATAGTTTGTCTTTATTGGAACTAGTATTGGAGATGTTCTCAGTTCCTGATATTAAAACAATTAAATTCCCCTCTTAATGTTATTTTTACAATGTCATTTTAAGATGGGGGTACATAATGTTGAGCTCAGCTGGCCACATCAGCTTATCTTGCGTGATGGCGGCAGGAAAAGACTCCTCTGCTCGATTTCTCCCCTGGGCTCTGGAGACACCTCACTGATAGCTAAATGGACCAAGGAGTATGCTGTCCGACTCTGGATTCAGCAAAGCTCTGACCAGGTGCTGCTCAATAACGTCAAGACCACGGTCCCTGAAAACAAGAAGGATGTACCTTCTACTTCATAACTAATTGATACTCTAGTTCTACACTGAGCACAATACATCACAAACATTGAGTTCAGAGCGTTAGGCCAACTGTCAGCTTCATCTGAAATACTTTATACCAGTATTTCCCTCCCTAATGGTTACTACGCCTCTGCAATTCCAGCATTATTTCTTCTAGTCAATCATCTAGGTGTCAGTGTACTGTTTGGCCATTCCATGCCGTTTTACTTTCCTCCGACACCTTCTGTTCAGGCTGGAGCATTATAGGCTTTACATCATGTTTGCTACTGAACTACACATATATACAGGCATAAATTAACAATTCACATTCAATTTTCATTAAAAGATACTGAATGTTTCAAGCTTACCACAATTCATGGAAATAAACACAGATACGTTGACTAGCAATGAATTCTGGCACAAATACTGGCACAAATTCCCATCTGCTTATGTTCCAGGCTTTTATTTAGCAAAAATATGAGCTGGCTTCAACGCACTGTTGCTTTATCAAGCTTATTTGAACTAGTGGTCTCGAACTAACGCTCCTAAGTGATTATATCAGCGAGTCTGGCCAATGGAGCCACGTTTCGACAAGTGTTTGAAAAAATTTTACCTTCCTACGTCTCCCCTAACAACCAAGGATAGCATTTATAGTCCGACTAATCGTGTTTAGCCTTACATATCATTCCAGCCAATCAGTTCAAATGTAACTTGTGGCCCATTTCCCGTACAATGGTGGTTTAAAAAATCTACCACTGAGCGATTCTGATTTTGGGTGTTGTCTGACAGCACCATCATTTTATTTTGGCTATAACTTGTTAATTCCTAGACTATTTGCGTAACGTTTTACATATTCTTTGTCAGCAAGCCCTAAGGAACCCAAATATACAAATTTAAAAGAGCCAAGTGGCTGCGTTCAAAATATGCAATTTCTTCTACCTCCTGTTTCGAAGATGTGCTGTCTGGGTACTGTAATGTTTTCAAACGTAAACCCATCTAATGTCATCTTTTCTAATAAGCGTTTTCCAGGATTTTAAAACCTAACTCTGGGAAGGTTAGTGTTTTTATCACTGTCCGTCTGAAAAAATGTTAGTGCATGTGGCCTTACACGCGTGATAGTAGTAATTGTATATCGCGTTACGCTTGTTGGGGGTGGCATTAATAGCGAGACACGTGTTTAGTGTTGCATGCGTTCCTGATTTTCAGCCCTCCCTTCTTTCTATTTGAGTCCATCTGTTCGTTCGTTTTGGTAACGTAGTATAATTAATGTTAGGATTAATTTAGGTCATTACGCAGTGTGCCTCTCAATGTTTTTCTTAGAAATGCAATACCCGTTTTAATGTGTTGTGGAAACGCTTGTATTTATGCAGTGGCTTATATTTAACGTGGAAACGTTACAATTTGCAGACGAAGCATAAAACAAAGGGGATTTCGAGTACTGTCATTGTGACAGCACTGTTCTTTACCATTCTTCTTCCTTTTATTAAATTTATTTGTTAGGCTTTATATTTACCTGATAATTTATATATGTGAATTAGAATATTTCACGACAGTACACCTGGTGATAGCTCACGAGTGAGTCAAAATCCAATCCTGTATCATAAAGGCACCTAATGGTGGCCCCATTGCATACAACATCTTCACAAACTGGAGGGTGATAAGGTTCCTGCTGTCCAGTAGGTTTGTCCTTTAATCCCTTGTTCCCCGTTTTCATAGCAGCGAAGTGAGGAGGTTTCTTTTTACAGTCTTTGGTGTCATGATTGTCCCTCTTACACCATTTACACCATTTCTTTTCTTGGTTGAAAGGTTTTCTTTCATTGAATTCCTGGTTCCTATCACGTTGGTCATACCTTGGCCTATCATAGTTGGGTTTACCTTTGTTATATTTGTCCTTATTTTCAAATTTATTTTGGGTTTGGGTTTGGGGGCTTTTATTATGGTCTAATTGCTTCTTCTTCATGCCTGCTATCTCAGACTGGGCTGCCTGATATCGTTCAGCCATATTAAGAATTTCCCCCAGTCTCTCAGCACCCTGTTCCGTGAGAAACTCTAATCTCTTTTCTTCCACCTGCAACCTTTTTATTTCAGCCTCCCTATCAGCTTCTAATTTCTTAGCTTCCCAAGCATCTTCTAATAGAATTCTTTTTTCCTCTGCTAATCTTCTATCTTCTCGTTCAATAAATTTATCACACTCTGCTGTTACGTATGCAATCAGACCTTGCCCCTCCATTCCCATTTCCTTCGCAGACTGCACAGCAGCAGATCTAAATGTGGCCAAGTCTGCCATCTTGTTGTTAATACCAAATGTTATTAAACTAAACCAAAATATCCAACAATCTCTCTAATTAACACAATAACAATGGGCAGTGATAATTCAAATAACTCTCCACACTTATTTACTTTTACAATTTAGAAATCCCGGAGCGAGCGTCCCAATATGTATGGTGGGTTTAGATGTTAAAAGGTTAAATATTAATTGTCTACAGATGTGAGGTCAGCTATGCAAGTCCCTGAGTCTAATTGTTGAAGAAGTTGGGCTCAGGGTACCTGTCTGCTACCACCCTACGACCTCAATCTGGTATATATTTTGAACCTAATTATATGTTATGGTGCCTGGATGTTATCTGCCTAGGTGTCTAGGGTAATAGGCAATGTAATGTTAATAAAATGACAACAACTACACCTATATCTTAATGAACAAGTAATTAAACAAGTCACTGGGTAAATTTTGAATGATGATATTTTTTACAATTTTATTTTCCTGTATCTCATTTGCTGGGATACAGGACTGTTTAAACTCAAAATATAAGGCAATTTATTTACAGTAAAGTAATTTAAAACCACAACTGTGTCTGTTAATATTAATCTAACTTGTTTCTGACTGGAAGTGTTCTGATGAAGCAATAACTCCTATGAAGGGATACGCTTCTGAGGAACGACTTGTATCATCATGTCAAGAATACTGATTGATATAATAATGATGGAGAGTATGGTTAAATGAACTAACCCACGCCCGTGGACAATTGGGCTTAACTTTATTTCCTGGAACCCGGTGATGTCCTTCTCACAACCACCTTCTTCACGACTACAACGTCTGAACTCTGCTTCAGAATTCTTTGGATTTAAGGCAAACAGGTAATTTTTGCCTCGAGCTTGCAGCTTCAGAAGTACGTATATTTTGGTATGTGGCTCACTGATTGTTTCACGATGGAACCAGCATCAATGAAATAATACACACTTTGTAGGTTAACCGGCGATTAATGGTCACATTCAGATCGCCACTGATGACGAACAGCGAAGGCACTGGTCATGTATTTCTTGCATCTGATGCTAACACTACTTGTGAGATTTTTATTTTCGAGTGGCAACTAACGCTGGTTTCAAATCGTTTTTATTACTCCTATTAGTCTATTCTACCACAGCCAATCGAATTATGTTATGCCCACTAGCCTCTTTTTTCAAAAATAAATTATACTTTCAAAAATGTAACGCCCCCCCCCCCCTTTCCCAAGACTGGCAAAGTTGAGTGAGGACATCAATGTGTCTGTCTCTCTGTCTTTTCTTTACAATATTTCTGTTATTATCTAAATTATCTAAGCGTTTTTTTTTTTACTGTAAGATATTATAACATTATGGGTAGTATTGTCTTCTAATAAACAAATATTATCATTTTATTTGTCAACTGTCCTTGCTTTTATTTTATTATTCATCGAGGTTTCTTGGTCACCCCTTCGCTACCCTTCTAAATTTCAGTATCACACTGCATAAGCTATCTTTTCAAATATGCCTCCATGCAAATCCCCCACTTACATTTCTCTCTCTCTCTCTCTCTCTCTCTCTCTCTCTCTCTCTCTCTCTTGCTTGTACGCGTTTTGCCTAACGCAAAACGGTTTCGTTAGATTTAAATTGTCACTACGGGTAGGAGACAAAGCGGTGGGGTTTCCTCTCATTCAATAGCAGATACTTTTTGGGAAACAAAAATGCCATAGCAACAACGTAACTAACGCCAAGTAGTTTTATTCAAACTCCCAACCATTCATTCCCGTTTAGTGTTAGACTAAGCAAGTCTGTGACGTCAGCTGTCGCCTGTCGTTCTAGTTCGAGATTCAAATACCAACGCTTGTCAAGGTTGCATTTTTCCGTCTCTCATTTCACTCCTCCGTTTCTTTATTCTCTCACTCCGTTTGAAACTAACTATGCATTTCGGTCTGTCAAAAGGCTTTTATTTTAGTGGAAATTGGTATCGCGGAGAGGGGAAAAGCTAACAGTTTTTGTGTATCGTTTCCTATGGCGTTACTGCTTGTTAGAACCAACACAACTGCGGGCGATGGTGACGATGTTGAACACAACTCCCTATTTTATCTCTATAGTATTTGAATTTATAAGCAGTAATATTTTATCTATTTGATCGGGGTATCAGGGATCTTACTATAGTGGCTGGCAGTTAAAAAGTAAATAATTGCTCAGACCAATTGGGCATTGTTCTTGAAATATCTTATGAAAAATCCCTCAAGATAGAAGCATCATCATCCTTCTGTTCAAAACTCTGCCAAGAGTAATCTTGAGCGAAGGTAGATTCCTTTGAAGACACTCAGTAGATTCTCTGAATTTTGGCCACTGTTGGACCATCACTGCAGAGCAAGGGGAGTAAATCCCGTGACAATCTCCATAAGATGATGACGATAAGTACGTTTTAGACTTTCCTCTCTGTTCGCGCGACCTTGTCGTTTCATTACAAAAATAAATATACCAACAGAACTGGGCCTCATTAAATGTTTCTAGAAATTAGTCAAAATCTGATAGCGTCACGCTCCAGTTTACCCAGCTGTAAATGGCACTTGACTCTGGGAAGGCGAAGGCAACAAGAAAAGGAACTGGTCACCAACCTCACAAAGCTGGGCCTAGTATAGTGAAGTCTCTAACACATGACTCCCCTACGGCAGTAACCGCTATGGTACTACCTTTTAGAAATTTTAGCTGCGGGGAAAATATTTACATCACAAGATCCAATTCGTGTGCCATACTTCATTTGTGGCGTCATCCTAGGCAGCAACTTGTGTAGGTACGAAGTTTGCACTCATACTTAAATGTTTATAGACTTAATTAAGATTAGAAGAATAAAAATGGATAGATAGTCACAGAAAATTACCTGAAAAGATCTGAGAATGTACGATGTACGATATCAGCAGTCAGTGGAAGCGAAAGAAAGTGAGTTATGCTTGAGGCAAGGAGGCTTGAACGTTCCAGATGCTAAGGAAGGAGAAGCAGAAGGAGAAGCAGAAGAAGAAGCAGAAGAAGAACAAAAAGAGGAAGACGTGCTTGAGGGAGAGAAAAAAAAAATGAAAGTTATGGAGTAAACACGTGAGAATGGTGTCTGCTTGAGCACGTGACCTTTGGAATCTTTTTTTACAGAGATGTAGAACTTATCTTGGTACTTTGGTGTTGCCGAATGTGTATGTGCAGGTATACGAGCGTGTTAGTGTGTAAGCGTGTGAGTACATCTAAATCTGCTTGTACTATACCACGTGTATGTGTGTTTGTAAGTATTCGTTTTCCTTGTAAACATGCGCTTTTACTCACAAATGTTTTCACCAAGTTTAAGTAATTTTTTGCACGTGTGGGCGTTACCTTGTTTCGGTGTCCATTTTCTTGATTGCGTCAAAAAAAAAAAAACGCGTATACATTTGCGTGTGTTTGTGTTTTTGTTTATGATGGTACAGTGTGCTTGTGGCGGTGAATGTGTTTGCCTATGCCAATATTATTTGTGTGGGTGGTGTTTGCACAAACGTAGCTAGTTAGTTCCCGGGCCCTGCAATGAGAGCGAAGAATAGTAACATTCTTTTTTCAGTCATCCCTGTTGAGGCAAGATCGGAACTGTTCGAAAAAGGCCCTGCATTTCTTAAAGCCGGCTAGGGATTGACAAAAGCAAGATGCCTTTTCCATGGTTTTTCGTCAAGTATTTATAAGTCCTTGTTCTTGAATGTCCCTTCGGATTCAGTTGTTTCAGCAAACTATGTACTAAGGCGGTCACTAGACCTCATGATCCTTCTACAGCTATGATTTTTGCTGTGAACGCCTCACGACTCTTCTTCGTGCTTAGTTCTATATATTTGATCATTTTGAAATCATGATGCTCATCTAATTTAGCTTCAGACTGCAGTCTCTGCTCAATCATCAATGTCTGGTGTGATAACAGGAAGTGCAGCGCTGTATTGGTTCGTCTATAGGACTTTCCAATAATGACCTCTGGATATGACCCTCTCTTAGGTAGGTCTACTTCCGTTAGCCAGTCGTTTGCACCAGTAAAATAATGTGTAAGCTAATTTTTGTTTGTTGGTTTACGTTGTTATGACAGTACTTCTCGCATGAAGTTCGTATCTGTTACATTACGGCTTGTTTTGCTGTTTGCCTTAACCTTGCCGAATCTGTTGTAGGAGCTAGCTCACTTCGTACTTTGTTGTGCCTCCATATATGTCACGCTTGTCCCAGCCACAAATTTCATGCTGAGGTGTTTGAGAATATATTATAGTATATGAGCACAGGTGTGTGTATGTGTAGGTATCTACAGAACAAATGTATGTGTTTTTAAGTATATGTGTGTAGATGTCGTAGGATAAAGGTATACTTTTTTAATGTTAACAGTTATGTATGGTTCTTTTTATAGATTTAAGTGTGTGCATGTGCTCACATGTATATGAGGCTATATGTGTCTTGCTAACAAGAAGAGACATGGTCCGTAACGAGACAATACGTCAAGGCCTAATACCCCAACCCCTGCAGACCCAAGTAAAACAGTCCCAACTAAGATGGTTTGGCCATGTCTGCAGAATGGGAGAAGATCGGCTACCACGGCAAGTACGGGAAACTAACAGCCATGGATCCAGACTTCCAGGACAACCCAGAGTCCGCTGGGAGGACAACATTAGACAACCTTTGAAGGACCGAGGCTAAAACAAAATTAAAACTCAAGAAATTTACAACGGCATATAGCTATAGACACCAGTATAATGTGAGATATCTAAGAAATCAGGAAATAAGAGAAAAATTTTCAATCACAGTATCAATAAATACCAAGTACTCCAACATCTGGAAGATGAAACAGATACTGAAGACCACTGGCACCAAGTAAAAAATATATAAAGTCTGGGAGAGAGAGGAAATGCCAGCAGAATGGAAGGAAGGTTATCTGGTCAAGGTGCCTAAGAAGGGAAATTTACAAGAGTGCACAAATTATAGAGGAATAATGTTACTCTCAGTGCCAGCAAAAGTATTAAACAGAATCATCCTGGAGAGATTAAAAGAGGCCATAGACAAGCAACTGAGAGATGAACAAGCAGGTTTTCGACAAAATAGATCCTGTACAGACCAGATAGCCACGTTGAGAATAATAGTTGAACAAAGTCTGGAATTGAATTCACCGCTATACATCGGATTCGTGGACTATGAAAAGGCATTTGACAGTGTAGACAGAGAATCGCTTTGGAAATTGATGAGGCGTTATTGAGTTCCCATGAAGATCATTAACTTAATAAACAAGACCTATGAAGACATGACATGCAGAGTTCTTTATGAAGGACAACTTACAGAACCGTTTAGGATTAGAACAGGAGTGTAACAGGGATGCCTCTTGTCTCCATTTTTTTCTTACTAGCAATAGATGGGTCATGAAAAAATCGACATCACACAGCAGAAATGGAATCCAGTGGAATCTGACTAAACAGCTTGGTGATCTGGATTTTGCAGATGACTTGGATCTTCTATCCCATAACCATAATCAGATGAAAGAGAAAATGAAAATTCTCGATGAGAGGTCACAACAAATGGACCTGAAAATACACAGGGAAAAGACAAAGATTATGAGAATAAATGCAAGAAATGATAACAAGGTTGAACTTGAAGAAACACCACTAAAAAATGTAGAATCGTACACATATCTTGGAAGTAATATAGACAAAGTTGGAGGGACAGACAGTGATATCAAAGTAAGAATACAAAAAGCAAGAGGAGCTTTCATTGCATTGGGAAACATATGGAGAACAAGAGAAATCAAGTCCAATACGAAAATAAGAATCTTCAACTCAAATGTGAAGTCAGTCCTATTGTATGGCTCTGAGAAACGGAGAACAACAAAAACAACAACCAAAAAGCTACAGACTTTTATAAACGGGTACTTGCGTAGAATAGAAGGACTGAAATGGTATGACAAAGTCACAAATGTGGAATTGATGACAAGAACCAGACAAGTGCCAGTGGAACAAGAGTTGAGAAGAAGACGCTGGCGATGGATAGGACACACATTGAGGAAACCTGTTGATAGCATTACAAGGCAGTCCTTGTTCTGGAATCCACAGGGAAAGAGAGGCAGAGGTAGACCAAAAAACACATTGAGAAGAGAGCTGGAAACAGAGGTGAAAATGATGAGGAAAACCTGGAAAGAACTTGAGCGGATGGCACAGGACATGAAGGCTTGGCATGTGTTTTTTGAAGGCCTATGCTCCTTGGGGAGGTAAAGGGTATTGATTGAAGGACCGAGGACTAGAATGGAACCAGGCCAGGAGGAAGACAGCCGATAGGATAATATGGCGCCCTCTCTTCCAAACCTCTAAATCTCACGGTAGAAGAGGAACGACTAAGTAAGTTAAGTATGTGTCTTGCTGGGATGTCAATGTGCGTGCGTGTTTGTACTAATGTGTGTTTTTTTGTAGAGGTGTATGAGTTAATGTTTATGTTTGTGCTGGCGCAAGTACATCGTTGGGTTTTAAGTGGACCAAGCTTAGTTCCAAAACACAACTTTGTTATATATATCCTTGGTTTTTCTATGATACAGTAATAGACTATATACAGGAAAAGCGTCATAGCAGAAACTGCCATATGACAATGAAGTGTTAGAGATATCACTTATTCTAGGTCTCAGCTTTAGACGTAGTGTTCCCTTCCTCGCTGCCTTAGCCCTCTCTAACTCAAGAGCTAAGTTAACTATCTATTTTTACAGCTTCAAGAAGCAAGCACCTCTGACCACTCGGATGCATGCCAAACTAAGTAACGTTGTTGCAAGAAACGATTGCTCCAATCCTCAGACTACTGTACATATTGCCCCGTTTCTGCTACTTGTACCTGCATATGAATTCCTGCCACATACATACTCGTACAGGCGATTGAAAGGACACACTGAAGAAAATATTTATAGAGTTACAAGGCAGTTCCTGTGCTGGGATACCTTTGTAAGAAGGGTGCAGAGAGACCGAAGAACACATGGAGAAGAGAATAGGAGACGGGGATGAAGGGGATGAAGAAGATATGCAAAGATCATGAATTTATTGCACGGAATAGGAAGACTTGGCATAAGTTTGTTGGAGACTTGGCATAAGTTTGTTGGAGACTTGGCATAAGTTTGTTGGAGACTTGGCATAAGTTTGTTGGAGACTTGGCATAAGTTTGTTGGAGACTTGGCATAAGTTTGTTGGAGACTTGGCATAAGTTTGTTGGAGACTTGGTATAAGTTTGTTGGAGACTTGGCATAAGTTTGTTGGAGACTTGGCATACGTTTGTTGGAGACTTGACATAAGTTTGTTGGAGACTTGGCATAAGTTTGTTGGAGACTTGGCATAAGTTTGTTGGAGACTTGGCATACGTTTGTTGGAGACTTGGCATACGTTTGTTGGAGACTTGGCATAAGTTTGTTGGAGACTTAGCATAAGTTTGTTGGAGACTTGGCATAAGTTTGTTGGAGACTTGGCATAAGTTTGTTGGAGACTTGGCATACGTTTGTTGGAGACTTGGCATAAGTTTGTTGGAGACTTGGCATAAGTTTGTTGGAGACTTGGCATAAGTTTGTTGGAGACTTGGCATACGGTTTGTTGGAGACTTTAAGTTTGTTGGAGCATACGTTTGTTGGAGACTTGGCATAAGTTTGTTGGAGACTTGGCATAAGTTTGTTGGAGACTTGGCATAACTTTGTTGGAGACTTGGCATAAGTTTGTTGGAGACTTGGCATAAGTTTGTTGGAGACTTGGCATAAGTTTGTTGGAGACTTGGCATACGTTTGTTGGAGACTTGGCATAAGTTTTTTGGAGTCTTGGCATACGTTTGTTGGAGACTTGGCATAAGTTTGTTGGAGACTTGGCATAAGTTTGTTGGAGACTTGGCATAAGTTTGTTGGAGACTTGGCATAAGTTTGTTGGAGACTTGGCATAAGTTTGTTGGAGACTTGGTATAAGTTTGTTGGAGACTTGGCATAAGTTTGTTGGAGACTTGGCATAAGTTTGTTGGAGACTTGGCATAAGTTTGTTTGAGACTTGGCATACGTTTGTTGGAGACTAGGCATAAGTTTGTTGGAGACTTGGCATACGTATGTTGGAGACGTGGCATACGTTTGTTGGAGACTTGGCATAAGTTTGTTGGAGACTTGGCATAAGTTTGTTGGAGACTTGGCATAAGTTTGTTGGAGACTTGGCATAAGTTTGTTGGAGACTTGGCATAAGTTTGTTGGAGACTTGGCATACGTTTGTTGGAGACTTGGCATGTTTTGAGACTTAGCATAAGTTTGTTGGAGACTTGGCATAAGTTTGTTGGAGATTTGGCATAAGTTTGTTGGAGACTTGGCATAAGTTTGTTTGAGACTTGGCATACGTTTGTTGGAGACTAGGCATAAGTTTGTTGGAGACTTGGCATAAGTTTGTTGGAGACTTGGCATACGTTTGTTGGAGACTTGGCATACGTTTGTTGGAGACTTGGCATAAGTTTGTTGGAGACTTGGCATAAGTTTGTTGGAGACTTGGCATACGTTTGTTGGAGACTTGGCATAAGTTTGTTGGAGACTTGGCATACGTATGTTGGAGACGTGGCATACGTTTGTTGGAGACTTGGCATAAGTTTGTTGGAGACTTGGCATAAGTTTGTTGGAGACTTGGCATACGTTTGTTGGAGACTTGGCATAAGTTTTTTGGAGTCTTGGCATACGTTTGTTGGAGACTTGGCATAAGTTTGTTGGAGACTTGGCATAAGTTTGTTGGAGACTTGGCATAAGTTTGTTGGAGACTTGGCATAAGTTTGTTGGAGACTTGGCATAAGTTTGTTGGAGACTTGGCATAAGTTTGTTGGAGACTTGGCATAAGTTTGTTGGAGACTTGGCATAAGTTTGTTGGAGACTGTTGGAGACTTGGCATAAGTTTGTTGGAGACTTGGCATAAGTTTGTTGGAGACTTGGCATAAGTTTGTTGGGGACTTGGCATAAGTTTGTTGGAGACTTGGCATAAGTTTGTTGGAGACTTGGCATAAGTTTGTTGGAGACTTGGCATAAGTTTGTTGGAGACTTGGCATAAGTTTGTTGGAGACTTGGCATAAGTTTGTTGGAGACTTGGCATACGTTTGTTGGAGACTTGGCATAAGTTTGTTGGAGACTTGGCATAAGTTTGTTGGAGACTTGGCATACGTTTGTTGGAGACTTGGGATACGTTTGTTGGAGACTTGGCATAAGTTTGTTGGAGGCCTTGCATAAGTTTGTTGGAGACTTGGCATAACTTTGTTGGAGACTTGGCATAAGTTTGTTGGAGACTTGGCATAACTTTGTTGGAGACTTGGCATAAGTTTGTTGGAGACTTGGCATACGTTTGTTGGAGACTTGGCATAAGTTTTTTGGAGTCTTGGCATACGTATGTTGGAGACGTGGCATACGTTTGTTGGAGACCAGGCATAAGTTTGTTGGAGACTTGGCATAAGTTTGTTGGAGACTTGGCATAAGTTTGTTGGAGACTTGGCATAAGTTTGTTGGAGATTTGGCATAAGTTTGTTGGAGACTTGGCATAAGTTTGTTGGAGACTTGGCATAAGTTTGTTGGAGACTTGGCATAAGTTTGTTGGAGACTTGGCATAAGTTTGTTGGAGACTTGGCATAAGTTTGTTGGAGACTTGGCATAAGTTTGTTGGAGACTTGGCATAAGTTTGTTGGAGACTTGGCATAAGTTTGTTGGAGACTTGGCATACGTTTGTTGGAGACTTGGCATAAGTTTGTTGGAGACTTGGCATAAGTTTGTTGGAGACTTGGCATAAGTTTGTTGGAGACTTGGCATAAGTTTGTTGGAGACTTGGCATAAGTTTTTGACTTGCATAAGACTTGGCATAAGTTTTTGTTGGAAACTTGGCATAGACTTGGCATAAGTTTGTTGGAGACTTGGCATAAGTTTGTTGGAGACTTGGCATAAGTTTGTTGAAGACTTGGCATAAGTTTGTTGCATACTTGGCATAAGTTTGTTGGAGACTTGGCATATTTTTGTTGGAGACTTGGCATAAGTTTGTTGGAGACTTGGCATAAGTTTGTTGGAGACTTGGCATAAGTTTGTTGGAGACTTGGCATAAGTTTGTTGGAGACTTGGCATAAGTTTGGAGACTTGTCTGATAGTGCTTTTCTTCTGAGTTTCCATAGATGGTTTTCTATCGTGCTGATAATAAAACGCGAATCCACACAACTGTCAAATAAGTTCAACACACAACGATGTAAACTTCAGGCATGTTAATCAAAGCCTGCCGTGAAGTGAAGTAAACTGTGAAGGCTGGTAGAACAGTTAACATGGTTTATTGACGACATAAGTTCAACGCTACGATACACTGTTCTTGACTAGGACAATCACATAAAATGCATGACAAGAATACTCTGGTGAATGATGATGGTTTGGTACTGTGGTGGGATCCTTTCAAACATGTTCCTTACATTCAATTAATACGGATCCAGTAATGTTCAAGCTAGATAAAATGTCCGTTGACCTTGCTTGAGGTCATCCAACTAAGCATGTACTCCCATACCACGAACTCCCGCATTCGTCCCATAAGAGACTGTTTCTATCCAAGACATAGTTCCATATAACGTATACTCAATATATATTCACTGGTACATATATGAAGAGGTATCTGAGTTAGTATCTTTAGGTTTTAACTAACCTCTCAAAAATCATGCCACGACTTTGGCATTACAATAAAGGCGTTTACACATATGAATACTGCAATCAAATTAACTTCTTTCCGTCGTAGGAATCCTCCTTCTACGATCGATCTCAGAGGCTATCAACTCCGTAGGTCCATTCTAGGGATAACATTACAAGATGGATCCCCGCTAGACTGATACAAGGAGCAGCCTTAAACTACACGTTTCACTCACTAATCATACAAATATGAGGGGCGACAACTTACATAATACTTTCCATATTGGCTTCGACCTGAAGACCAATATCGCAATAAGGATGGCTTCCACCATACTTGCCACAACACAAGAAATATTCCACGGACAACACAATGGTCCGTACTGCCCCATACAAAACATGACGTCATAATCTACTCAACTAGGTTACCCGTGCGTCCCAAAGCAACTCACACTGCTTTGTGCACGTCAGTGCGCGAATCATTCGACCGCACAAATAATATAACTATATTGAGACTGGTGCGTACATTTGGCAGGACCGAAGACTACCCCCTTAGGTAATAAATGTACGTAACAGCTCCCTTATTACCTCCCCTTAAAAAAAATTAATTCTATTAATTTTTTTTTGAACTTAGTACCCGAGAGAGGTGAGTCAAAACTACAACAAGATTTATGAAATGCATAAAGTTATATCATATTAAGAAAAGAATATTAAACGAAAACAATATAACTAAATGATAGTATGCATTAAAGCACACATCCACCATCGACCTACTTTGGAACGATGTGGTAATATTCGAAGTAAAAGAAGTTGAAAATTAAAATAAAAAAACCATAAAAAAAAAGATGATAATAAAAAATTTCAACTAATTTTTCTAAAAAAAAAAATTTGAAACATACGATTTCAAAATGAAAATGAACAGCAACACTGATGATAATCAATGACAAGAGAATCAATAAAACAGAAAAATTGAAAATACAATGTGCAAAAATGAAGCAATGCAAAATTAAACACTTTAAGAATCAACACACTTAATGTTTTCTATCACTAGTATGGTTGACTAGTGATCTTAACAGTGAGATATCATAACTAAGACCCGTGAATGCAGGTATTACGTGACAACTAAGAAAGTTAGTATATGTGTGATCCATAATTAATTAAATAGATTAAATTGAATTATAGTAATTTATATATATCTTAATTACTAACAAATAACCAGTTACTAATATATTCTAAGTAATTCCAATATCACTCATTGTCAATGTTCAGTTACAACTAGTTAGTAATCGACGAGACGATGTTCTCAATGTTCCATACACGATAAAATATATTCTCGAACACGATATGTAGTGTAATATGTTCCATAGGAATAACAAATGTATATTTGTCGCTTTTAACAATGTTTCCATACTAATAAAAAGTTACTGTAGTACCAATGTTGCAGTCCTAATAAAATGTTACTCTAATACCACTGTTCCCGTTCTAATAAAACGTTACTACACAAGAAGTAATGTTATAATCCATAAGTAAGTATATCCTGAAAGATATATTTATACGAATACTTCAGTTATATGATCAGTCTTTATAGATGTATAATCAATGAAAATGTACACAGTTATTCATGTTATCGGTGAGGATGTTTCAACATCTGGAAGTGGTTTAGTTTCGACAAGTTCGCTTGGGCATCTCGACAAACAGTCTGCGAACACATTCTTCACTCCAGGAATAGCTCGTATTTCAAAATTGAATGGTTGAAGCGCTATAGCGTAACGCGCTGACTTCGATGATTTTACGTTTTTCGAGTTCAGTGCGGTAAGAGCTTTTTGATCAGATTCCACCACAAAGTGTGAGCCAAGGAGGTAACGTTCCAGTTTTGTGATTGCCCACACTAACGCAAGGAGCTCTTTATCTAGAACGGAGTATTTGAGTTCGCTCTCCGTAAGTTTTTCTGGACACGTACATCACCGGAAATAAGGTGCCGTTATATTCCTGCATCAAAACTGCAGCAATAGCGTAAGAAGATGCATCACTGCGAAGAATGAAAGTGAGATTTTTGTTAGGCAACCTCAAAAAAGGTTCTTTTGAAAAAAATCGTTTTATATAGTCTAACGCCGTTTGGTGATCCTGCGACCACTTTATTACATTAGATGTGCCTTTTTTCAGTAGAGACGAAAAAGGTGCAGTTATAGTAGACAAATGAGGGATGAATTTTGAATAGAACTGTATTAGTCCTAAAATAGACCTAACTTGTTTTTTTTTGTCTTAGGTGCTGAGATGTTTAAAATTTTAGAGACGTTACTGTCTTCTGTATACATGAAACCATGACCTATGCGGTGACCCAGAAATGAGATGTCATGAAAACCGACAAAAGCCTTTGAAGGTTTTGCTGTTAAATTATAATCCCGTAAGGTAGAAAGTAAAGCTTTTAATCCATGAATATGTTCATCCCAAGAGTCACTGAAAAGACAGATGTCATCTATATAAGTAATGACATCGGGACGATGAGACAATATGCGGCGCATCATGCGTACAAAGGTAGCTGGCGCATTCATTAATCCGAATGGCATAAAATTCCATTGAAAAAGACCCCGTGGCGTCGAGAAAGCGGTGAATGGCTTTGCTTTAGGAGTTAGTGGCACTTGCCAATAGCCCTTTGAAAGGTCAAATTTCGAAAAGAATGTGGCATGAGATAACCTCTCCAATAAGTCGTCTAAAAGAGGTAACGGTTCCGCATCGAATTTTGTAACTTTGTTCAATTTCCTGTAATCTACGCAAAGACGTATATTGTTGTCCTTCTTCCTAATGATTACCATAGAAGAAGAATATGGTGATGAAGATGGTTCAATTATATTTAATTGAAGCATCTCATCCAATTCCTTATCAACCTTATCACGAAAGTGTAAAGGGATAGGATATGGGCGAACTCGAATAGGCGTATCGTCAGTCAGAATAATGTCATGTTGGATGACTGACGTATGACCTGGGATGTCAGTGAGGACATCCTCATACGAGTGTAGAATATTAGAGACTTGCTGACGTTGATCAGCCGAAAGAGTAGATGAGATTGTAACATCATTCCATTTCTCAGTGGAATGGAGTGGTACAACTGGTATTGGTAGTTGTACATCATCGAAAGAAGATTCTTCTTCTTGGATGACTGACAAACTAGAATAGTGTTGAATAGGAGGTGTAGGATCGTCAGTTGCCTGGAACACTGACTGTAGATAATCAGGACGTGAGTAATACTCCTTCAACATGTTAATGTGGAAGGTTTTATGTTTACCATTAACATCAACGATGTAGTCGACATCGGATATTCTTGAGATGATCCTGAAAGGACCTCTCCAGGTAATTAAAAGACGATTGTTATGCGCAGGGAGTAATACAAAAGCTTCGTCACCAGGAATAAGCTGGCGAAGACGTCTATACTTGTTTGCAAATAGACGAGCTTTTTCTTTGGCTTGTTCAGATGATGCAGTAGCTAGTCTACAAGCATCTATGATTCTCTTTCTCAGAGAGATCACATACTCATAAGAGGATTGAGTTTCCTCTTCAATATTCTCGTCAACCAATAAGTCGTGGATTAACGACATCGGACCGCGTGGTTGCATGCCAAAAAACTAGCTGGAATGGAGAAAACCCCGTGGCTTGATTTTGTACTTCGCGATACGCAAACAGAGCCGCGGGTATGACCCGATCCCAGTCTTGGGGATGGTCTTGGGTCATCTTACCCAACAACTGCTTGAGTGTCCTATTGAGACGCTCAATTAACCCATTTGACATCGGATGATAAATAGAACTAAGAGATCTGTCTATACCTAATGTCTTCATAACTTGAGACATGGATTCAGAAATGAACTGAACCCCATGATCCGACAAGATTTTCCGTGGAAAACCAATGCGTGAGAAGATTAACATCAATGCCTCTGCTACACTGGCAGATGAAGTGTTCTTGAGAGGGATGGCCTCAGGCCAACGAGTGCACATATCAATGCACGTAAGAATATGCGTATGCCCTCTAGCAGATGGAAGCATCGGACCAATAATGTCTATAGCCATTTTATCAAATGGTCTAATCGGGATGTCCGCAGCTTGAATAGGAGCCGCATGAAATGGACCCCGTACCTTAACTTCCTGACATATCAAACAAGACCGACAGTAGAGAGTGATGTCCCTATGGACGCCTGGCCAGTAGAATGCCGAAAGCACTCTGGATTTGGTACGCGAAAAACCCATATGGCCCGCACATTGCGAGTCATGCGCATGTCGTAATATACGAGATCTCATAGAGGATGGGACTAAGATCTGATAACATAAGGATGAATCCTTTTCCCGTATTACTCTAACCAAAATCCCATTTTTAAGTATAAAGTCATGTTTAGATTTTGCAAGTTTGTTGCTGGTATTCTTTTTGTTCACATACTGAAAATTTTTTTTTTAATGAATCATCATTCTTTTGCAATGTTGCAAACAACTCCCGTGAAATAGGAGCATCATCATCACAAGTAGTATGAACTGTAGGTTCAATAGGTGTATCATGCGACATATTAGTAGCTTGCGCTCTAGTCACTACTGCATTTGCAGTTTGAATATGTCGCTCTTCCCATTCAGCAATTTGCTGTGGTGTACACTCTTTTATACCATGTATGCGACCAAGTATAACATCACAAATTGGGTCAGGAAGAAGACAAGCCTGGATCTGTCCTGAAAAAAATGGTGTATGAAGTTTTATAATGGCTGTGGGAAATGTTTCCACTGTGCCGCCGAAAGTCACACACTTGACAACCCTGCCCGTGGCACAACTTGGGTTGATCAGCGAAGTCCGGACGCCCACAGTGCTACAACCTGAGTCAAATAGGATAGAGCATGAAATGTTATTGACAAATCCCTTGTTAAACATAAGAGAGCCCTGTCCCTGGTGTACTGACGCAGCAGTGGCCGTACAGACTGCAGGTAGACTAGGCAAGGTATGTCCGCAACGCAGCGTCGTGATCGCCTTAGGCTGGAAAAGAGTCGAGCATTCTGGACAGTCTTTCACCTGGGTACAATCAAGAGAACAAGACATAGCATTGTGAGTTTCAGCTACCTTACCCTGTTTAATGTTAGCCTGTGTATCTCTACGACGCAATCGATTTTGATTATTGTCATTAAAATTGCCACAATTGTAGTTTCTGCCTGAGTTAAAATTTGGATGAGTCCGATAATTTGTAGAATGATCGTTATGATGTTGGTTAAATGGTTTATTTCCAAAAAATTGTCTGTTTTGTGAACCCTGAGATTTTGATCTCCAGTTTTGTTTATTATAATGTCCTTGATTATTTTTAAAATTATTGTTACCAAAATCTCGCGATCTGTGAGCTTGGTTCCAAGAAACATTAAATGGAGCAGATTGTTGAAATTGCTTCCCTTTGTAAAAGTTATCATTGTTAAAATTGTAATTATTTCCCTTATTGACATACCTGTCAGTACTAAAGGAACGATTGCGTGGGAAATTGTTTTGTTGTGCTGCAAAAGCAACAGGCAATTCACTCTTAATCTGTGCATTACTCAGATCCATGGTTGGGTGAGCAGTGCAAAAATTTTTTTGCATGTTCTTCTAAGTCTTTCATTGATAAAGGTTTCCGTTCGTGTAAAAATGCGAGAAATGTAGGATTTACAGACGATAGTACCTTATCGCGCATCAGTAAATCGAAGAGACCTTCATACGACTTTTCAATTTTGGATAATTCGATCCATCTTTCGAGGGTGAGTCGTATTTGTGACAGAAAATCACTGAAATTTCTGCTTGATTGCGGTAGCAATGTACGAAATCTTAATCGATATTCATCTTCTGACATTTGAAATTTCTTCAGAAGTGCGGCTCTAAGAGCATTATAATCATTCTTCTCATTAATACTGGTAGTATGATAAACTGCTAAAGCATCCCCAGTAAGTAACCTGGATAAATATGTGCAATACAGTGTTTTATCCACGTTATAAGACACACAAGTGGCCTCAAACCTATCTAGGAAGAATATCACGTCATCAGACGGGGGATTAAATTTAGGTAATTTAAGGTGAATTTCCTTAAAATGGTCATGTCTGGATGAAGTTTGGCTTTCAAAAGTTCTCTGAGAATTAGCTTCCTGAGTTAACCTAAGTCTCTCATATTCTGATTCTGCTAATTTCAGTTCATGCTGTCGTTTTCTATCATTCTCTTCCATCTCAAGCTGAAGTCGTAATGTATTTTGTTCAGCTATTAATCTTCTTTCTTCCATTTCCTTTTGTTTATTTTCCATCTCAATTTTAAGTCTTTCTTCAGCCTCCTTTTGTTTCTGTTCTGCCTCTCGCTGAAATCGTTTCTCTTCTAATTCAGCGGCTAGTCTCATTTTTTTCTCCTCTTCCTCAGCTATAAATTTCCTCTTCTTTTCATCCTCCTCAGACTCAATCCGTTTTTGATCTGCCTCAAATTGAAGTTTTTCTAGTCTTAAAATTTCTAACTTTCTCTGTTCGGCTTCTATTTCTTGAGCTTTCTTATATTCTGCAAGTGCAAATGCTTTTACTTCATCAGGAGCCATCTGAAGAGCTTTTGCTTGCTTAATGAAATAGTCTAAGGTAGACATTATTTAATATTATTATGTAATAATAATACTTAAAAGTGTTACTACAACTAGTGGTCTTCGTTCCTGTCCTAGAACGGTAAAATCAAGTTATATAATAGGCAATAATATTAATAATTAATAATGTAATTTATAACATGTAATGGTGTGAAAGCAATAACGTGACAGATAATAGCACAATACTGACACGACACGATAATCAAGACAAATGACTACAGTCGTAGAAATCAAATAAAATAAAAATGTGGAACTAAAATAGAATGTCGTAAAAAATTACGATGACATCTACGATCCAATAATGCACAAGACAATTGACAACACAGTGTAAAAACATAGGTTTTGTAAAAAACTGAACGACAGGAAGATTAGACGGACGCATAATACAAACAAAATTCATCATAAAACTAAATACGAGTAAAAATAACTACGAAAACAACAATTAAAAACGTGACGAAACAGCTAAACAGATACTGTTATAAGGGACAACTAGCGATCGGAACTTCGGCAAGGTTTCTAGCCTTGTACCGGAATTATCGCTCAATTGAAACTTACAAAATGAGCCCTACAGAACGTCTGACGAAGAACACGAATTGGCTTCGAGATGGATCTCGTTCGTCAGATCAACCTCCCTACCTCCCACGAAGAATACAACACATATAACATGTAACATGAAAAATATAAATGTGGACATAACTACATGAGGCACAGCTAAACGTAATAAAGTGTACAACGAAAACACGTTATACTCATCTCGCGTGCAGGTAAAAAATCAATGTGCCTCGTCTCCGTGGATGTACGCTTAAGACAACGAAATACTCTGTTTCGAATACTTGAGTTCTGCCAGATGAAGACTAACAGCTGAGGTCCCACGTAGTCATACACTGATGTAGAACTTGAGATTGAGGTTCAATGTACCTTGACCTTGAGGTAGCCGTTATAAAGGATATGAGTTGTTAGAGAATCCACGTACTTTCAACTAGTGTGGAACTTGTGAGGTAATTCCAGTTTTGAATCTTGAGCAATTCAAGCCACACCGGCCGCCATTTACTGATAGTGCTTTTCTTCTGAGTTTCCATAGATGGTTTTCTATCGTGCTGATAATAAAACGCGAATCCACACAACTGTCAAATAAGTTCAACACACAACGATGTAAACTTCAGGCATGTTAATCAAAGCCTGCCGTGAAGTGAAGTAAACTGTGAAGGCTGGTAGAACAGTTAACATGGTTTATTGACGACATAAGTTCAACGCTACGATACACTGTTCTTGACTAGGACAATCACATAAAATGCATGACAAGAATACTCTGGTGAATGATGATGGTTTGGTACTGTGGTGGGATCCTTTCAAACATGTTCCTTACATTCAATTAATACGAATCCAGTAATGTTCAAGCTAGATAAAATGTCCGTTGACCTTGCTTGAGGTCATCCAACTAAGCATGTACTCCCATACCACGAACTCCCGCATTCGTCCCATAAGAGACTGTTTCTATCCAAGACATAGTTCCATATAACGTATACTCAATATATATTCACTGGTACATATATGAAGAGGTATCTGAGTTAGTATTTTTAGGTTTTAACTAACCTCTCAAAAATCATGCCACGACTTTGGCATTACAATAAAGGCGTTTACACATATGAATACTGCAATCAAATTAACTTCTTTCCGTCGTAGGAATCCTCCTTCTACGATCGATCTCAGAGGCTATCAACTCCGTAGGTCCATTCTAGGGATAACATTACAAGATGGATCCCCGCTAGACTGATACAAGGAGCAGCCTTAAACTACACGTTTCACTCACTAATCATACAAATATGAGGGGCGACAACTTACATAATACTTTCCATATTGGCTTCGACCTGAAGACCAATATCGCAATAAGGATGGCTTCCACCATACTTGCCACAACACAAGAAATATTCCACGGACAACACAATGGTCCGTACTGCCCCATACAAAACATGACGTCATAATCTACTCAACTAGGTTACCCGTGCGTCCCAAAGCAACTCACACTGCTTTGTGCACGTGAGTGCGCGAATCATTCGACCGCACAAATAATATAACTATATTGAGACTGGTGCGTACATTTGGCAGGACCGAAGACTACCCCCTTAGGTAATAAATGTACGTAACGTTGTCATAAGTTTGTTGGAGACTTGGCATAAGTTTGTTGGAGACTTGGCATAAGTTTGTTGGAGACTTAGCATAAGTTTGTTCGAGACTTGGCATAAGTTTGTTGGAGACTTGGCATAAGTATGTTGGAGACTTGGCATAAGTTTGTTGGAGACTTGGCATAAGTTTGTTGGAGACTTGGCATAAGTTTGTTGGAGACTTGGCATAAGTTTGTTGGAGACTTGGCATAAGTTTGTTGGAGACTTGGCATAAGTTTGTTGGAGACTTGGCATAAGTTTGTTGGAGGTCTATGCCGTTTGGCGAGTTGATAGATGATGAATAAAATGAAGATACTTTTGTATCTGTATTCCTTATCATTATTCCTTTTCATTATTTTGTTATTCCTGTCTGTTTTTCTTGCATTTCTTTAGCACTGAGAAAGCCTGAATGTTTTAAAACGTTACTTGTTTTCTTCTTGTGGTAAAATCATAAAGGTCGTCCCTTAGCAGATACTCCTGTAGGGGATTAAAGTATTATAGACTTCAATATACTAGACCCAGACTCGAGAGATGGGGTAATGACACATTCCCTTCCTCACTGCCTTTGCCTTTCTTTCAGGTACACGTTTACAGCTTCGTAAACTGGAGCGTGACGCCATGGTTGTTTCGAACCCAGTACTTTTGCAACAAGAAACCAGCGATCTAACCTTTTGTGACTCAATTAAAAATACAAATATAACAAAACTGTTTTTTAAGCTAGTTCCTTGTCGTGTTGTGATATAATTAACAATGGTGTATCCTGATAGTAATGCCGAATGAGGGACATTATTTGCACGTTGCGTTTTGGTAATTGAATGTTCGGTCGGTTTGGATTTAAGTGCCATTTTACGCCGCCATTAATCGGCACTGTCCACTGTGATGTAAACCGCCACGTGACAGTGTGACGGTATTGCCTCCCCTGCTTTGCAGTACTGGTCCAACAGTGGCCAAAACTCAAGAGTATCTAATATAGGCTTCAAAGGTGTCTACCTTCGCACAAGATTACTCTTGGCAGAGATGTAGATAGAAGAGTAAACGCTTTTGTGAAGAATTAAGCAATGATTAATTTTAGCTCGTTAAGCCCCCACTTCTGATTTACTCAGTGGAATTCTTATTAGTCTGGTATAGCTCTGTTTAGAGTGTGTGTGGTAAATTGACTGAGACAAACATGCAATAACTTTAAAATGATTAAATCGAAGTTAAATATGTAAATTTACAAATAACAAATTGTAATAATCACTTAAGTTTTAACAGTTTGAAAATAATTTGAATAGTTTAGAAGAAAAGTTTCATCATTGATTGGTAATAGAGACGATTAAAAAAGTTCACTTTGGCAGCGTATATTTTTCACTTAGCTGCCAATAGTAGTTTCTGCTCCCGCTGATGGGTTCTGTTTACACTGCTCTCGCTCGTCGCTGGTCAAGGTTGCATGGTGTAACTCGTTTCCCAGAAATGTCAAGGAGAGTCTACAAAGTTGGTACCTCGTCTTACAGCATAAGCCACTTGTCCCTTCTTGTTCCAGAGATAGTACTTTCTGCTGGTGCCACCAATAAGCCAATCCTGGCTCACATACTTTTTGCTCAGATGAATAAAAGGCACTGGTAGTTGCCTTATTACACGTGTGCGTAGTATGCAAGATAAATGAGAGTGAAAGGGTAGAATGTTAGACGGGCCTGCGCGCCCAATTCTTAACCCTTCGAAAATAAAGTTCGTTCGTTCATTGTACGGTCGTTAATTTGAATTTTAATTCCCTTTCTGACTCCGTGTGTTTCTTTCAGTTTCCTCAGACAGCGGTTTTCCTTATTAAAATGATAGAGATTTTCTGGGCTGATTTGTAAGTCCTGATGAATACTCTAATAAAAGGTGTCCGGTCTGATAAATGGGAATTCTAAATTCTAACTGGCACGTCTAGTGTTTTTGGCAAGCGTGAATCTCACAGTGAAAAAACACTGAAATGTGTCAGATTATATTGTGTGTAACCTTGCAACTTAAATTAAGGCTTGTATCTCTTAAATGGTCTGGGTTATCACCGTCTGGTGAATATCCTTCAAAATCCCCTGCAACAAGCTTCAAATCCATTCCTTAATAGTAGCTTTCCATGTGGGCATGCAGTCTAAATAAATTTTTAAAGATTAACACAAGGCTTACATTCGAAAGTGGCCATCTCACAAACTTATCGATATTTCAGTAGGTAAATCCTCCTTACCAATTTCCTTTTAGATTTCCATGTATGAACATTCCCACTAGCGAACTCAGTTATTATTATTGTAAAACAACACTGCCCCAAGTCGTCCTTTAAGAAATTCCATCCGTCCCCATGCACAAATTGCTTCGCCATTATAACGGTATTGCCTTTCCTCTCCTTCCCCGGCGAGGTAAGACTGCGCATGCGTCTGCTAGTACTGTGGCGGTTAACCCTTGGGCGATGCATTGTGTTTACATACTACAATCTAACTAAGCGTATTTTTCCATTATGCTACAGCAATAAAATCCGTACCACAAATGTACCGATTACTGCCGCAGTGAAACAGAGATTAGGAAGAAGAAGGGGTTGCCCCAATCCATTCTGTGACAGACAGTTTTCTGTGATGATAGAACAATGATCCTCAACCTATGGGCGTCGACACGATAATAGGGTCTCAGGAAACATTACTATGGGTAGCATCTCTTCATCATCATCACCACATACCATCTTCCCATTGAAGGCCGGTTGCAATGGATCGCCAAAGTCTTCTGTCTCTTGTCTTGATGGTGCACTCCGAAAGACTGTCCATCTCTTGATGTTATCTTCCCGCTTATAGCGCTGACGTCATCTTGCACGTTTGCCCTCAACTCTGCCTTCTATTATGGTCTTCAGTAAAGTGTTGTGTCTTTTTACGTGGACAAAATATTTTAGCTGTCTGGGTGGCGCACCATACGTTTCCCTAACTTAGATGTTGTATTCGGCACTACTTTGGCTGAATTCCCATACAGGTACTTTACGTGTCAGTTTGGTACATAGGTCGCTAACTTCACCAACTCTGATATTTCTGTCCTGGTCGTAAAAAATTTGAGATACACTTTGGTATAGAATACTGATCTCTGTCGATATTTCATCAGTGAAGACAATGCCTTGGTTTCATGCCTGGAATAACTGCTATTTCGAAACAATTTTAGTTTATGCGTGGCCGTATCCACTGCAATGTATGTAATCTTGTTGTGTGTTTCTGTTAAGAGACTATGGGTGTGTTTGTTTGTAAGGCTCGGGTTCACGTGTCTTATTGTTGACAGTATAGGTTATCCTTATTGTGCTATGACTTGCTCTGATCTGGTGTCTATTACAAGTAGGCATGAACAAGATCATAAATGAAAGAACTATCAACTGGGTCGACAAGTCTGAAGTAGCGATCAACGGTCCATACTGTTTAATAACCATGACATACGAAACCATCACTTTCACTGGTCCAAAGTATAATTACCTGCTGTCGTAATTTTTATCTGAGAGGGTGCTGATGAATATTGGTCCCTTTAGAGTGTAAAGTAATATTGAAGGCTCTGTGAGAATAAGGATTTGGGAGAATGAGGTAGTAGATTCACAAGCGCTGGGAAGGAGCAAGGACAGTCTCTTATTACGACAATATCTGTTTTCTCACAGACTACTCCTATCTCTCTTCTGCACAAACAATTGTTTGTCAGTTCCAGTCGCTCAGGCGCGCTCACCGATTTGGTGATTCTGTCGCTCAACGTACATGAATACAACCTACACAGATGGAAATGTTTGTAGTTTTAGGCCAACCGACAACCAACACAATTTAATGATTAATACCTTTATTATCATAAAGGACTCACACATAATTGTACATTTACAGTCAAAAATCAAAGGTTACAGAATACAAATATAACAAGGGAAGAGGGGTTTTTTAGGAGAAATATCCCATCCACCGTTTCCCGTTTATATTTACTAACAGACAAGACCCGGTCCCAAAGACCAGAAAAGGGGGGGGGGTGTGATCAGAGATAGGCAATTTAACCCACTGGTAAATATATTACTCTGAGGCAAGGGGTTACAGAAAGAAAGGGGGGGGGGGGGGGTAGAGGAAAGCTAGGGTTCTCAATTTTCTCTCTTTAAATCAACAAATTTTACGGGAGGGGGAAGGAACACAGTTACCCGATCCCGCTAGGAGAGATCCCGTACAAGGAATATAATGCACCTTAGTACAAGGTCGAACTAATTAAAAGGGTAAAGAAAAGATAAATCTCCTTTCATTCAAAAAAACACACTAGGGCTGGCCATCCCCACAAACACGCACGCAGACTTACCGAAAGGTGAATTCTGGCACTTCATAGGAAATACATCAAAAAAACAGCACTAAACCTTGGCTTAGGTAAAAGTATTTTCTTCCGTGTACAGCCCCAGATTTTGCGGGTTGTTGACGTTAACAAAGTGTCCCGAAATCGCTGGACGTTGAAGTTTAACGGTACTGTTTGTTTATTAGATAAAGTTCCTAAAGAAAGGCACAGGCACTTGGCTAGGCGTGAGGTATGGTGTGGTTCCTAAAATTGGCACAGCTGGTGGAGATAACTTCCTTTTTCCGTAATGTCACAAGTTAAGAAAACACTGAGGTAAGTTCTTCTTCGGGGGGGAGAGGGTTAAAATCCACTGAATATACTTGACAAACAGCGTTCAGGTAGATCTATGGTTTTTTTCTTCACAAATAGGGGCAGTGAATAAAATATGTTCTGCTTCCAGTTTTCTTTAAGGACTCTATATGAACTAGTATTTTTAAAGTGTTTTCTTGTGTGGCTTTATTCTCAGTTAAATTCAGAGGAGCGGGGCCCATTACAGGTCGCCACAAGTTTAGCTTTAAAAAGTTCATATGTTACTGGAGTTATCAAATTGAGTTTGGCAGAACTCTGTATATAATTAATAATTGCTGGGATGCAGGTTGAATGATCGTTCTGAATGAAAGATAATCAAAACAAGAAATGCATTACAAATCATATTATAATCTGACGCGATAAATTACAGTTAGCCTATTTACTTATTAGCGTCGTCAATTAACAAATCAGGAAAACTTCCCGTGAGTTAAAAATAATTAAAAGCACATCTATCTATACAGAACTAAACTGTATTAAAGTTATAATTCTCTTTAACGTCTGCAAAATAAATTTACGCGTCAATTGTATTAGGAAATACTTTTAGCTGTAACATTAGTTTGCACTAGAACTTTGAAAATGGGTTTATTTAATAAGGTTAAATTTACACCACAATCCATTGAAATCAATTGAAATAACTCGACCACTGATCACTCGAAGCTAATGTATAAATTACCGTCTGCACAGAAAGAATACACTCCAATAGTCACGAAGGTAGATGAAATCCAGCAGGAATCCGACTATGCTAGTGCAACTAGGATTCTGTCAGAGCGAACGATAAAATGCAGTTTATCGGAGTTCTCTATTTATACTTCTCGAATGTAACTTGAATGGGGCGTGTTAAATTTTCGCACCTTTCTTGAACTTGAGCAAAATTCGAGATACCTCGCCGTGGTGTTAACAGCTGCGATTCCTTCGTTTTCCCCGGTCTACCGATTTCCTTCCGTCTCAGGCTTGCTTGCATGAGGGTGTGAAAAGTTTCCGAGAAGCTAACTCTGTGAGCTGCGGGTTCCCTGTTTCTTTAGATCGTGTGCCGCTCCACGTTGAATTCTGAAGATCAGCCTGTTCTTTGATGGTACCGCTGCATGCCGGTAAAAGTTACAACAGATGATCAGGGGTTCTAAAGTTATGAGAGGCCAATATTCTGTTATCATCCATCGAGTCAGGGAAATTCATTTGTCATACTTAGACGTACGTCACAATCGTCCCCACTTTTGAGACATGGAAACTCGTTTTCATGTTTCATTTATGACAATGAAGCTGCCCTGATCGGTAGTTTTAGGATGATTGGCATCGTCGATTTTCTCCTCTTCCTCTGTGGTCCAGTTTCTGCTCAAGAAGTCAGCTCCGACATTCTGTTTTCCTGGAATATATTCCACTTTGAAGGAATAAACACTCAATAGCAAGGCCCAACGCATTATCCTTGCGTTGAATTCCTTCTTGGCCCCCCAGGAAAGCTAGTGGAGCATGGTCTGTTTGCACCGTGAAAGAAGTACCATACAGAAACTCATGATGGCGTCTGATGCCATGAATCAGAGCGAGACATTCTCTTTCAACGACACTGTAGTTGCGTTCCGCTTTATTCAGTTTCCGACTGCCATAGGCAACTGGAAATAGCATGTTCAGGTCACTGTCATCGGCTTGCAGCAATGTTGACCCGATGCCCTGACCTGACGCATCAACTCTCAGTATGAAAGGTTTCTTAAGGTCAGGTAACCTTAGGATGGGGTATGCCGACAACTGTCCTTTCAAAGTGCTATACGCATGTTCGCACTTTTGATTCCACATGACCTTATCAGGACAACCTTTCTTGGTGAGGTCAGTCAGAGGTGCTGTCAGTCCGTTGAAGTTCTGGATGTATTTCTGATAGTATGCACATAGCGATATGAAGGAACGTACGTCTTTCTTCGTTCGGGGTCTTTTTGCTGCCACAATTTTCTCCACGTTCTTCTTAATAGGCCAACTGCATCCGTGAGAAATAGTATGCCCCAGGAAGTCTAACTGTTCAAACCCGATGAGACATTTGCTAGGTCTGGCTGTGAGACCCGTTTCCTGTAGTCTCCTGAGGAGCATAGCAACCGTAGCAATATGTTCTTCATAGGTTTCCGATGCAATTAATATGTCATCCATGAAATTATGGATATGGGGACTTTGCAAAGGCTCTAGAAGCTTCCTCATCATCCTGGTGAACACTCCTGGTGCGTTATGCAAACCGAACGGCATCACATTAAATGTGTAATGTCCTTCGCTAGTGCTGAAAGCTAACAAAGGTTTAATTTCCTCCTTGACTGGTATTTGATAATAACCTTTACTGAGGTCAATCTTGGAGAAAATCTTTGCTTTGCTGAGCTTGGTGAACAACTCAGAAACAGTTTGGAGAGGTTCGGGCTGGAATTCCGTTACAGCGTTTAGCAACCTGTAATCAATGCACAGCCGAACTTCCTTATTGGGCTTCTGCAACAGCACTACACTCGAGCTGTAAGGAGATGTAGACTCACTGATAATTCCTGCCTGACGCAGCTTGTCTATTTCTCCGCGAAGTGCATCCGCTTTAGCGTACGGGATGGGGTAAACTCTGGTTTGAACAGGGGTCTCGTTTGTTAATTTCATATCAAATTCAATGAGATTTGTTCGACCAGGTACATCCGTTAAGACTGCACTGTACTGTTTTAGTAGAGCCCTGGTTTCTGTTTGTTGTTCTGGTGAGAGATTGTCGCCGAACTTGACATCTTTAAAGGATTCTGTGGGTTGCAGTGGATACTCCATGCAACCATCATCATCTTCCTCGTCTTCCGTTGCTATGGCGACAGCCAGGAGATGCTCGGAGGATGGCACCGGTCTTTCCAAATATTTCTTTAGCAGATTTATGTGGAAGACCTTCTCCTTTCCTTTGATGGAGATCTTGTAGTTGGTACGTGAGATCTTTTTAAGGACGGTAAACGGTCCTTGCCATCCGATGCTAAGTTTATTGCTTCCGGTTGGGAGTAGCAACAAAACTTTCTCCCCTGGTTGGAGCTCTCTCTCTTTTGCAGCTTTGTTGTATCTTTTAGTAATTTTAGCGCGGGCTTTCTTAAGGTTGGTAGTAGCTAGATCCCATCCTAGCTTTAGCCTTTCCTTAAGCTCAGATACATACTTGCTTGCAGAGACGACTGTCTCGTCAGCCTTCTGGTCTGTCAGGGACCGAAGTAAGGCTTCTAGTGGCCCCTTAATAGGTCTGCCAAATAAAAGTGTAGCTGGCGCAAAACCCGTAGACGCTTGGGGTACCTCTCGGTAGGCGAATAAGGCAGCCGATATATATTGGTCCCAGTCTTCCGGTTTCTCCTGACCCAGCTTACGTAACATCATGGTGAGGGTGCCATTAAAACGTTCCACGAGCCCATTTCCGGCCGGATGGTAGGGACTTGTGTGGATATGTTTGGCCCTCAAGATCTTAAAGATCTCCTCCATTAACAGGCTACGGAATTGGGATCCATTGTCCGTCAAAACTTGTTGAGGGAATCCCAACCGTGTAAAAATTTGCACAAGGGCTTCTGCGACATGCTTGGAATTAGTGCATGGTAGCGGTACGGCTTCGGCCCACATAGTGCAAGTGTCAACTAAGGTCAGGATGAACCTGTTCCTTCTTTTGGTCTTTTCCAGAGGACCAATAATGTCGACAGCAACCCGTTCAAACGGAGTCCCTACTATTGGCATTTGCCCCATAGGTACTGGGGGTGTCAAGTGCTTGGGTGCTACCCGTTGGCACTGGGCGCAGGATTTCACATACCTGACAATGTCAGAGTTCATTCCTGGCCACTAATAGTGGGTTTTTATTCGCTGAATAGTGGCGTTTTGTCCCATATGTCCGCTAAAGGGAAGAGAGTGCCCCATATCTAAGATCTGGCTTCGGTACTGCGTCGGAACTAGGAGCTGGTTATTCCCCGTGTCCGGGTTTCCCGTTCTACGATACAATACGCCATCCTTAGAAAAGATGTCTCCGTTGTGTCTGGGGTCCTTAGCCATGGGCAGTTTTTTAAAGCAGAGCTCCAGAGTAGGGTCCTTTTGTTGCGCCTCCTTCAGTTCGTTCGGCAACAAATTTGGCGCAGGCTCCCTCTCCTTCTTGGCTTGCCCTCTTGTGGTTACCGCTGCCACAATCGGCTCCTTTGGTCTCCCAATAAACACATATCTACATCCCATGATAACTGGGTAGATAGGATCATCCATAATGGCCGCTTTTATAACTCCTCTGACAAAGTCAGAGTGTATTTCTACCAGTGCGATAGGAAGCGTCCTGGGTGCATCACTCCTGAAAACTCCACTAAGTTTGACGGTTTCCTCTGTCTCCTGACCTGGTTTGACTAGGTGTCTAGCAACAATACAACTAAAACTTAATCCAGTGTCAAAGAGACAAGTGGTTGAGGTACCATTCAAAATTACAGTTCCTCGAGTTGAGGGTCGGTCCCCCTCAGGTTGAGAATCTTTGACATTGATTCTACCTTTCGAGGCTGTATGCAGACATCCAACGCGGTTTGAACCGGTTTGTTTGCCCTGATCAGACGTTCCTGGTGTAGGGGTCTTTCCTTTTCCTTGACCTTGGTGGCCGCGCTGCCACGTAGGCTTGGTGGGTTGATCAGAATTGTTGTTGGGGGGGGTATCGGGTTTTGTAGAATTTCGATTTTTCCTGGGGAGGTCTCTGGGTATTATTTTCTCGTTGGTTATAATTCTGAGAGGAATTAGAGGAATAGGATGACTGCTCTAGATTTTGTTTACGAGATGGCTCATCTGTGGGTTTACGTTTAGTGCTGGGAAGTTCGGCCATTGCATTGGTATAGAGTTCGGCCTTATTGAGTATGTCCTCAAGCCTGACTGCGCCCTGTTCAGCCAAAAATCTACGGGTTTCGTTTGACAAAGTTGCCTTTATCTGTTCCACAAGAACAAGTTCAAGAAGTCCCTCATATGTAAGAGGTAGGTCAGATAATTCAATGCACTTTGTCAAATAGCCCGTGAGATGTGAAGAGAATTGGGGGAATGTTTCCGTGCTCTCTTTTCGGCTGTTTCTGAACATTTGCAGAAATTTTCGGGCGGTCATTTCGAACCGCTCTAGCAAGGCCTTCTTAAGCATGTCGTAATCATGTTGGTTCGGTCCCAGCTTTGTGTATACGTCATAAGCATTCGCTTTTAGTGACGTCGAGAGTTTAAGTGCCCAGCGGGAACTCTCTAACCCATACAGATTTGCGAGCCTTTCGAATTTTTCTAGGTAGCTGTCAATTTTTTCGTTAGGGCTAGGAAAAGACTCTAAAGCAAAAGACATCGCCGTTAATTGGGCAGACTGAGTGCTGGAGAGATCCATTGTTTAAGAATGGGGTGAAGACGGCTCTCCATTATTTGAAGTAGAGACACTCCGACTCTCTAAAGCCTTGAGCGCTAATTCATGCTGTCTTTCCTTGTCTCTCTCTCTTTCCCTGCGGGCGTCCATCTCTGCCTCAATTTTCTTCTGCTCCAATTGACGATCGTCCGCTTCTTTCTTCCTAGCTTCTGCCCTCTCTTCCTCCGCGTCATACCTTTGCAGTTCCTGGTTGATAAACAGATTCGCGGCTTCTGTGTCTAATCCTGAGTCTTTCGCTTCCTGTCTCAAAATGGATCTTATCCTAATTCTCTCAGCCATTGTCAAAGAACTGGATGCTTCTAAGACTAGAGAATAGTAAGATGGAACAAGAAGGGGAAAAACTCAAAGCCGCTACGAGAAAAACAAAGTAAAAAATTTACTGAATGACCTCGTGTGTTAACTTATCGCCGCTATTATTGTCACTTAAGACTCGTAACGCAAGCAACTATGCCAATTAAATGGTAAGTTACTGATGCGTGATGCCATATGATGATGGATGGTATCCGCATGTCTGGTTTTGTGTGGTGTGCAGATGTGTTCAGTCAAAACAATGTTCATACAAAAATAACAGGGCAATCCACATAGGACGTCAGTAAACTCACGACGTATAAAGTCAATGATTCTTGTAACAGCCGTTGACGTTTTTCTTCATTATTTATTGTGGACGCCACAGTGACAAAATGGTTACGCGAATATGTAGGCACATCAAACAGTCATTATCACAGCAACATTCAATACAGCAATAGACGGTAGACAGCATTACAATGATGAGTCAGATGCATGTTATATTTCAAAGTGCTGTAAATGTAGTCAGGTGAAAAACTCCATCCTTTTCTATAACAGCCAGGAGATAACCAGATGTATGAGATCAGTTCACTCTCCTTAGTTTGACTTCAGCAAGACAGACACGTCTGCCGAAGTATAAATAATGTCCTCAAAAATATCCTCTAGATAATAAAGGTTTTCCAAACCTAGTTCATTTAACAAAGTAGCAAGTAATGGTCCTTGGTACATGCATCAACCGATGCAGTACAATGCAGCGACATGTGAGCTGGGAAAAAAAACATCTCGTGACGACGACTTTCGAAGACAGGCTATGAATCGAAATCGCTCACGACCCAAAATCGATAGAGTTAATGAAAAAGTCAATTTACCTTGCTTTCAAGAAATACAGAAATATCACGCCTCCCGGCATGTGCAAATACACTAGAGGTATTATCCCGAATAAACGAAATATCCATAAGAGGACTACACATCCCTGACAGAACAAAAAAAAGCGGAGATCCCCTCTTCAACGAGGCATCTCTTTCGCCATTCCAAATCGCTCACTCCACTAGTGGTGGGCGGAAACCGATCGACCAAGAAGCAAGACAAGTCATGCGCAGTCCAGCGCAAAATGACCACAGCTCAAACTTAACTGCATTCGATACCAACGCGAGAAGACAAATGCTTACCGAGAAAAGTGACTATAAATTTCAAGCAGTTGTTGCCCTTGCGTTATAAAATAGATATTGTAAAAAACGATGTTGCGAGAATTTATCACGCAACATATCACCACCTCCTCCCGATAAAAAAAAAATGTGGAACATATTTTTTTTTTCAATATCAAAGAGCATGCGATAAGCGGCTCAAAACGCACGAATTATGCGCTGATAATTAACTAAATTGCCAAACAATAGGCTAATTATAGAGTGTCTGGTGAGGATATACCTCAACAGAAAAATAAATATGTCTCAAAAAATATTCACATCGGGGAGGTGTCACCAACACACATCACGTTAGCATGTAAACATAATATACGTATGCAAGTTACTATAATCATCATTAAACAGCATACTCTAATATTGTCTTTAAAAATGGATGTACAAATCTGATAGGAAAATTTAAATAGTACATTCTTTGACATGTAATGACATAAGTACATAGTAAAGTTAAACTACATGACGATCCAGGACATATGCTCTGGTATTCCGAGGGTAAGTACACAATCTAGAACTCGTCATGCTTGATACTAGTAAGGTAAGTCCTCAGCTCAACAATGACATTCTGAGAAAGTACAAGCAATATAATGCTAATTAATAACTAATATGCTTCATAAGGTACAATACATTATTAATAATTGTGGCTGATTAGTAAACTAACGGCCCTTATATTAACTACTCAGTCCTCCTCTATCATCTTAAAAAACGAACAGAAGAAGATGACAACAAAGCACGATAGTGTGTACATATAAAGTAAGTACAGCTGTGCTAATCTATTGTAGAAATATAGGTGTGTTATGACTCTGTAATATATGGAAATATAGGACAGAAGTATTAGTTGGAGTCATGTGGGCATCTAGACAAAATGTCAGCCATCACATTATCCGCACCACGGATAGCTCGTACCGTGAAGTGAAAAGGTTGAAGAGCTATAGCATATCGAGTGGATCTCGAACTCTTCAAATTCTTAGTCTGAATAGCTGTAAGAGCTTTCTGATCAGTCTCTAGAATGAAATGTGCGCCAGGAGGAATCTTTGTAGTTTTAGAATTGACCAAACCATCGCTAACAACTCACGGTCTAAAACCGAGTAGTTCCTCTCTGCCGCATTTAGTTTTCTAGAAATGTACATAACAGGATGCAGAGTATTTGCATATTCTTGCATCAGTGCTGCTCCAATCCCAGTGGATGAAGCATCACTCCGAAGAACAAAAGTCCTATCAAGAGTAGGTAATCTTAAGATGGGAGGAGAAGAAAATATATTCTTGATTTGGTCTAGTGAAGATTGGCATTCTTCAGACCAACGGACCAGATTAGGCGAACCTTTCTTCAACAATGTTGATAGAGGTGCCATGATCGAAGATAAATTTGGAATAAATCTCCCATAAAATTGAATTAAACCTAAGAGACTCCTAACTTGTTTCTTCGTTTTAGGAACAGAGATGTTCAGTATTTTGGAAGTATTGTGGTCTTCTGTCTTCAAGAGACCATGACCAACACGATGACCCAGGAAAGAGATTTCACCAAAACCAACAAAAGCTTTAGAAGGTTTTGCTGTCAAATTATTCTCACGTAGAGTGGACAGTAAGTCATATAACCCTAAATAGTGATCTTCCCAGGTATCACTGAAGAGACAGATGTCATCTAGTATGCGATGACATCCGAACGATGTGACAGAATTCGACGCATCATGCGAACGAAAGTGGCAGGGGCGTTCATGAGACCAAAAGGCATAACATTCCATTGAAATAGACCCCTAGGTGTAGAAAAAGCAGTAAGAGGTTTGGCATGCTCTGCTAAAGGCACTTGCCAATTATCTTTAGAAAAGTCAATTTTAGTGAAGAATTTAGAATTAGAAAGTCTAATCAGTAGTTTTTCTTACAAAGGCATCTGTTCAGGTCGAACTTTGTGACCTGATTCAATTTGCGATAATCAACGCAAATTCGTATGTTCTTATCCTTCTTCCGGACAATAACCATGGAAGAAGAATATGGTGAAGTCGATGGTTCAATTATATTTAATTGAATCATTTCATCCAATTCCTTTTCCACTTGCGACTGAAAGTGTATAGGAATAGGATACGGCCTAACCCTAATTGGATTATTGTCGGTAAGAATTATGTCATGTTCTATGACATCTGTGTGTCCAGGAATGTCAGTGAGAACATCCTGAAATGTTTGTAACATCGACGAGACTTGTCGGTGTTCGTCACCAGAAAGATTAGGAGAAACAGAAACGTTTTTCCAAGATTCCGTGGAATGTAATGGAACCACTGGAAGGGGAAGGTTGACATCAGAGAAGGTAGCTTCCTCATCCTGAATGACAGACAGGGATGAATAATGACCGTGAGGTGCAGGAGCATCATCCGTTGCCTGGAAAATAGGCAGCAAATAGTCCGGACGTTCGTGAAATTCCGAAAGCATGTTTATGTGGAAAGTTTTATGCTTTCCATCAATATCGACCACATAGTCAACATCGAAAATCCGAGAGACTATTGCATACGGACCTTTCCATGCAATAAGAAGTCTATTTTCCCTACTGGGGAGTAGGACGAATGCTTTGTCACCTGGACAAAGTTGTCGTAGACATCTATTCTTGTTAGCAAACTGCCTTGCCTTCTCTTTAGCAATTTCTGATGAAGCAGTTGCTAGCTTACATGCCTCAATGATCTTTTGTCTAAGAGCAATGACATACTCATATGAGGATTGAGTTTCATCGCTAATATCATCGGCAGTGATGAGATCGTGTAATAAAGACATAGGGCCGCGTGGACGCGCGCCAAAGACAAGTTCGAAGGGAGAAAATCCTGTGTGTTCATTAGGGACTTCTCTATAGGCAAAGAGAGCCGCGGGTAAAACCCTGTCCCAATCTTGAGGATGATCTTCAGTTATCTTACCAAGCACAGTCTTGAGCGTTCTATTCAGACGCTCAACTAACCCATTAGACATAGGATGGTAGATACTACTGAGAGATCGTTCAATATGTAAGGTAGACATTACCTGTGACATAGTGTCAGATATGAGTTGAGTGCCATGGTCTGATAATATTTCTCTGGGGAACCCCAAGCGAGAAAATATCAACCAAAGAGCATCTGCGATATCTGTAGTAGATATGCTCTTAAGAGGAATAGCCTCTGGCCAACGTGTGCACATATCGACACATGTAAGGATAAACTGATGTCCTATGGCCGACTTGACCTTAAAAGGGCCAATAATATCTATGGCCATTTTCTGAAACGGCCGAATAGGAATGTCAGCAGCCTGGATAGGCGCAGCATGTCGTGGTCCTCTAGATTTGACCTCCTGACATACCTTGCATGATCGGCAGTAAATACGAATGTCCTTATTGACAAAAGGCCAAAGAAAGCCGCAAGGACTCTCGACTTCGTACGGGAAAAACCCATATGTCCAGCACATTGCGAGTCATGAGCATGTTGTAATATTTGGACTCTCATGCTCTTGGGAACAAGAATTTGCGAATGTGCCGACGTAGTCGAATCTTGTACCATACGTACAAGTACGCCGTTTCTCATTGCAATCCAAGATTTTCTATTTGTATCCTGATTCGGATCACCTTTCTTCGCAAGAACGAAGAATTTTTTTAAAGAAGGATCTTCTTCTTGCAATTTTATGAAAGAGTCACGAGTAATTACTAAGTGACTATCTTGGCTATCAACTTCATTATCACTATTCAGTGAAGTTTCGGGTGTTTGTAGAGCTTGTGCTCTTGTAACTACTGCATTTGTAGCTTGCATGTTATTATCTTCCCAAGCAGCAATCTGCTGTGGGGTACACTCCCTAACTCCGTGAATACGACCAATAATAAGGTCCGCAATAGGATTAGGTAAGAGACAAGCATGCACATCTCCAGTAAGAAAGGAGTGGCAATGCGAATTACAGCAGTAGGATATTTTTCTAGAGTGCCGCCAAATGTGACACATTTAATAACCCTTCCTGTAGCACAAGATGGATCTACAAGCGATTGTCTAACACCAATAGTGGTGCATCCGGAATCGAAAAGTAGTGAGACCGGAGTATCATTAACAAGACCCTTATGTAGAATTAAAGAACCCCACCCGTCATGCGCAACAGCAGCAGGAAGAGCGGGAAGTGGGTGACCACAACTCAAAGTAGTTATGGTACCCGGTTCGAATAAAGTACTGCATTGGGGGCATTTGTTTGCTCTCTCAAAGTCAAAAGCAGAACAGTGACAGCGTCAAAGTTTTTACTATCAACAACATGATTACAGGCTCCCTCAGTTTCCTGTTGTACAGCATTAGCCTGCTGATATCTCTTTTTTTTGTGTTGAGATCTACCCCGACTATTATTACCTCTGAAGTTATCAAAGTTATTATTATCTCTGCAGTTATTATTGTCTCTATTGTAATTGTTATCCTGGTTCGAATTCCAGTTTCCACGATTACTATCATATTCACATTGATGCGAACATCTATTTGTTTGGTTCTGAGGTCTTCGGCAGGAATAACCTCTATTACCATATCCTCTTTTGAAATGCTTATAATTATTAGGGTGATAGTAACGACCACTATCAGGTTGTCTCCAATTCTTCGAAGATGAATCACCATGAAAATTGGTTTCCATGATTTTGACAGAAAATTACCGCTGCTCTTTCTATCAAGATTTTGTTGGAATCTACGAGCAAAGTTTTGACCATACGGAGCTGCCGAAGCAACTGGTAAACCTTCTTTCACCTTAGAGTTACCCATGGTTATGTGTGGGTGTGCAGTTACGTATTGGCAACAGAAATCTTCCATTTCTTTTATTGTTTTAGGTTTACGTTCATGAAGGAAAGCAAGGAAAGACTCATTGACAGACGACATGACTTTGTCTCTAAGTATTAAGTCCATAAGTCCTTCATAAGTTTTTTCCGTCTTAGATAGTTCAACCATCGTGAGAAAGTAATGCGTATTCTTGCAATAAACTCGGAGAATTCAACTCCATTTTCAGGTAACATGTTTTTAAATTGTAGACGATAGCCGTCTTCGTTAAGCTGATATTTCTTTAACAGAGCGGCCCTGACAACCTCATAATTGTTCTTGTCAGGTTCATCCACCATATTTAATATACTTAGAGCTTTACCTGTCAGTATCCCTGATAACTGATAAACATATTTTGCTTTGTCTATTTTATGAGCTGTACATGCTTGTTCAAATCTGTCCAGATAGAACATTATGTCATCACTGGAAGGACTAAATGTTGGTAACTTAATCTTAAAAGTATCATTATTAGCCTTACCAGAAGATGAACCCTTGTTTGAATCATTACCATTACTCATGCTTGTCAATTTCAATTTTTCCAACTCTAAAGCTAAGACCTTTTCTTCATGTTCCATTTTTGCTTTCTCTTTCCTCTCATCAGACTCTCTCTGTAATCTTCTTTCCTCAGCCTGAGCCTCTTTTTGAAGTCTTTCATTTTCAGCTTCTTTTTCAAGTCTTTTATTTTCAGCCTCTTTTTCAAGTCTTTTATTTTCAGCTTCTTTTTCAAGTCTTTTATTCTCAGCCTCTTTTTGAAGTCTTTCAGCTTCTAGCTGTAGCTGGAGTTTTCTTTCCTCAGCTTCTGATTCCCTTTTTTGTTTTTCCATTTCCATTTGGAATCTTTTTTCATCCACCTGCATCTGCAGTTTCTTTTGTTCAGCTTCCATATGCAGTTTCTTTTGTTCAGCTTCCATTGCTTTATCATATCGAGCAGTTGCAAATTCTTCTAACTTATCACCAGTCTTGCCAAGCAATTTACCCTGCTCAATAAAGTGCTCAAATGTAGACATGTTGTCTAACATATGAGTCCAAAACCTGAAATAATTAACTAATTTATTTCAAACCTAAGTGTAACAAGTCTTAATTAAGCACTTGTATATTCACATCACATTATATTATCCCAGTCTCTGTGGGAAACAAGTCTCCAATCAAAGAACTTGTATATGAAATATCAATTCTTGATCATAAGTGCACTTCTCATTCAATAGTGCACGACACTATTCATCATTCATTTATCATCAGTGTAGTAGTAACAGTGCATTAGCATAGCCCATTAACTAATTACTATAACTGTAAACAATGACTATGTAAACACATGCAGAATGTAAACATTGAAAATGTAAACAATGCAAACAATGTAAACAATAACAATGTAAACAATAACAAAGATCAGCAACAATACAAAAACTTTCGCAGAAATCAACTAAAAATAAAGCAGAAATTAATGAAATATCACAAAAAATGTGACGATATCTGCGATAGAATTAAACAAAATACATGACACCACAGTGTATAAACAAAAATGTTGTATGAAACTAAATTATAGACAAGAGTAGGCTAACAAATACAAACAAATCAAAACAAAACTAAAGAATGCGAAATAATAACGAAAACAATATTAAAACATGTCATCACAGCTAACATAAATAGCAACAGAAGTCGCTTAGCAAATTCCAGTATTGGAAATTTGCAAACCTTACAGAAAACGCTCACAATAGACGACCTCTATGACGTGGCATAATCTAACGGAGACACCACCCAACCGAGAACCCGCTGAAATATAAACATATAAATATACGAATAACATATAAACATATAACATATAGAATGAGATGATACACAGAAGACTCAGCAGAAGTATAAGGGCACAGTTTACATACAAACAGGCCACTTAACTTATAGGCTTCCAATCGTAGAACAGCAGAAAAAACGAATGTCAATCAACGTCCTAAAGAGCGAAGCTCCAACGATGATGGCACATCTGAACTGCTTCCACTGCTAACACGATGGTACAAGAGCTTCTGAAATACTGTGTGTTGAGTTGTTTCGGCACTTGACCTTCTAATCCAAAAGTAAGTTGATGGAAATCGGTACTTGGCCTTCTTCAGAAAACAACCCGTTTCAACCGGCACTTGACCTTCACAAAAACGACAGCACTGGAACCTTGACAGCAGCAACTTGCTTGACTTGCGTAAAAGATAACAGCAGTCCGAGTTATCCGGCAACATGTAACAACGCCGGGTACTGTCAAATTCTTGTTTCCGTCAAAAAGTTGAAATTTTGACTTTTACCGGGCAACGCCGAGTACTTTGAAAATTTTGAAGATGTTGACTGTATTGAAGAATGTTAATTTCTTGAAGGATGCTGATGAATTCTTGTTGAAAAATGAAGTGGGTAAGGGACCCGTGTTTGTGGTACC